>JAEIFV010000254.1:0-390788 GCA_018904265.1 Lordiphosa collinella
CTGCCGTCAGTACACCTCCAGTTGCTGTCACACCAACAAGCCATTTGCAAATCCATTTTAAGTA
The DNA here is from genome assembly GCA_018904265.1 of Lordiphosa collinella. Taxonomy (NCBI): domain Eukaryota; kingdom Metazoa; phylum Arthropoda; class Insecta; order Diptera; family Drosophilidae; genus Lordiphosa; species Lordiphosa collinella. The sequence goes on from JAEIFV010000254.1 coordinate 65, forward strand.
ACCCAGACCGGCGAATAAAGAGTTGAGAATTTCAATTGCACAAATAGCACGAAATTTCTACTAGTCTTTAAGCTAAGTTGCTTAGGATAGCTGAAGGTATATGCATTGGCGTTGAAAATCCAAACAGGTCGTTAAACCCATATTCAGATACTTTGATTTTATCTATAATACTAGGAGGTAGGCTCAATAATAACTCTGTAAGTTGTTTTCTAGGAAAAGTTGCAAGAATTTAAAACATGGAACGAAAATTAGTTGATAGGACCCTTTTACTTCTTTAATAACCGTAAGATATTGGTTTCACAAGCTCTAACGTAGTAACGTACTGTAAGAACATGCGATTTTGAAGAGGAGAGATAGGAAATTGTATAAAAATCCAATTTCTCGAAACTCAAAAGAAGCAATCTTATTGGATTTCTTAAAAATGGAAAGAACATCTAGGAGGAATGTTATTAGGGATTAGACAAATTCAATATGGTATTTAATCCCCCCATTGAATATATATTTTCATGCTAAATACTCTAGACTAAGATAAAAGCGACTATTGAATATTTGTATAACATAATATAATTCAAACAACTTATTGACCCACCCACGTTTATGGTCAAATAAAAGTATTCTTAACATATTCTGAGTCCATGCAAATGTCTTGGTAGCTTATCTCCTTCATCGAGTTGAAAACCATTTATGATCGTTAATTTGCACTTGGCTTGGCATATTCTCAATTAGATGTGTGTTTTTTTTTCGGCCCACTCTTCAATTGTCAGTTAAATGGAGTTGGCGATCATTAAGATGACGCGACAATAGACACATATTGCAGACTAGGCCTTAATTTGACAACTGAAAGGCATGAAATGACACCAGCCAGACAACCAGACAGCCACTCAGTTAGCCACTCATTAATCTGTCTAAATAAAGAACGTTCCGACACAGAAATCAAAACTTTATAAACACATTTTGTGCAAAAGTTGTAAATTGATTTCCAACCAAATATGGCAAACAGAATGCTCTAAATTTCATTGAAGTTTCAGATCTCTGTGCGAATTTTATGATTTTAACTCAACGCGTGTTTCGAATATTTTATTTTCATTTTCGTTGTTAATTTCGATCATTAGAGCCACAGCAGGTGGAATTGAAAGAGTTGATTTACAAATTCAAAAGCAAAACATTTGCATAAAAATCCAAATCAAGAGCCAAAACAGTTTGAGGACAGTAGGTGTAGGAGAGGGGGGTGAGGGCGATTGGTTGTGTGTTAAAACTTATTAATTTCGTTTGGCAGCCGCTGAGCAAAGCAAAAGCGTTACATAAAAATCATAATAAATTAGTTTTATTACAATAAATCGTCTATTTAAATGAAATCATGGTAATGTTATTAATATGTAGATTCCGGACAGATTAGGGTTACTCAAGTGTTGCTGAAAATGGAATTGGAATTTTTTGAAAAATTTGGCAAATTCACAGAAAAAGGATCCTAAGCTGCAGAACTTCTCACGAATGGGTTCGGACTTGACCTAGCAATATTTAAAATTATATTCCCCGTACTTTAATCTTAAGTTTACTTGATTTAACGTGTCTGTCTATTATTACTAATCTGCTTTTTCGTTGAACAATTGTTTAAACTGTTTAAAATTTGTTGGTGCAAGACCATGCTACACCCAGAGAAATGAAGAACGAATCGGCGAGAACGAATTCTTTTTGGATGCAGTTTTTTTTTTCTTGGTTTTTTTAAGAAGACATCTTCTTGAAACCGAGAACACAATCGTTCTTGACTTCGAGCTTGATGGCGAGGGAAGTGTGGGGAGCCAAAAATCGGAGTGCGCGAGCAACAAATGAGAACAATTCTCTCTCTCGCCCTCAGCATTGGCTGGCATTGGCACCGTCAATTTATAATACGACTTAGATGCCGCAGTAAATTCCGGATGCGTGGTGCCGCAGGCTGAGCGGCGGTGTCAGTGAGTGCAGGCTTTCCAGATCCCGAGTTCGAGTCCGTATAAGGGGTAAGTTAAAAATATCTAAATACTTATTCTTTTAAAGGTCGGTGACAAGGAGCTGGTCTTTCCAATAGCAACCATTAAAATAGTTGAAAGCAAGCAGATACTTTGACAAACGGGTAACTTTACAAATAGTTACGTCCTGACTACAGTAAAGAAATTGAGCAGCGCTCAATGCACAATTTGGACCAACTAAAAACCAGGAACAACGGGCATATGCCCTGGATACCGTGTTACAAGGATATCCCCGAAAACGAAATGGCCGTCAAATTGGCACGCAAGCTTGCAAGGCCCAGAAGTATTATGGAGTGTACACCAGAGAGCTTCTTAAACATGAAGCAAATACGCCTAGAACAACATCCAGCGTAAACAACAGAGGTATAAGACAAGCAAAAGCATTAATAGTGAACTACAAACTCAAAAAGTTTCACAATGACCTTAGAATCCTGACAGGGCTCTACAAGTGCCACAGCATCCTGTGTGGGGACCTGTACAAGTTGGGAACAACAAACAACCAAATATGTCGATACTAATAAGAGAAGGAGGAGTCCTCTGAACATATTCTACATAGCTGTGAAACTAAGTGAAGTTCTAGCTGAGCTTAAAAATGAATGTTGGATAACTATTATGGATATATGTGTATACACTAAGAAAAAAACAGCGGTCCAAAATGCAGCGCAAGCGGACTCCTTCTTTGAATTTTGGTTCACAAAACAAGACCTCCTTTGTTGTGTTGTGTTTGACTATTAAAGTTATGTGAAAACATATCATGCCCTCTAACCAACTGTCACATAGTAGTTATATCCAAAATGTTCACAAAAATGTACCAAAATGGGACCGCGATGTTTCAAATATACGATGTTCCCAATATACAAAATTGTTCCCAAAATGTTGCCAAAAAGAGCCTCAAGTAGTCTTAAAACGTTCCCAAAATGTTTCTAAAAGAAGCCCGAAAGTTTGTAAGATGACCTCAAAATGTTCCCAAGTTGAGCCCAAAATGGTATTAACGCAACACCTTAACGTTAATGGAGATCGAACAACGGGTCTTAAAATTGCGTTCATAATATGACACCGCCGTTCACAGCTCACGAAAAAGCGGGATTACTCTACTATCGTCAACGAATGGTATTGATTTCGGTAGATTTTGAATGGATTTTTTCTGAGTGTAGTGACTTCATAGATTTGTCCATGGATCAAAACCCGACCAATTAATAAATTAAGACAACATTAAACGGAAATCAGTTTGATGTTTATTTAAAGTACATTTAACGATGCACACTTTCAAGAAATTTTGGTTGCAAATAATATGTCAAAAGTCTTAAATTTTTTATAGTTTTTGAGTCTTATCAAAACTGGATCTGATCCGGTGTGCAAACCTAAAAACCCTAAATAAGATTCACACCAATTTTTTTAATAGCATTCTACATTTGTCAACTTTCGATACCAGGTATGCAAACCGGTTCTGAACTGAACCGAACCGAACTTCCTTGTTGTACTCGTGAACCGAACCGGCGGGTTTTAAAAAATGCTGCACCAAACCTAAAATATTAAATCACTTCAATGACGAGTTTAAAGACGTGAAGCGCCTACCTTTAGACCAGAGGCAGGCAAGAAATACATTCACATTTGGTGTGAAGAGAGCAGCGCAAAAAATGCTCTCAATTTTAGTAGCAAGGACTGCGTCAAGGCGCAAGCCGAACACGCAACGCGGCGGCGCTTGTACAGCTTATTCTGTGTGTGTGGAAGCAGCGCTGCTTTGAAATTTTTCCTATGCACACGAGATAGGAATATGCCTGCCCCTGCCTTAGACAATGATGCCTGTAATTTTGGGATATTTTATCGACTATTTTTGCATTTCTTCTTGTAAGTTTCTAACTGATTTGTGTTAGAATTCTTCCCTCCATTCCCAATGTTCAGTCGTGCTTCTTCACCTAAAACCAAGATTATCCAGGAGATTATGTTCCTAAACGATAGTTAACGTTTGTAAGGGCACCTTGAAATTTAACAGATGTAGGGTGACAGCATACGCAGATGACCTGGTTCTAATGGTAACATGTAAATTCTTACCCACAATCAGCGAGCTGTTGGAATCTGCTCTTGTTAGCACATCAGAACGGTCGAGGGGTTAACCTACAGAAGACCCAACTGGTGCTGTTCACAAGGAGATACAAGATCCCTGAGTTCACACTCCCATCCATTGGGGGAACGCAGCTCAACCGGGTCAATGAAGCGAAATATCTGGGTGTCATTCTAGACTCGAAACTCTCCTGGAAGAGAAACTTTGAGGAAAAAATGAAGAAGGCACTAGGTGCGTACTAAGCCTGCAAAAAGACTTTCGGTAGGAAGTGGGGACTGCAACCGTATACACAGCGGTCGTCAGACCTATCCTTACCTATGGAGCGCTGGTATGGTGGAAGACCACCAAAACCAAATCTCACCTAAACAACCTCCATAAGGTACAAAGAGCAGCTTGCCTGGGTATTACAGGATCCCTGCGATCTATTCCCCAGGCGGCCCTGAATGTAATTCTGAGCCTGGAACCAGTAGACACTTTCCTGATGTGAACTGAAACTATCTATTAAAAGCATTTACTTTACCCCACCTTAATAACCAACAGGGGGGGGGGAAAAAGGGGGAGAGGGGGGGAGAGGACTGCATTCCAGTTCAGAAATGAAACGACAACTTTGGAACTTGGTTCCCGGAGAGAGAGGAATGGAAAAACGATACTACTGTCAGGGAAAACGGAAGAAGGCACCAAGCGGCAACGGACATTCAAAGACCCCTGCAGGATAATATGAGAGGAGGAGTAAAGAGGAAGAACAGAACTACGCCAATCCGACAACGGACCCCCCACCCAACCCCCCGAAACACCCCCCACACTCGACCAAGACCTGCTCACCCAAAAGATTGTCCCCATATTAACATTTTCCAAACCAATCTGAATCACCCTAATGTCACATCAATTCCGTTCGCATCTTCAATAAAAAGTGTCTTCGTCCATTTTGCTCACTCATATTCCGCGCGCTTATTTATTTCGATTTGAAATATTTACACAATTTTTTTGAAATGAAAAATTAAATTCCAATTTGAATTAAGTGTATACATACATATTGGAAATTTCATTTCGAGGTGAGTTATGTTCGCTTATCGCCTCTTCCAAATGGGGGGTCATAAATTTGAGCATGGAAAAGGGGTTGGGGTGCTTAGCTTTTGTTGATTTAATTTTTGAAAACTACAGAAGGCGATAAGACAAGCAATTGAATTTTGATTTAGTAATTTTATGTTGTTTGGAATTTTACGAGGCTTGAAAAAATGTTGATTTTGAAAGGAAAGTTGTTTAACTATGCAACGCCAACGCATTTTAATTGTGACAAATTTATGACTTGATGTCCCCAATCGAAATGCACCCAAAGCTTCAAGACGCTCCGCTCACTTCTTTCATTGGTTTCAATTCTATTTTAAGGTCTTTTCAATTTCGCTTGATCAACATTGATTGAGGAGACACCACAAACCCAATATATGTGCGAGTATGTATAGCAATTTTGCCATATTTTTTAATTTATAATGGCTTGGCCATCAACATTTTGTGTTAAAGACTGACGGTTGGAAAGTTGTCTAGACTTCCTGTCGTGCATTTTATGGGGACATTAAAACAAACCAAAAACCCAAAATCAAACAAAGAATTTTGATTCAGATATCAGATTTGAATATCACGTTGTATATTTTATTAAATTTCTGCTTACTTTCTGCCTTTTTCCACCCCCACCGAAACCCTTTTAGCCGGGCTTGACTGCCAAGGGGCAGGATTTTGCAGTGAGGTCACTTCCTCTGACTCATCCATTAACATTACAATTGTCGCTGTAAATTATCGGTATCCGAAAATGCCTCGAGACGTCTCGTTGCATGGAAGAGACCACAAAACAGGCATTAGCATTTTCAGCCACTGTCTTGTGGCTCAGGCAAAGAGATCCCAAACAATGGCCTAGGTAGCCGTAAATTGTCATAGGGTCGATGTTTTGTTGACTGCCTACGCTGTGTACTAGCGTGTCATGGCATAAACAAACAACCAGCTAAGCGTGTGTATGAAGTCGGAGGATCGTGTTGCAGTTGCATGCGGCAATCATTTGATTTCATCTGCTGGACAACCAGCTGTGTTTTCACACTCACTCTTCAGAAGTCAAGGCTAGCAATCCAGAAAAATACTAGCTTGAGTTGAACATAAACTCAGTTTATGACCAGTTGGGAAAAAAACTATTAAATTGACAGGTTTGTTAATAGAGAAATCTTTCAAAAAGAAGCTTAGTTAAACTTTCAATGGGCCACTAAAATAAAGGAACATCTAGATGATCATAACAGTAGGACGGTTAACTTTGTATCGCTTAATCGATATATCTATTCATTTTTTAAACGATATGCTTATATTTCTTGATAGTTTACTTTCTTACAAGCAAAAATTGCAAACTATTGGCGAATATTTTGCTTCACTTTACTAGATTTGGTTGACGTGGTCTTTATTGCTGTTTGATGATAAATGAGAATTAAAGTAGTTTTCGGAAATTCTTCGTTGTTTATTTTATATTCATCATCCTTGGTCAACCATAGAATTTTATCGTGGTTTATAATTTTCACAGTCATTATTGGCCAGCAAAATCCGTTTCTTAAGAATCGGTCATTGCTCATGCACAATCTTACGCTAATGCCTTGCATCCGTCACGATATTATTTGAACTATGGTTCTGTTCGTGACTTAATGATGTCTCAGCCACGATCACTAAATAATTATATTTTTGAATAGTTTATCGGGGGTGTCCTGGAAATCTCTAGACATTTTGGCTTCGGTTGGTTTGCAAATCGCTATAGAAATCCGTCGGTGTCCCAGAACTTCGAGAGATTTCGTTTTCTTTGAAAGTCTAGTTGGAAAGTCGAGTTCGAAAGGTGTGTGTTTAAGATTATGGTCCTACTACAAAAACAGTGATATATTGCGTGGGTTCGTGAATTCCCTATTGGTTGGTTAATGTATTGGCTGGTTTGTGTATTGGTTGGTTTGCCAAAATCTCCCAACAAAATACGAGAGGTATGGACTAAAAAATATCAAAATATACGACTTATTTTACCTTATGTTTACTACCAAAATTTCTTAAAATTAGGAACTTACAACGTTAATATTGTGAAACAAGTTTTTATATAAAAAAGTTATTTTACTTTAATTTTTCTTAGTTTTTACGATCTCTGTTCCGAAATATGATATACATTTGCGAAATTTGCCTAGGTTATGTATGGTAAAGGCAAAAATCACTTTGTTTTTGGTTTTCCATTATAGCAAAGCCTTTAATTAAACAACTGTATCCTTGGCTTTAGTATTCTTGAGGTTAATTTTCAGTTATTCATCGTCAAAAGCTGAAAAAATTTGCAAAAATTTTGCGGACACCCGGTGGGAAGCCTATATGGCAAATATTGCTACAGAATCAGTGCCACATCAACACAGAGACTCCAAATCTTAGAATTTGACAAGTAAACACATAAATGGAATTCTGCAGTTCTTGCCACAGTCGAAAAAAAGTCAGCAAATTGAGTAGTGGAGCTATAAATGAAACAGCAGTAAAATTTGATGTTTCAGGACTGACTGTTTCAAATTCACTGTTTTTGGCTAAAGTACAGACAGAGTATCAGTCTGGTAAACTCAGTGCCGATGTTTCATCGAATAAGACGGGAAATTCCATTTGTTCATCGTATTTAGGAACAAACCAAAATGAGATAGGTTGTAGAAATTTTAGAGGAAAATTTTAGTCAGTAGTGCTAGTTTTAGCCGTCTTAAGGTCGGGGAGAAATTATATTTCAATAATTCTCAAGAAATCAACAACAAATGATATTTACATATGGACACAAGCAGGCTAAGGCATCCCAGACATGAACATGTTTCGTCCAGTACCAATCTGGACTCGTCAGTGAGATGCTAACCGCTTTCCACACCAACAGCCATTACCAATATAAATATAAACTATATAAACTAACGAAGTGGCCGAATCTGAATTTGTGAATTGTAGGAACAGAAAAGGTCTGTGACTCCAGTTCACTTGTTGCTATTAATAGCCACAGCTTCAGCCTACACAGTTTTGCATGTGTGTAATGGTGGTGGGTGGAAGCTTGTATTTATGTCATATGTGTGTTTTTGTTGTTTTTAATGGCAATTTTTATAGTTCTAGGCTTCGCCATAGACATAGTTTAGCAACGCAGCAGGTTAAGGTTTCCCAGACATGATAACGTTTCGTCTAGTACCAATCTAGACTCGTCAGTGAGATGCTAACCGCTTTCCAAACAAACAACCATTACCAATTGCCTATATAAGCTAACGAAGTGGTCGAATCTGAACTTGTGAATTGTAGAGACAGAAAAATGTCTGTGTCTACAATTCAACATTGAAAATTTTATGGAAAAGTAAAAACAAATTACAAATTTGTATTGGTTTTAGTCCACGACTTCTAAAAGCGCGATAATATCAAAAAGTGAAATGGAGGAAAAATTGAGAACACTTTGGTCTATTTGCCAATATTCGATTTGCAGATCAATTTTATGAATTTTTTGAACTAGCGAAAAATGAAATTTGTAAAAAAATGAATATTTTTCATATTTAAACTAAGATAATGGTAACTTATAAACCAGAACTTAACTTTGGTTGTGTTTTTCCGAAAAACTTTTTCGTGATCGTTTTTTAACTCGGATTACGTAGAAACCAATTTGGTCTGAATAGGCTACAGGACCTCAAAATGTGAAAAAACCACGTTCAACACACGTTTATGCAAATTTTTCTTAAACCTGACGAGCAGGGTGAAAACGGACAACTTATTCTTCTCAGGTTCAAAAGTTACCTCTTGTTTGTAAACTTGCGTTACGGAATACAACTTTCAGATATTAGAAAATGGTGGCTGCAATTTTTGCTTAAAACTTCGGCACAGATGAAGTTAGCTTTGCTTTCTCATTATCTTCACGATGGAGTTACTAAATAAAAAACATTTAACTGATGCGTTTTTGTTAGTTCTGTAAAACTATAAAAAAATATTCTAGGCCAGCAACCCCTCAAACATTCCCACTTGTTGTAACGCAATACACCGGACCAGTTGTGCTACTTTTACATTAGACCCTTGTAACAAACCAGGTTGACCACATGTTTAACATTAAAGTTCTCATTCAATTTTCCTCATAAGTTCGTTGTAAAAAAGTATAAAAACCAGCTCTGATATAAGTGTAAGACCACACACAAAGTTGTTATTATTTATTGTAATTTTTTTGGAAGAGTCATAAGTGTAAATAGAAAGTTTACAATTACGGCTAATAAGCAAAAAAATCTTTTGAGAATATCAAAAAGGGGGAGTGGTCCTAATCCAGAAGCCACACAAATGGGATAAAGAAACCAAATTTACATAAATTGTGTATTTTTTGTTATGAATTGGCACGCCTTCCTTTTTGGTTTGCGGACCCGTTTAATGTCTTCATTTCAAGTTAATTTTCACTGTTTCGGCTTGCTGTGGGTGTTTTAATGTATTTATGTGAGAGTCTGTGTGTGTGCGGCAGTGAAAGCCATAGAAATATGAGTCGACATACTATAAATCAACTTGAATGTCCCCAAGCTGCCGAGCACACCCTTTTTTGGTTTCTGGTTGCTGACCAAAAGGATTAAATGCTCATAAATGACCCCCACAAAAATAGTGCGCCGGGTGGTCTCCGCCAATAATACAAACCCAAAACTCGTTTCACGCAAGAAATTCCATTGAATTGATGTGTGGAAGTTTTTAAAAGCAATTGCGAAATGATATTGCAATTTTCTTGATATTCAGGAATTTATGGAATAGATTAAAATTTAATTAATTTTATTGTAGTTTATAAGCTAAAGTGCTTAATTGCAGAGATACAGGCGGTTCGGATGACTATAGGGTATAACTAGCTGGCAAAAGAATGATAGCTTTGATAGCTGTTTTTAGTGAGTTTTTTTTTAGGAAGGAATAAAACTCAGTGAATTCTTCGGGACCCTTTAAGACTGTCACAATAAATGTAAGTAGTAATCAATGAAACAGGAATCACCAAAACGAAGGCACCCTTAAAAAATATGTATTAATTGGCAGTATACAAGTTACTTCAGTTTTTGCAGCTTTGAATATTGAAATTACTGAAAGAACAAATTCTCAAAAGATTAATGTCTTTTACATAATCAGGAACATCTTCAGTGAACTGTTTTGTATTGTCCCACTAATGGAAGTAGAATTAGCATGCAAAATTTGTTAAAATTTGTATTTTAATCTTAATATTACAACTTTAGCTGCCCATTCTCACACCTCTGTAAAAAGATGAAGCACACGGGGGTACGAGGCCAAAACAAAGTAAACTCATGAATGCTGGACGTTGAGTCAACAATAATGCCACGTTAATCATTATCATAAATTATCCACACCTCCGGTTACTCAATCTATTGATTCTCTGATCATGTTTAAACAGAAAATATTCTATTAAAATGACACGATTTTAGTTTTGATTTGCTTTTGCATTATTGTGTGATTTATGTAAATTTTTTATAATGGGCTTTTGTTGTTTGTTGGCTTATTCAATGTGTTAAATGGCACAGCAAATGCTTTTGGTTAAGAGGAATTATAGCTCGATTTTCGGAATTGAGTTCTGAAATATTCGTGCGGATACGGAGATTCTTTTAGACCTCAAAATCGCTAAAAAAAAATAATTTCATTGTAGAGTAATGCAACTGAAATAGGTTGAACCAAAGATGTGTAACGGCCATACAAGTGAATGGCAGGGAAAAATTATAATGGCCTGCATAAGTGCACTTAAACAGTGAGCATCAATGAATTCTCAAAAATATGACTTCCTCTTTGAGTACTCAAACTCACATGAAGAATATTTAATTGCATTCGGTCACATTGAGTGTGAAATTTTGAATTCTCAAAACGACTGATGTGAATAATTGAATATAACAAACGAATTGATTGAAACGAAGTACTTAAATTACTCAGTTTTAGTAAAGGCAAATCAAATATGTTTTTTGGTGGAAAATGGAGCCAATAGTTGGAATTTTTACAAAAAATGGTGTAGAAAATTGACCAAACACATATTTTTAATACTTTTTATCAATATTTATTTACAATATTTAAATATCCTATAATTCAAAGCACATCAGTTTTCGATGCAAGCTAATAGAAAAGGGACAACTCGATCTTCAGTCAATCCCTTGGCTTGTGTGCTTCTTAACGCCGAATCCAAACGGATTCGTGGTTACTTCTTACTTCACAGATGGATAAAGTTAGAAAAGCTATACTCAATTCGGTTGCTACATTATTGAGTTCTACTGCTTCGAGCACACCGGAACAGATTGACAAACTTGATTGCTTGACACAATGTTCCGATACGGACGTTACAAATTGTAGAAGTCGACTTTGAGGTTATGTGAATTTGCAGACTCTGAATACTATGACCATATCAATCCAGCTTAAAAAGTAAGTTAAGTTGTCCCATTAAAAAAAATCTTTATTTTCGACTGCTGCGGACGTTACGTTGCGTACGTTACTCTTTTCCATCAAACCAAATTTGGAAATAATATTTATGTACCTAGCAATCTTTTTTAACCTTTAAGGCCCCGACGGACTGACGACTTAAGTAATTCAGCATACGCCACCACACATTGCGTCAACGTGGAACGTATGCCTAGTGGGACCAGAATTAACAAAAAATTTCGCCGATGCATCGCGTTGTCAGGTTCATGGCATTTTTAAATTTCCTGGTGGAGGGTCACACTGCTCAATCTTAAGTGTATTTTGTGAGTGATTTACGCTCTCCCGCAAAGCCTTTAAACCAGTTCGGCAATCAGCAACTGTCACATATTGATAGAAATTTAAATCAATTTATCCAAAGTGTTAGTCATTCACGTATGTTACAGACCTTCTTTTTGAATAAGCCGGGATGTTTGAAGTGGGATAAATCCCAAATGGCATCCCGATTTCTCAACACCAAAATCAGCGCAACCTTGTCTTCATGCGAAAACATATCCAATCGGCTCTTTCAGCTTTGATTTGCCATTGTTTTATTAAATCGATAGAGGGCTTAGAAACATCTGGTTGCTGATTGCACCAGCTGGACAACGCAAAATAAGGCCCACAGCCTATTAACATAGAGTCCACGTGTGAGATATTACGCTTTGTTTTGCTGTTAAGTGCAAAAATACGTTTTTACTCCAACGGGGGAAAACGTAAAGTGCAAGGAAATTGTTACGCCTGAAAATTGTTGCTTTACATCGAATTAATTCATATCTGGATACAGTCCTTTAGGTTTGGTTTTAGGCTCGGCTCACAAAATCGATATTCCGGGCTTCACCCCTGGTGCAGGATTTGCCCCTACCTTTTTGGAAACTTGGCTACGTCCTGGCTATTTCCTTTCCTAATTTGCTATTTCATCCTTCCATTTTCTTTCCCTTTTTCCTTTCCTCTTATAGAAAAAGATAATTCGATTCATACTTCTACATTTATAAACCTAGTAACATCACTCAACCCTGTCACATTTGAAAAATCTAAATCAAAATACATTTCGTCTAACCAAAATTGACATTAAAATGTCACCGGAAGAGGAGTACCCCAACGTACCCGAAGAAGTCGTTGAATATCTATTGGAACAAAAGATGCGGGAACGTAATTTAAGTGCTGAAAAAGAACAACTCAAGTATCGTCTCAATAAAATCGAAGAGCAATTGAAGCTTTTGGAGCATCGCGAGGGTGATTTAACCTGCATGATCTCCACCGGGAATGTGTATCAAGTGAGCACTGTGCGTCTAGTGCGAGAGGGTCTCTCGGCAAATCTAACGGCCACTTTGCAGACATTTTTTAAAATCCATCGCAAATTGTTGCGTCTGCAGCGTCACATTCGTCACGATCAAAGTGCTCTCTATTACAATTTGGTACAAAATGTGTCAGGCAGCAGTTAGGGATGAGAAAATATTTTGGAAAATAAAAATTGGTTGAGTACAAAATTAATGTGCAGTCACCTGTTAGTTGCTCATTAAAGGCATTAGTGTCAAAAAGTCAAACTTAAACCTCGACCCACGACATTTTTTTTTTGGGAGTCTCTTTCGTGATCATCATCATAATTAAATGTGTAATATTTGTCTTGGCTTTCAACACCTTTTCCTCCAAACACGCTCAGCCCGCATTATTTTTTTGGTTGCAGTGTAAAATGGAGAAAAAAAATCATGTTTCATTCGAAAACTCCGCTTTTCCCTGTCCCCTTAAGCTTTAACCCAGCTTAGTTCCGCTTGGCTCGTTTGAAAAGCGAAAAGTGCGTGGCCATTGTCTTCATTTCATACGTACATTTGTTTTTGTGTTTCTGTTCAACTTGCATTCTGCTTTGAACCACAATTCGTTGGGCTTTTGTTTGGTTGGCGATGCAGCGACTTAATGATTGTGGCACGTGCGTTTTTGTCTTGCCCGTGTGGAAATTAAAGTAAGTCTAAGAGTCGGACTTATAAAATATATACACAAAAATGTTTCCATCTTTTTTGATCCTATACAAAATTGTGATTTTAAAACTAACAAAAAAATATAATTGATAATGTTTTAATCTTAAAAACAAAAATCTGAAGGTTTTTCAAATCATTTTGCTTGGCCGATACGCAGTGGATTTAAGTGTCCCAAGCGACAAAGTTTTTTTTTTTTTTGAATAAACTTACACACACGGTCACCCCTCAATGCTGTTGGCGCCAGCTTTGTAGTAATTAGCCATGCAAAAAGTCCCTTTGGGGCTGTGTCAAGCTATTTTACAAGCGACATCAAGCTTAGGACTTTTGCCCTAAAGTTCTAGCTGATTCAAATAAATTATTTTATTTATAGTTGAAGCAAAATGCTAATGAATTAACGAATTTTTTACATCCACGCAATGGCAATAGATTTTAAAAAGACAGATAAAATATTTTTTGATCTGCTTCAGCTAACTCAAGCAAAAATATTTTCGGAGCTTAACTAAACTGAAGTTTAACCGGACTTTGGTAAATCGAGCCTAAATACTTTCAGATTGAGGTTTTAATCAGGGATGTCAACCTTTTCTAATTTGGGACATATCCGCTTCAGTAATAGAAAATGCTTGACCTTCAGTCGCTAGCAAGTTCTACTGATGATAGAAACAAAGGTTTTTAAAACAATGATTTTATATGCAAAACCAAATTGAGGGTTTCACTTCGTGGCAGTAGCTCAAAGTTGACGACTCCGGATGGGATATGGAATTTCCATCAAATCATGCAATACCCGAATATCAGGGAGGGATGCACACTCGTTCTGAACCAACCCGCATCGAATCGCTTGTTCGACCTAGTAAGTTGATCCGCGAACCGACTTAGCATTATTTTGAAATTGGTAGAAAATGAAAGAAAATGGTTCGGTTCATTTCATCGACAAATTTAAGAATAAATAAGAAAACTTATCTAATGAAAAGCTTTACATCGTTTTAACCTTTGGAGTTTTTTTAACTGTCTCTTAAAGGACAGCAATCTGTCGGGTTACAGTCAGGTGAGTGTGTATCCACAACATCAGATTTTGCCTAGAGGTAGAGTACTATCGACGTCTCCAGCGATAGTTGGATGCTATCGAGACATCGATGATAGCCAAACACTATCTAAATTCTAAGATAGTTTTTTTTTTAGAACTTTCAAGATAAATTAAAATGAGCATTAAATGAATTTTTTAATATTTAATACAGAAAATTTTGAACTAAATCATTGTTTTAAAAGCTTAAGACACTTACGTTTGATTTACCTTGGGTTGGACGTTCGAAAATAAACCATGTAAATATAATAATTTCTCAAACTGCAGGTCCCTTTCTCATGTGCAAGAATTAGAAGCACACAAGCCAAGAGCCTAAGAGAAGCTCGGCATTGGCCCTTTGGGCTGTGTCATGCCAAATATTATTAATATACAGACTTTTTCTCAATTCCACTTCCACAAAAAATTTGCGATTTAAAACCGCTTTTTGGACTAGATTTGAACTTTAAATCACAATTCGGAAGGCTTATAATCCTTTTTTGTTGACTTTTAGTTTCGTTTTTAAATTTAAAATTAGAAATTTCTAAATATATAAAAATGAATGTTTGTCTGTTTGTCTGTCCCTTATGCCAGCCTAAACCGTTCATCCGATTGCGAAGAAACTTTGGGTATTGGTTGAGTGCTTGCCAGGAAAGGTTTCTAAGTTAAAAAAAATGACAAAAAATAGTCCAAAAACCGCGAAATTTGCAAAATTATACCGATTATCCGATTACGGTTAAACTTTCGGGAATGGATCGACGCCTGTCCGGGAAGGTTTCCAAGTAGAAGAAATGGTCGCAAAATGGTCCAAAAACAGCGAAATTTACAAAATGCTCGATTGTGATGAAACTTAGTGAAATGATTGCCTGCGAAGATTTCTAAATTGAAGAAATGGCCGGAAATCGTCAAAAAATCCGGAAATTTCAAAAA
Source organism: Lordiphosa collinella (assembly GCA_018904265.1). NCBI lineage: Eukaryota > Metazoa > Arthropoda > Insecta > Diptera > Drosophilidae > Lordiphosa > Lordiphosa collinella. Next base: position 15,539 of record JAEIFV010000254.1, read on the forward strand.
CTTTACCGCTCATCCGAATGCGATGAAAATATGGGCAATGGTTGGACGCATGCCCGCGAAGATTTCTAGGATGAAGAAATGGGTGGGAAATGGTCCACAAGCGTAAAATTTGCAAAGTTGTACTGATCATTGCGAACAAACTTTGAGGAATGGTTAAAGATGGTTTCTAAGTTCCAAAAACCGCGAAATTGGCAAAATTATGAAATGATCATATTTATTAGACCGCTTAATTTTTATACCCGTTACTCGTAGAGTAAAAAGGATATACTGAAGTCGTGCAAATGTATGTAACAGGCGTAACAGGCAGAAGGAAGCATCTCCGACCCCATAAAGTGTATATATTCTTGATCAGCATCGACAACCGAGTCAATATAGCCATGTTCGTATGACCGTCTGTCTGTATGAACACCTAGATCTCAGAGACTAGAAGAGCTAGAGACACCAAGTTTTGTATGCAGTCTCCTATTGTCCCTACGCAGATCAAGTTTATTTCAAATTTTTGCCACGTTGCATACTTTTTGGAGCCTCATGCATTGCTTACATAATGTTGAAATGTTCTCATTAATGTTAATGCTCTGTTAACTAACATAAGGAAATGCTATTCAACATTAATTTCCCTGAGTAGCGGGTATATCGAAGTAGGGAAGGACCGACTTTAACTAACGCTCTCGTTAGATTACAATGCAAGCGTTGGTAAATGGAAGATTCAACGGTCCAAAATGCTTGGAGATGTAAGCCAAAGGGTCAAAAAATTCGCGAAATTTGCTAAATTTTCTTGAGTTTAGATTATCACTAAGCAAAAGATGTCAGTCCGCATTTCGAAAGCGAAGATCTTCAATTGGATTCCTAGTCATAAATGCATAAGCAGAAACGAAATGTCGGTCAGCTAAAGCCCAATTTACAAGACCTGATCGCTCAGCTGAGTGTTTGAGACCTGAGTGCCAAAAAACTCAGCTGAGCAACTCAGTTCAGCACTTAAACATGTCTGAAAAGCTTAGTTGAGTCAGTTACAGAACCAATGGTTCATTGAGCGCTCTGCTGTGAGGTCAGTTCAATTTGAGCCGGTTCTATTACACCTGATCGCTCAGCTGAGTAGGCCCAGACAACTGTTTACACGGGCTGACAGGTACTCAGATACAAAACTCAGCTGAGAGATCAGGTCGTGTAAATTGGGCTTAAGCAAAAAATTTAGAAACGAGTAATAATGAGCTAGAAAGTACCCTTACGAAAACTACACACATTTATAATTATAATTAGTTCAATGTGTAAGAATATTTGTGCCCCTTATGGGCGTCTAAGCCGCCGAACCGATCCTTACGAAATTTGTCGGTATGTTCATATCGACCAGGAAAGAATTAAAGGCTATGTACTAAGTGAACCGGTGCGAAAGCGTCTAAAAACGGCTTTAATGTGGTTCAGATCTACACCTTTCGATTAGAAAATTGGAATTTATGTATGAGTGTTAGACATTGTACGTCTCAGAATTTAATAAAGTTATGAACTAAAAATTTGGTGTATGGGTTGGAAATTCGAAACGGTTAATATCGATTTGCAGCCAGTTGAAATTTGCTTATAAGCGCTTTCATAAGAATCATATTCTAACAAAGCAAAGGACCCGGGCAACGCCGGGTTATTTTTAAATTTAAGTTACTAAAACTTGATATTTAATTGAATGAAACATATAGCAAGCGTGCCCTCTAAGTTTTCATTAAGTGATTTAATTTAAATCATTTAGTATGATACTTAATTCCTTTCTTTTTATGGGCACACCGAACATATTGTTTGGAGCAGTTATGAACAGCTGATAGACGAAATCAAAATCAGTTTCAGGAATTTCACTTAAGTAGGCAATCAAGAATCGATGTTTTGCGCCATTATAAATAAGAGCTAGATCATCGACTTATAACCGGACTAGCCCACTTTTTAGGAAAAAGACATCATTGTTTCCCCGACTTGCTCTTCAACCCAATAGTTAAGGAAAAAACATTACATAAGAAAAGGCAGTAAAATCTGTAATAAAACTAAACAATAGCCACGTTTTCAAGACACTCCCATTTAAGCGAAACTATATATAATAAAAAAGGAGGCTTTAAGTCAATTCATTAACCAGAAAATTGGAAAACTTTAATTCATGTCCCGTTTCCAATTGGGTATCTTTATTTCATTTGCAACCGTTTTGTTGGTATGTACCTACCTTTTGTATTGACTGCATACATGGGAATTGTGAGTTATATGCATTTTTCTCTTATTTAAAAATCCATCAATTTTTTTTCTTTTTGACAAACAATAAATAAATGAAGTAATATCGTCTTGTAAAGTGTGCATTGTTAAGATCTCCCCCATGTACCTCCCTGACGTCTTCGGCTTGTGCCTCACATATGGTTTGTTGTTAACAAGTCTGATTAATGTTCGTGATTAGCATAAGTAAACATTTAAGCAAATTATGTATGGAGTAAGCTTACAGCTAACTGCGCTCGACATTACAAAAATCTGTCGTAATTCAATATTACTTAGATGTGGTTGTTGCTAATCAGTGAACCAACCAAAAATCAAATAAAAATCAGCAGAAAAATAACAGCCAAAAGCTTGACGTTAATTAAAATTGTACACAAAATTTGCATTCAAGACAAAATTGGTTAGAAAAATGACCATTTTTCTGATAGAGTTTGTCTGCGAGTTTATGTCCGCCGATCGTTAGCTGCCGGCGGCAGCAGCGGCGTCGATTTGGCGTGCCAAATGCTGTCAGCTGTCAGTTGTGATAAATGCTGTTGTTCGCCGTAAATAATTTTTGATTATAATTGGGAAAAATCTTTATGCAAACAGGTAGACTATGCAAGATTATGCAAATAGTTAGTCCTTTGTAACAAGCTGGACAAGCCCTATTTTTGAAGATCTTAAAAATCAACACACAGCATCAAAGCCTAAGTTGAAACATGGGAACACAGTTTGGGGAAAAGTGAATTCAGAAGCGCTCTTGGATTCAGTATAAAATGTTCTTCGCCCTTACTCTTGCATTCTCAGCACAATCTTTCTCAGTTCTTATTTCTTTGATTTCTTTGCTTGGCGGATCGAAAAATGTAAGGCTTTGTTTTAGTGAGTGTTAGATGCAAATTGCTGATAAGAGGCAACAGCAAAACAACCACCCCAACTCTTGTAAGTGCAAGTGTTTGAGAATCAAAAACAATCACTTTTTCCAATTTCAATTTACAAAGTTTCAATGACAACCTATTTGGTAGTTCCAAATCATTTGTTTATCAGCCACTTACCTCTTAATTTACGATTCATTCATTAAGTATTTGAGGGCGTTTTGTTGGAAATCCCCGCAGAATTTGCAGCTACAAAAGAAACCAAAATAATATGTTAATTAGATTGATTAATAGCATTTACCCTAAAAAAAAACTGAGTTACATTAATCATGAGAACATTTTTCTTAAACCAAAAAGGCCTATAACCCATGGACGACACTTGCCAAACCACCATAATATGAACTCTTTCATACATACATACAATCACAAGTATTATGATCACGATCCCCCACACATTTGATACCGCGCAGAGGTGGCATTTTGATAGGCAATGTGCTGCCAACGCCAATAACGCCCCCATCATGCCACGCTTGCCTAATCTATGTCTAAGTCTTCACATTCGTGCTAAGCGTGCTTCCTAAGCTCATTAATAAAACCACTACAATGTGATCCAATCCATGGCCTCGATATATATGTACAGACTACCCTCCTGGCACTGTGGGTCAGTGAATTGAAATTGGCGCCGAAAAATCTATTTTGCAGAAAATCACATACCCCTGGAATAAGAAAAAAGTGGGGTTCCCTTAAATTATAAATGACTATTTAGAGAAAAACTGGTACACAGATAAAAAAAACCAGATCCATTTGGATTGGATATTATTTAGTATTATTTATTTGATCTATAAATATAAAACTGTTCAACCTGACTGACTGACTGGTGACCGTCGCACAGGACAAGCCATAAGAGATAGAAAGCTGAATTTTTTACAGTAGTTTTATCTTATGCTGAAAGTGAGTACTAAGAAACGGTTTTGTAAAAATCTGTCGGGAAATGTGGAAAATTCAAAGAAAACTGTTGTATGCAACTTTTTTGATTGTCATCCAATCAGGCTCAAATTTATTTTCAAAGATCTATATGAAAATTTAACTACGACTGCATAAAAATTTTCCGGAAAATTCACCCCCTTGGTGGATATTGGGTGATAAAGGTTATGTGGGTTGAATTTTAGTTCACAGCGATTAGCTCCAAGTTCGATTTCAAAGTTACTCGTAAAAAAATATGATCAACGTGACTTTCAACTTTTGGAAAATCTAACCCCAAAGTCGGAAAACTGTTGTATGCAACTTTTTTGTTTATCGTCGGATTGGGGTCAAACTCATTTTCAAAGATCTACATGAAAATTCAACAATGCCTGCATATTAATTTTCCGGAAAACTCACCCCCCTTGGGGGATATTGGGTGATAAAGGTTATGTGGGTTGAATTTTAGTTCACAGCGATTAGCTCCAAGTTCGATTTCAAAGTTAATCGTAAAAAATATGATCAACGTGACTTTCAACTTTTGGAAAGTCTACCCCAAAAGTCGGGAAATGGGCGGAAAACTGTTGTATGCAAATTTTTTGTTTATCAACCGATCGGGCTCAAATTCATTCTCAAAGATCTATATGAAAATTCAACAATGACTGCATACCAGTCTTCTAGAAAATCTACCCCTCTTGGCGGAAATTGGTGGGTACAGGTTAAGTGAGTTGAAGATATTGGATTATAAAGGTGGATTATAAAAATATTCAGTTCAACGCGGGCTGCCGTTTTTCATTGTACTTGGTTGTGGACCTGTAGGTGGACATGGAGGTGGAAAATGGTCCAACAACCGCAACATTTGCTAAATTCTTAATCTAGGTAAAACTTTTGGGATTTGCTAGACGTTGCCAGTGAACATTTCTAAGTAGAAGAAACGGGCGGAAAATGGTGGACAAACCGCGAAATTTGAAAAATTATAGCGTTCATCCTATTGCAAAGCAACTTTGAGGAATGGTTGGAGAATTGGTGAAAAATGTCCCAAAATGTGTGTTCAAGGCCAATCATTATTTTTGGGCCGATCTTTATCAAATTGGGTTTGTAAGCTTTAAATTTTAGAAGTCCAGCACCAAGATCGGAAAAGTCAGGAGAGACTTTTTTTTAAACCTCGGGCGGGGCATAAGAGTTAATCTCTGCTTTGAGCCGATGTATGTAAGATACGGTCAAGTATTTTCCAATTTGTCGGAAAAGAAAAACTGATACCCTTATCGGTTAAAATTTCTTAACTGACGGCGGCGTAGCGAAGCAAGCCGGGTTGTTTGCTCGAATTATATAATCCTTTTTAAGATTATCAGCTCCGTTGGATGAATATCTAAGATCAATTTAACATTAATCAATAAAACATTATTCAATCCAAATGGATGCCAAAATCATCCAATGGATCATCAACAACTCTGCCTTATATGTAGAAAATTGGGAATGCTCTGAACGAGTATATTGTTAACGGCCCATAGTAGATAAATAAACTAAGTATATATGGTGTCGCATTTTTTTTTTATCCAATCGGGAAAATGGCAATACATTACTAAGCAGAGAACGCACCGCCCAAAAACTTAAGAATAACAAGATTACACCAGACATGCCAGAAATAAATTGGTGATTACTTTTGGGCAATTCAATATAGGCTGTATTTTAGCCGTGTAGAAACCATCGTATTCGATAGTTCAACTGGTTGGGACGGCATTCCAATCATGTTCAGTCCGATGGTCCCGAGTTCAAGTCCCAGTGGAAGTATATAAAAGTAAGTTTATAAAACTTAATATACAATTCGTAGTTTTTCAGAACTCTCTTTTAACGGTAGGAAGATGTAACGCCTTCTTAACCCTCAGAAGAGACTTTTTTATCCCCAGCAAGAATCGCAATCTCTTCGCTCAAAAGAGATTTTGCTATCTTCCAGAAGTATCGCTCAGAAGTCTAGCAGAGTGGCACACAAATTATTCTGAAGGGTGATGAGAATGCGATAGTAATGCTTTACTCCAGCGATTCCTACTGGAAGAATCGATTTCTTATGTACCGCGATAAAAAATGTTTGCTGTGTAATAGGATCTTGCGTCCTTGCAGTTTTCAAGCTCTTATTTTCTGCTTATTTAAAAATAACTGACTTTACAGCCTCGAAAGGGCCAAGCCTACAAACTCCCTTATTTTTCGTTTATTAAGCTCGATGGCAGGGGCGGGCGGGAAACAAAAGAAAACATGTAAAAATAGAAAAATCGAAAAGTCTAATAATAGAACAAGCCTCTCACAGGTGCTAAGAGCTTCTTATTTTCGATTTTATTAAAACTACAAAACAAATCCGATTAAGTTTAACATTTTTACAAACAATGTCAGAGTCTGCGATGGCGTTGTGAGCTAAATGCTTACTCTATAGGCTGGGGGGTAGTGTGTTCAAGTCCTGGTGCTGACGAGCAATTTGTTTTCTTTTTATACCCTTGCAGAGGGTATTATAAAATTGTCCGGATGTTTGTAACGCATTGAAGGAAGCATCACCGACCACATAAAGTATATATATTTTTGATCAGCATGACGAGCTGAGTTGATTTAGCCCAGTCCGTCTGTCCGGCTGTCTGTTTCTATGCTATCTCCTCCGTCAGTTTTAGAGCTATCCTCACCAAACTTTGCACGAAGTCTTTTGGTACAAATACGCTTCACATTTGTCGGAACCGGCCGGATCTGAAGACTATATCATATAGCTGTCATAGGAACGAACGGTCGAAAAAATAGTCTTTTTGACAAAAACTTTTTTGTTTTTTTATGAAAACGCCTCCAAAGTACGTATTTCTTAGTTTACTATCCTTTCCCATGATTTCACTAAGTTTGGTCGAAATCGGATGACTATAGCATATAGCTGCCATAGGAACAATCGGTCGAAAAACTAGTTCTAGTGAGAAAAGCTTTTTGTTTTTAATGAAAGCGTCCTTATCTTTGGCATACACTTATTTTATATACTTTTACACAATTCTACAAAGTTTGGTCGAAATCGGATGACTATAGCATATAGCTCTCATAGGAACGATCGGTCGAAAAACTAGTTCGAGTGAGAAAAACTTTCTGGTTTTGTAATGAAAACGTTCTTTTTATCGGCATATTCTTATTTAATATCCTTTAACACATTTCTACAAAGTTTTATCAAAATCGGATGACTATAGTATATAGCTGCAGTATGAATGATCGGAAGTTCTAGTGAAAAAAGAAACTTTTTTGTTTTAAGTGGAATCGCCTCCAAATTTCGTAATAAACAGTGTATTATGCTTTTCCATGATTTCACCAATTTTGGCTGAAATCAGACATTTATATAGTATAGATCCCATAGAAAATAAGGTCCAAAAAGTAGTTTTTGCTAGAAAAACTTTTTGGTTTTCCATGGAAGCTGCAAGGCTATACAAAACTTCGGCCGAGCGGAAGTTAACTTTCCCCTATTTTTTATTTAGTTGTAATTGAAGCTGGTGTAAACGCATTGAGCGGATTTTCGCAGCTTTGACTGTGCTGAGCCCAGTGTGAAAAGGCTATAACATGAAGATCAATCTTTAAAAACTGATTTCATAGCGTGAAGTTCTTGAATTTAGTTTTTGCACTAGCTTAAAAACTGTTTGAGGTTCTTCTAATACTCCAAACACCAATATCTGTTATCTTTAAACGATATAAGAAATGACATGGTGTTATTTTTTTAGGACAAGTATTGGCGAACAAAGAAATCAACATTTGCGTCAAGATATTAATGCTCTTCTATTGCAAAATTTAGGGGATTTGGCTTCCAATTGACGACGAAAATAAGCCGTATTTTTTACTCACTTGAAAGAACCAACTAAACCTTAAACAGAACATGATATTTTTGAACTTTTGAAAGCAGGTGTTCAAGAACCAATATTTTTGTAATCGAAAAGACAGAAAGAAAATATAATTAAGCCCAATATCTAAGAGATGAAGGACATAAAGGGTGAAAATATCATTAAGACATCAAAACTACTACAAGTGTATGAATGTGTCGGAACGTCAGAAATGCGATAATTTTAAAGAAATTGATATCCTTCGACAACATCAACACCAATCCGCTACAAATATGATATTCATCTACAAATATAAAGAAAAAATAAAGAAGAAATTAAAAATCCGGTCTGATATTTCTACCAAGCGTCAAGCCACCATTTTATCAAAGTTCACAAAATCAACTTTTCCAGCTTCGTTAGTTCATACAATTCTCAAATATAGAAGTGGTCAATATGTAATAAATAAATAAAAAGAAATTAAAGTAGAAATCGATTTGTGCTCGTAGAGGTCTTTGCTGCTTGCCAGCTAATTTCAGACTAAATTTGTCGAACTTCAATCGACCTCAAGTGCACATAGTTTGACATTTCATTGACAGTCAAGTCCAAGTTCAGCAACAGCCTACTAAGTTTTACCCGTAAAATTCTTCAAAAAACGACATGTACTCGTACGTTAAAATGGTCCGTTCTTAAGAATTCAGCAAGCTAACCAAACGCCCGCAGGAGAGATTTAACCCGATAAAACTATGAGAAAACTTTAAGTAGGAATGTTTTTTGATGGTACGGAGGATTCTATAAGGGTTAAAAATTGATTTCATCATCACGCGGGACGCGTGACGTGGGCAATATTAGTTGGGTGGCCAGAATACCACCACAACAAGTCATAGCTTGTCCTTTGAGGCGACTAAAATAAAGCAACTCGTGACCTCGGGCCATGTGCCAGGTATCCCCCGGATAGCCACCACACTCTGGTGCGGCGACCATCTAACACGAGAAGCCGACTAAGGCAGAGACCAGTAATGCTTTAGGAAACGTATTATCGACCCCCCTTACGAGATGAAGAACCCTGGGCTGACGGTTAATAGTATTCTAGCATTTTAGTAAGCGGAGTGAATTCTTGCCGAAATGGCTGCTAGGTTAATGCTAATACCGCCCCCGTCCCGTTAAAGCCTGGCAAATCTCTAAGCACGCTACTGATACGTCGCCATTAAGTTGGCTGATTAACGTATCCGGCTCTGCACACTCGTCCCCATAAATGCGAGTGTCAACCCTTGCATGGCCTCACTGCTCGCATAGACAACCATAGGATCATAATGCAACTATGCAACGATCAAGGATAGCGACGTATGAGTCGGGACCCAACTACATTATCAGTTAAAAAACACCCCAAATAGAAGGAGAGAGTTGCGATCCGTTCGCTAGAAGAAGTAGAATGGCAGAAATCAAGTGCTATACAGCAAAGCTGCACAGCGCTGCGTGAACTGGGATGCGAAATTTTGAAGCTAGTGGAGATGCTTGAAGATGGCAAACGAAGATCCATCCACCAGCCCATTAGGGACTCCATTGAGAGTATCAGGGCGCTTTATGAGCTATCTGCCATTAAGGGGGGAACACACTTTGCGATGAGCAAATGTAGATGGTTTTTTTTAAAAAAAAATTTTTCAGTTTTTTTTATTAAAATCCGGAAAATACAAAATTTTTTTTTTGTCATTTGAGGTTTCTGAAATTTATCGGCCTCCGAAAAATGATGAATAAAAAAAAGGTGCCCACATGGTGACCATGGTTGCAGCACTTGGGATGGTCTGAAAAAAAAAAAAGAAAAATGCGGTTATGCTTAGAACTAATGTGGCTATCGTTCGGCCCTCCGAAAAAAAATTGAAAATTTTTTTGACAAAATGGCGGACATTTGAAAACAAAAAATTTTTTTGGCCTTTTTTTTTGTAGTGTAGTGTAAAAAAAGTACACTTAAAATATAGATATCCAAAAGTTGGAGGGCCGAAAGACAGCGACGACAATTCTGCGTCGTATAAGCCCTTCCGGAACAAAATCGGTCCACTGGTTTCCTCTGAATAGTGGCCACCAGTTTGAAAAACGTGGTTTCGAGATAAACGCGTTTAAAGTTTGCAGTTGCTAGGCAAATCGGGTCCCTTTGGGTCATTAAAAGGACTATATCTTCTAAACTATTTCGAATTTTTGAAAAACCTTTTAAGGGGATATTTTTGAATATCCAAGCTACAAAAATATGCAAAAAAGTCGAAATTTTTTTCCGCAAAGTGTTTTCCCCCCTTAAGCTGCACGACGAAGGAGCCAAGGCTGTGATTAGGACTCACCAATCATCACATACATCACCGCTGTTCAGAACCACCTTTGAACCCAAGAGAAATTCTTCCAGGTACTTTAAGGTAATTATAGGTAGGTATACTTAGTAGTGAATACTTAGTATTAAATACTTAGAATCGAGTACTTAGATTCGAATACTGAGTATCAAGTACTGAGTACTTCTAAACGAGTACTGAGTATCGGGTTTTTATTTTCGAGTACAGAGTGTAAAGTGCCGTGTATCGAGAATATAGTAACACACACAACAAGTCTGTAAATGGCGGAGCATATCGTATGCCACATGTTTCACATCAAGGCCCCGTGAGTGTTAGCCACACTCACACCTTTTTTTTCTGAGTGTAGAAACAGGCACAGATGCTCAACTAAAATAATAAATATTTAATCAAAATACTTAAAAAATAAATAAAACTCTTCGTAGACTCTACCCATACACCACTGTTTCACTGTTTCTTGCGCATCGTATGTCAGTCGCCGCCCGCACAACCGCAGGCCTCTTGCGTTGGTGTACGGGTTGGAGGTGCAGTTTGAGTTTTTTTTTTTTTTTGTTTGTTGGCCAGCAAATTTTAAACGGATTTATACTGCCAAATTTCCTAAAGGGTTTTGTTTTCCCATTTTTCGTTGTTGTTGTTGTTGTCTCTTTATTTTGGGATTTTGTGTTTGTTGCATTGGCATTGCGTGGGCCAGGCCATTGAGCTTTTCATTTCGGGGCGAGTGGCGGCTGCTGCTGTGGCTATAAATTCGTTGTGGTTTCTGTGGCTGTTGTTTCTGTTGTTGTTGTGAAAGTTGCGTAAATCAGCGTGAAGTAGAAGAAAAGTTCAATACTTTTTGTAAAATAATTGTAGAAAGTTTTTATGTTCATCGCATACTGAAGTGTTTATGCAATATCCAAGGTGTGTACGAACTAACGAACTTTGATTGAAACCTAATTGGGTTTTTGAATTTTCAATATGGATTCTTTATCACAGCTGGTTAGCCTTTGACTGCTTTAACTACTCTGTTATATGTTAATAACTAAATTCTATTTTGTAGCAATTAGTTAGATTGCATTTCAGGAAGCAAGATAAATATTTGCATTTCAAACTTCTGTGGCACTTTGAGCTTTGGGGCGTGGATAACATACGAGTATTAAATTATAGTCAATTAGAACTCGATTTGTAATAAAGTTTCTATAACTACATACGTCTAATATGTCAGCCAGCTGTAAGACATTAACATAGTTCTGCTTCTATCCATTGACCTAACCGAACATTTGTTAGACCATTTGATTACTCTTTATAAAGTGTTTGACAATTCTTTCAATTCTAGCTTTAAAACCCGATCTCAAGCTGCTTTCTGCTGTGCCATATATTAACATCCGCATAAAATTCCACCGCAATCATTCCAAGTTTCATTTATAAAACTGTCAGCCGCATTAAGCTTTCCTCCATTAGCGGTATATAATTTGGGGTTCAAGATAAAGTAATTGCATATTTCTTCAACCATAATAAATACATTTTGCGTACCACGCATAATCACACCTCTTGCGCCTTATCGGTTTTTTTTTGTTTGTTTGTTGTTTTTGTTGTATGTAATACATCAAGGCATTATGCTTCCAAGTGTCGCGGCTTGACCCACATACCAAGTAAGTTAAGATGCAGCCAACCAACCAGCCTCCCCTCCGTAAGTAATCAAAATAAAAAGAAAATCACAATTTGGCCAGACTGACTGAGACTGGAGACCGGGCAAAATGAGACTGACACAAACGGAGTGTAGTCGTTTTTGCCAAAAAGGAAACCAGTCGACAAGTTTATGATGGGAACCAACCAAAAAAAAAAAAAAAATTAAATAAATATCACACTGAAACAGACATTTTGAAAATCGAAAACTGCGTTGACGTCCGTTACAGGAGCAATTAGGCGGCCTCTTATCAACGTCATTCAGTTTCGCAAAAAGTAAATCTCAGCGGCCGGCTACTTGTTTCAGGCAAATTGATCTCAAAAGTCGACCAGTATGTGCTCTACCTTCTTTTAGAGCAAGGAAAATGTGTAATGCGAAGCAAGTAAAAGTTGGTAGTAAATCTAAGAACACACCAAAAGGGTTGCCGGCATTTTCAAATTATCAAATTATAAAATAACTAAAATTTACAAAAATCCATTTATTGATAAATCCTTTAAAAAACACTAAAAAGCTGTGAAAAACATCTATCCAATAACTCATGGAATCAATTCTGAACCGATGCCCGAAGAACCGGTTCGGTTCGGGTCTTTTGGATGATGGGTGGTAAAGGTTGCTTGGGCGAAGGTTTACTTCCCAGCGATTAGCTCCAAAATCATTTTCAAAGTTACTTATCATCAATCTGAACATGGAGATCCAGTCTTCAGAGAACATAGAAGAAGTGCTCAACAATCTTCATGAATAAAACGGGAAAGAAAGTCGGTCAAGCCAGACTATATCATACTCTACCTTTTTGTTGAAAATAATGTTTGCCCTAATTTTCTTTATTTTACCTTTTTAAAAAAACAAAACCCAATTGAAAAATTTCCTTACCCTAAGTAGCAAAAAAAAAAGACTTCTAAAAAAATTTTCAATTAAATAAGTTACAATTTTTCCCTCTGCCTGAATAATCTCGTAACTTTTGTTCTTATGTTCCCGCTGTTATTTTCCCTTCGTTTGCGTTGGTTCCAAAAGTAAAAAATAAAAATAAAAAATTAAATTGTTGGTGGGTGGGTGGGGCGCGCACAACACCCCACCCCACCCCCCCCACCCCCTTTTAAATTTCTCTTTGGGAAACGGCTTTCTATATTTGGAATTTTTTCTAATTTGATTAACACAAACCCTTGTTTCAGAAAAATAAAGTTGTATTTTTGTAGAAAGCCTTTTCTAAAAGTAAAGATAGTTAACCCTAGGCGCAAAATAAGGGGATTTTCTCAATTTTAGGGCGATTTTGGCCCTTTTTAGAAAGAAATTTTTTGCTGTGGTGCCCATAATTGTTTGTTTTCCTTATAACTCGACTATCGTTCGTCCGATCTTTACCATTCCTTTGGCGGATCGATATATAATCCTGTTTACTAAATATGTCCAGAAGGAACGAACCTTCTATCTATAAAACTGTGGGAGATATGAAGTTTTTTCCAATTTGCGGGGGCGGGAGGGGGCGTGGCAAAAATTGAAAATAAACTTGATCTGCCTGCAAGTATTAGAAGCATATGTCCCATACATGTCAAACCTCTATATCTTACCATCTCTGAGATCTGTTTGTTCATACGGACAGACGGACATGGCTAGATCCATGATGAAATTAGTATAAGGTGGTCCCGTCCGTAAAATCTCTTTCTCTCATTGTATGTTGATAAATGAGTGTGAGCCTACTAATTTCATGTGAGTGAGTGAAACGGCAACATTTTCTATGTTTAACCCTTAGACTGGCAGTGGGATACATTTGCAGCCAACTGTAGCAACATATGCCATATGCCTATATCATTTTCGGTTCACGCTCCGGCTCTGGTATTGCATCTGACATAAGACTTCTTCTCTTCGACACCTGACCTTTGTTGGTTAAAGGCTTCCAATCGGTAGCTTTAAAATGTGTATGGCAGATTTTTCCATTTGAACCAAAACTACATCCTAAAGATCATAGGATCATACATCATAATTTTAGATATGAAATTTTAGACATAAATGAAAAAGGTAATTTCTTATCTCCTCACGTAAGGCTTAAAAGTTAAAACAATAAACAAAAAATCCGAAAAATTTCGTCCGATACGAGCCTACTCTGTTAACGGCCTGCCAAGAACTGACAATAAGGGACTAATCGAGAGGGTCGGAGATGCTTCCTTCTGCCAGTTACATACTTTTGCCTCTGGTAAAGAGTATAATTAATGACGCTGCTCCACCTGGCCCAACCTCAGGCACGCAGTATCAGACTGCATCCAGCTGCTCAAGCCATACTCTCTCTAAAAAAGTAAGTGCTTACTAAAGATCCCAGAATCAATAGAATCTTCATACATTCTCTCAATAGGTAAATAGGTTTCCAATAGGGTAAAAAAGATACTTGTCATTCTTAAGCAAATCAACACTGAGCAGCTCACAAGGAGCAGCTCAATAGAGTTGAAAACTTCATATTGGAAGGATTCGAAGCAAAGGAGTATACAGTTGCTGTGTTCCTCGATGCGATACAGGCATTTGGCTGTGTCTGGCCCGTTGGCCTTTTGTAAAAAACAAAATTGCCGCACTTATCGTAATTGTACCATGGTGGAACTAACACCATGTTAGCTCCACTATGAATTGTACTGGCTAACTAACAGCTTTCTGACTGGACGGACCTTTGCGGTAGTCCAAGAATGACAAGTATTTGACACAAGGCCAATTAGCGCTGGTGTCCCTCCAGGAAGCGTCCTTAGGGGGTAGAGGGGTAAGGGGGTATGGGGGTATGGGGGTATGGGGGTATGGGGGGTATGGGGGGTATGGGGTGTATGGGGTGTAGGGTGGGGGGTATGGGGGGTATGGGGGTATGGGGGTAGGAGGTAGGAGGGGTATAGGGGTGGGGTATATTGGGTGGGGGGTATGGGGTAGGTTGGTATGGGGGTAGGGGATTAGGGGTAGGGGGTAGAGAGGAGGGGGAAGAGGGAGAGGTGGTGGGGGAGGGAGGAGGAGGGAAGAGGGGAGGGAAGGGGGGGGGGGGGGTGGAGGGGGGGGGGGAGGGAAGGGGGTTAAGAGGAGGGGGGGGGTGGAGGGGAGGGGTAGGAAGAGGAGGGAAGAGGGGAGGTGGAGGGGAAGGGGTTAGGGGGTAGAAGGAGGAGAGAAGAGGGGTGGTGGAGGGTAGGGTAGAGGGGAGGGGGGCGCATATGAACTGGCGAATACCTTAGGTACCTCTGGGTTAACCCAAATTTTCGGTTAATTTCTTGAAAAACAAAAATTTTATCAGTTTTGATCGATCGAACTCAGAAGCGAGAGTAGGCCTGACCGCTTGATTAACAATTTTAATACCGGAATGCAATCGGTTTCAGTTTGACTCGTTTATACCGATTAAAAATAACAGTTGTAGTTCAGCAGTACCGGTGCGGCATTAACGAATTCCCTAACTCCAGCCACCAGCTAAGTATTTGCCAAACGAATTTTGTATGGGAATGTCCGGAAAGACCCTGCATTACCAGTCGTTAGTGTGGTGATGGATGCACACTATAGTTCATGTACTAGACTAGCGCTGTGATGCATTACCTGTCGTTAACGACGCGACTGACGCTCAGTGATACATCAGGTCGCTAGGCCAGGTAGTGCCTTAACACCAGCTGTACAACAGGGTACGGTTGGATACCCTGCTCAATTGAATTTTTGATAATTATGTAAACAAACAATGCACATTTTCCATTAAAATTTACCCAGAATTTTGAACGAAAGACGTACTTCCCCTTGATCTGGTTTCTAGTGACATATTCCACCCTTTAATCAGCAAAAAAGATGGTTTAAATGTAAATAACTTATCGTTTACCATAATAAACTCATTATTCATTAAAAAAATCTCAAATTTTTTATGAGGAAATAACCGTTTGGGCCCAAAATTTCATTCTCTTAATTAAAAAAAGCGCTTACTTCAATTCCCAAGTAGTTTAAGCAGTGCCTAATTGATTCAAAAAGGCCCGTTAATCTTTTTTTCTGATTTTTATTTTTTCAAAGAATCTTTAATATTCATTAGAAGAGTTCCTATAGATAGAGTATAAACATCAGCTGGGAACTGAAAAAGTAACGTATAAAAAAACATAAAGTTTGCGTTGCCTTTAAACGACCTTCGCCATTTCTTCGATGCTTTTTTGCATTGCCTTTAAAAGTATTTTGCTGTTGTTGTTTTCTTTTTTTTATTTTTCTTCTCTGAACATGGAACACTTTGAATATACAAACTTATACAGCCATATAAATTTTTTGTGGCCATTGCCGCGCGGATGCATAAAACATGTTACCGATTGCCTCGGCGTTGCCTTCGCCTTCAGGTAAAACGTAAACATCAACAACTCACTGAGAGCGTCTTGTGCGTGTGTTTCCGTCAAGTCGAGCCCCAACAGAAACTTGGCAACAATGCGGCAAGGTGGCGTGATCTCTCCTCGTTACGAGCATGTGTGTGAGTGTGTGTGAAGCGGAGTTTCAACCATTTGAAGGTCGCACCATAGTTTTTGGGAGTTTGGGCCACAGAAAGCGCGCCAAAACCCGAACCAGAGAACCTGAAGCTTTCGCGCTCAATTTTTTGTTGCACCTAATGAATCCGAAGATTTATGGCTTAGTTTATGCTTTTGGCAGCGCTTAGAGCAGATTCGTAAATTATTTTCTGATTGATATGCACAAACACTTTTTACCAAAGCAATTTCCAAGAGAAATTTATGAGCAAAATCTGTAAGAATCGTAACGCTCCAGTTGGAAGGGGGGGGCTGGGCTAGTTATTTATTTATATTTATTTTGTTTAAAATGTGGCAAATGATATGCGTGTGATTGGAATTCATCGAATGCAAACTGACGCCTTTGCACTTGGCTGCCATGTCAGCCAAACAGAGTGGCTCCGCCTGCCTCCCAGCCCCTCTCCACTGTGCGACCACTTGAAGGCGTATCGGGTTTCGCCTTCGCTTTCAACTGCAATCAATTTTACTTTACTTCAGTTTTACAACAAACCCAAATCGGGCTTGTCAAATTGTATCACAGCTGACTGACTGATCTAAACAAGCGACAAGTTGGCGCTCTCCATATAAATTATGATCTAGCCAAAGGCAGAGGCGACTTCAGGGTCAATGGGCTGTGAGCCCTTCGGTTGCCATTTAGGGCGAGCATTTTGAGACGTTTTATTTTTGGCGGCTTACCCAAGGTCAATGAGTTTCCCATGTAAATTGTGTCAATTAAAACGGTTTTTTTTTAGTGTTTAGCCTAGGCCATGTCAAGTCATGACCTTAGTTTTCACTTGGTTTTAGCCCCCAAAATGTCAAGAGTGTGAACTATGTGAACAATTTTGTTAACAAATTGTTGAGTTGTTTGTTTTAAATCACTCGAAGGGTTATTTTTTTGTTCAACAAAATAACTTAAAGAATTTGCTCATTAAGCACATTTTAGATAGTAAATTGATGGTATGATCTTTTTGCTTGAAGTATGGAGAAATGGTAGGCACGACCACTGCTTCTCATTACTTTAAATTCATACTAATAATTTGGATCTTGAAACACTAAGGAACGATTTCACATCTTCATCTCGATTTCATCTATCAATGAACAACCGATGACTCGTTTTCCTATCCAATAGCTAAAGCTTGTATCTTACGATGTTGATATCACGGTTTGTAGGTTAAAAGTGTATTTTAGTTCTTCAATAGCAACAATTTAAAATTAGTTGTTTGTTCCATTTTTTGCTTAAATTTATTTTATACAATATTAATTGCCAAACTATGTAGCAAGTTTTAGCCGGCTCGAGGAACACGCTATGGTGTTGTGCAGCAGTCTATGCCTGTGAACTGTCAGTCCAACAGCCGTCTCTCCATGCCAGCAGTGCCTTAACTGCTTGTGAATACCAAAGCAACCTGTGTGTTAAAATCGATGGCGCTCTCCGCAAGGCAGTTTCCCCATACACCCCCTCCCATAAGTACTCGATATCAAGTACTCGCTACTCCGTACACGACTCTAAGTATTAGAGACTAAGTATTCGGTACTTAGTACTCGATTCTAAATATTCGATCAGAGGTCGCAACAAACGGTCCTCTCTTTGCAGTTCTCACAAAAAAACCGGGGGATGGAAGCAACCTTTAACATAGCGGTCTGTTTTTTTAAAATTATTTGAAAGATACACATGAAGTGCACGAAATATAATTTCTGTAAAGGTATTTTACTGAGCTCTTAATAAACGTAATCATGATGAAATAATAAAATACATATGTACATGTGCCTCACATGTAATTTTGTTTACGCATTTCGTGCATAAATACATATGCATGCACAACAACAAAACTTCTGTTTATGCATTCGCTCTCTCAGTCTCTCTCACACTGATACTCTCTGATCGCACCAGAGACTGCTCTCGCAACCTTTTCACAATAACATTTTGATGTGAGAGGATTTAAATAACACACACTTTGGGACCGCTTGACTGAAATGGGCCTGTTATACGGTTGATGTTAGACCGACCAGCCTGAGTGTACAACAACAGCCGCTTAACAGCGAGCGCAAAAGCAGCTCACAATCGGTTGAGGGAAGACCGAGCCCTTTTTTATTTTTTCGGTTGCGGTCGTGAGCAGAGCAGTCTGAAAATATGGGTTGAGAGTTATTTACTTTTACTATTTACTATTGCTAGGTCTTCGATGATAAATTTTAGATACTAAGTATTCTATGTGTTTGTTTTTGTCTTTAGGTTTTTCTTTGTCTTTGTGTTTGCTATTGAGTTTGTTTTTGTCTTTGTTATTGACTTTGTTTTCGTCTTTGTTATTGACTTTATTTTTGTCTTTGTTTTTGTATTTGTTTTTGTGTTTGCTTTTGTGTTTGTTTTTGTCTTTGTTTTTGTGTCTGTTTTTGTTTTAGTGTTTTGCTTTTGGGTGTTTGTGTGTGTGTGTGGGCGAGTGGGTGTGCCTGGCCAGCCAACTGATATTGCACACCCCCCTCCACCTAGCGTGACGCTGAAATCAAATTTTACCCCTACTAAAATCCTCTGTACCGAAATTAAAGATGTTTCACATCAAAGACAAAAACAAACATGAAAAAAAACAAACACAAAAACAAAGACAAACACAAACATGAAAACACCCTCTAGTACGGCTGGGGTCAGTCACAGTATTTGCGTCAACCCAGCGTTGCTCTTTGTACGGTGATGCGTCGTGACGACTACGATTGCGGCTTATGTCGATTTTCTGCATGGCATTTCGTCGATCGAGCGTCGCTCATGTCGCTTCTCCGCATGGCATTTCGTCTATCAAGCGTCGCTCATGTCGGTTTCTTCATGGCATTTCGTCGACCTAGCGTGCCTGGAGAGTCGTTAACGTATTGAGCGGACATCGCCTTGCAAAATACGTCAGTCGAACACATTGTAAGGGGTATAAGGGTGGGTCGACGACAGTCACAAAATCGTCGACGGAACGTTGATACAGCGTTGGTCGGCAGTACTAGAGGGAAAACACTAAAACAAAGACAAAGACAAAAATTAAATCAAAGACAAAAACTAAATCAAAGACAAAAACACACACAAACAAACACACAGAATACTGAGTATCTAAAATTTATTATCGAGTTCTTAGACCCGAATATTTAGAAACGAGTACTAAGTACCGAATACTTAGGCTCTAATACTTAGTATCGAATACTTAGAATTGAGTTCGGAGTATCGACTACTTGGTTTCAAATAATAAGTGTCGAGAACTAAGTAACGAGTACTAAGTATCGAATACTTAGAATCGGTACTAAGTATCCAGAGCTTGGTATTGAGTAATAAGTATCGAGTACTTAGAATCGAGTACTGAGTATCATACACTGAGTGTCGAGTACTTAATATCGAGCACTTAATATCGAATACTTAGAATCGAGTACTATTATCGAGAACTTGGTATCGAGTACTTAATACTGAGTATCAAATAGTGAGTATTGAGTACTTAATATGGAGAACTTAGTATCGAATACTTAGAATCGAGTACTATTATCGATTACTGAGTATCGAGCAGTTTGGAAAATGCAGTCATAAAGCAAAAAAAGGACGCATTAAACGGGCCAGAAGAATGGAAAAGGTTGATTTAAATCTTTAAAAATTTTTCAAAAATGTAATAAAAAATTGGTCACTGAAGAGGCGCCATCTATTGGTCAGCTTTGGAAATCACTCAGCTAGCATTGTTCAAAGAGAAAATGAAATTATTGTATAAAATCATTTTATACGTGCTGCTAGGGTATACAAACTTCAACCGAGCAGATCTTAACTTTTCTCTTTTTTTATTAAATGTTCCGCTGCACCATAACTTGCCACAATCAGACCACAAGTAGACCCTAAAGTACTCCTCAAAGAACCCATTTTTTTAGAGTTTGAGCCAGGAAAATCTTATTGGCCTAGTAAAATCAGTCACGAACAAAGTCCGTTGAAAGTTACATGTTTTCACATCAATTCTCGTAGGTGTTAAATGCACTCCCACTATTTTTAATGACTTCGCCTGTTGGTGATTTACGATCATTCCTATCATACCCAAAGTCTTGACAGAGCTTTAAAGCAGCGGGGTCAGAGACTTCCTAAGGCCATTCGTTAGTTTTCAACGCCATAATTAAGCGGAGTTCGACGGACACTTTCTGTACATTATCCCATTTTATGAACGCCATTCGCTGAACATCCTTTACCGATGTCTCACTTTGGTGATAACATTATTATTATTATGATGATGTATTTTCACGATTTTTGACACAAAACAAGTTAAACAAATTATTTTTAATTGCTACATGCGCCAGGCCTGGCGGCCAGGAAAGAGGAAAGTGTGAAAACTGGAAGAGCTGGGCAATGCTCCGTGGAACCGGGTCTAAATAATAGAAATGTTGTCTGAAGATCAGCCACATAGATTGGGGAAAACACAGAGAGCAGCCGCTGAGGCAGCAGCAGCTGCCGGCTGGTAAATAGCAAACATTTGGCAGAACATGAAATGGAGAGAGAGAAAATCCCGACCATGGTGTGTGCACAACAAACACCACATGTGGTCCACTGGATGGTTGATGATGGCGGCTACTTAAGCTGCAGAGCAAAAGCCTGGTTCAACATAAATGTTGTAATATAAACAAAACTCCAACGAAAGAGGGGAGGACTGGAGTGGTATACACTCGTATATGATGGATGCGTGTTGTGACTGGAGAGGATTGGTTTAAGGCATTAGAGATGCTGGTTATAGGCCGAACAGGCAGTAGATAGATTAGTTGGAGAGTAGATGATTTTGAACTTCAGTTAAGAGATGGAAGATATACAAAAAAAAAATATGGAAAAGGGACGTTGTAGAGGATTGAAAACAATGAGATTCTCTTTTGATTTTACTTAGTCTGAGTGGAGGCTTCTGTGTTGTTTTCTTTACCAGCATGCAAAGAGGAAAACAAGTAAGAAAGCTGGTCAAGCCTGACTGTAAAATACCCTCTACCTGCAGCACACCAATACCACACAACTTCAAGACAATTTTCTACTAGATCAAGTCCTAAAACTGACTAGGTATGTCTCTCTTGCTCTATTCTATGTGTTCTATGTTGCCGTGTTGAAGACGACTTTTTTTGGATAGAACTCCACTATCATACATGTGACCGTGACATCTGATCTAGACAAAAATATGAAAATTATGAGGTTTTTTTTTAGATTTCCGGGGAGGTGGGGACATGGTCACACTTGAAAGTTGTATATACCAAATTGTGCGTTCATACGGACAGACAAACCTTTCATACAGGGTATGAAAAATAAATTATTTGCAAATCCAAAACATGAGGGTTGACAACGGCGACGACGAGTATCGTATGTGTTTAGTCGATGCTGAAGCGTTCAAGTTCCCTGCCTGTTTTTAACCTTGAGCTGCCTTCGTCGATTCTAATGAGTTATGCCCCCCTCCACAGGGGAACAACAAGTGTCAACATTAATTTGCAGATGCACGAATGTCGCATAAATCTCTCAAATGCACATCTGTATCTGTGTGAATGTTTGTATGTATCTCTATCACTTATGTTTATGGATCTGATATCTGCACGTTGCCTAAAACTTATTTGCCACACCCAACTCTTCTGAATTCTGAATTCTTTGGTCGCTCTGTCAACTCGTATAAACAAAAAATTCTGTTGACGCCTCAAAGAAGAAGCTAAGCAAAGCGTAGCAGAAAATTGAAATATATTTTATTTCTGTTTTGGGTGTCATTTGTTGTGTCTTTTGTGAAGTCTGCCATGCGCACAGCATGCAAATTTGTTCAGTTTTAGTTGTAGTGGGAGTTATCTTTATACAAAGAATCTCAAATGACCTTTTAAAGAAGAAAAACATAGATTTAAGCTAAAACGTAACATATTTTACTAAACATTCATTTGAAAGTATGAGTTTACCGCGGATTTACTATTCACTTGTACAACATGAGTAAGTTTACAATGAAATTGAGTACTGGGTCGGTTCAGTGGTTCGCACTTGATTTGAACCAATAGATTGCCGGATTTATCATCATAAAATTTCGTTTGCGAGTACAACTTTTTGAATGCTCTAAAGCTGACTTACTGCCTTTCAAGTCAACTCACTGATAACTCCCGGTAACAGAGTGATGCATCCGATGAGCCGCTGGCTAACGTGAGCGGCCGCCCGAAGTTATTGCGTTAAAAGGGTTCTTGCGTCGGCTTTAGTTCCTTCATTACATTACATTAGTACCTTGATTACAGAAACACTCCAGCAACGCGTTTTTTTGGCCGTAGTCTCAAAGTCATGTTAGACTTACAGTAAGTAAAGATCCAGAAACATATGGATCAAAATTACAAAGGAAATCGTAATGCGATAATTGGAAAAGGTCAGAAAGTTTTCGTTCGAGATTATAGGGATCCTAACAAGCCTGCTCGGTCACCAGCCACAATTGAACAAAAATCAGAATCTCGAGCATAATTATGTATTCTTACTCAGAACACTGTGAATCATTTTCCAACAAAATTTTTTTGATACCAACAAGACTCACCAAATTTAAAAGGTACTTATGGTAGTAGAAAGCCCCAGGCTGGGCTTGGTCTGACTGGCAAAGGGTTTTTTTGTAATTGACTCCTGAAGTTTTCAAAGGAAAATTTACTTTGTTGAAAAAGTCATGTCTATATCTCATAAACTATTTGGAATTTTACTTTTTTGTCTTCCGCTATTTTGTAGTTCTTAACCAGGCCTACAAAACATTTCATTCGAACAGCTCAAAAATAACGTCTTCATGATCAAAATCACGAAAATTAAAAAAAATATCAAATTTTCGTAAGTTTGAGCATGAAGACAATATTTTTAAGAGCAGCCAGGGTTTTTCTACTACTAAAGGGTGATTTTTTAAGAGCTATAAGAAAGTTTAAAAAAAAAAACACATAAAATTCAGAAAAATGCATAAAATCTTTATTTGAATCCATAGTACGGTCCATATAATTTAATGTTTGAAGATTATTTCATGCAAATGTTGACCGTGACTGCGCCTCAAATGGTCCATCCGCTTAGTCCAATTTTGGTATACTCTTTTCAACATTTCGGCCGGTATCTCACGAATAAATGCTTCAATGTTGTCTTCCAATGCGTCAATTGCAGCGGGCTTGTCTGTATAGACATGAGCTTTAACATAGCCCCACAAAAAATAGTCCAAAGGCGATAAGTCGCACAAACTAGGCGGCCAATTGACCGGTCCCAAGCGTGAAATAAAATGTTCACCGAACTCGCCTCTCAATAAGTCCATTGTTGCGCGTGCTGTGTGGCATGTGGCACCGTCTTGTTGAAACCACATGTCATGCAAGTCAAGCTCTTGCATTTTGGGCCAAAAAAAGTTGGATATCATCTCACGGTAGCGCTCACCATTCACGATTCGCATGATCTTTGAAGAAGTACGGCCCAATGATGCCACCAGCCCATAAACCGCACCAAACTGTGACTTTTTCTGGATGTATTGGTAGCTCTTGCAATATGCTGATATTCACTCCAAAATCGACAATTCTGCTTATTTACGTACCCATTGAGCCGAAAATGAGCTTCGTCGCTGAACACAATTTTTCGGTAAAAAATGTGGATCTTCGGCCAACTTTCCAAGAGCCCATTCACCAAAAATTCTACGTTGCGGTAGGTCGTTCGGCTTCAATTCTTGCACCAGCTGTATTTTGAAAGGCTTCACACCTAAATCCTTCCGCAAAATTTTCCACGTTGTTGAGTAACAGAGGCCCAATTGCTGCGAACGGCGACGAATCGATAATTGATGGTCATCATTAACACTGGCCGATACAGCTGCGATATTTTCTTCAGTTCGCACTCTACGTAAGCGTGTTGGTGGTTTAATGTCCAACAATGTAAATTTGGTGCGAAATTTAGTCACAATAGCCCGAATAGCCGCTTCAGTGGGTCGATTAAACTGACCATAAAATGGAAGAAGCGCGCGATGAACTTTCTTAACAGAGCACGCATTTTGATAATAAAATTCAATAATTTGCAAGCGTTGTTCGTTTGTAAGACGATTCATGGTTAAATTATAGACCAAACTAAAGATGTTTGACAGTGAATCAAAACACGAAACGTGCGTGAGCTGTTTATGATGAGATAAAGGTCCAATTAATAGCCAATAAATTTAGAAATTTTGTAGAGAAAAATTGGGTGAAAGATGGAGAGCTAACTTTTACAGCTTCCTCAAGTTCGAGGAAAAATAAATAGTGGTTAAACGGTCAACTTTTTTTGGGGGAACCCCCGGGTAAACCGGGGGAGGGGGGAGGACATTCCACGAAAGTTCCAGCAAAACCAAATTAAGGAAAATCGCCCAAATTGTAAACAAAACTTCTTGTAGTGAGCTTGTGCTTGCAACATCTGCAAGTTCATTCAAAGCTGGTAAACGAAATGCTTCGCAACTATTTGCAATGGCTAATGGGGAAGATATTGCCGAAAGTGTCATAGAATCGAATGAAAGCCGTTCGATTCTTTAAACAGCAGACGAGGCTGTGTCATTATTTGTAGATGGTAATTTAACCAACACATACAAGTTAATGCAAGCTGGTGCAAAAAGTCGGAGTGCGAATATATATATAACGTACGACACTTTACGTATTGCAAAAAAAAAAGGGTTATCCAAATGGTGTGCAATTTACGAATTATTCGGCTCAAGTGCCTTTACAGCATATGGAAGATCATATTGTCATGCGCATCGTAGAAGCTCATTCTTCATTATTTCAGTTTAATTTGGCTGAACCGAGTGATCAGAGGCTCACTGCTATTTATAAGTGCGATGAGAGTAGCGGCCATTCAACATATCGACAAGATGTGGAATGCGATACCAATAATCTATGCGATGAATACATGTTTGCAGTTTGCATGACGATATGGAAAAATCCGCAACCTTCCTCACCTCGATTCTGTAGAGCTGGATAAACTAGAAGCTGCTAGTAATAATGATAAAATCTTAAAAATTATCCCAACAAGCATTGGTAATTTAAAAATGTTTCATCAATTTTATTTGACGATGATATATGGAAAAGCTTTTAGTGCTCTTGCAGAATCATCTTCCCAAGTGTGTGGGATTTTTAAAGCCTCCCCCAAGGTAATGAATGACATTGATGCTGTTAGATCATTAACACCCATGGAAAATTTATATGAATTTGGATTATCGACACTTCACGCATGGATTCGGTGCTTTGAATGTATCCTACATATATCTTATAGGCTACATATCAAAAAATGTTTGCTATAAGCAAACTTGAAATAAATAAAGACTGAAAAGCGCCGAATAAAGCTATCAGAAAAAAATTAATGAATAAATAAAATTAAAATTTTTTTTTTTAATATTAAATTTAGATATATTTTTAACGAAACAAAATATGAAACACTAAATTTAAACATTTTATCATGCATTCCTGATTGAAAGAACCAATGTCCAAAATATGATAAAAAATTAAAATTTTAACAAAAAAAAAAATTATATAAGTAAATTAAAAATTTTTTTTTGTTTTACATTGTTGCTTAGTCTGTTTTCAACTAACTAAAAAAAATATTTTTCACCAAAAAAATGCTAACCCTAAGAGCAATTAATTAAGCGCCGCTAAATGAGCCATTTCGCCCACTGTGCGGTGATGAGCAGCACTTGACAGGTACATAGTATGTTATAGTCGGGCCTGACCGACGTCTTACTTGTTTTATAACAATGGGCGTATTCAGCAGATAAATCCGATTTCCGATTACTGATTTATGATTACCTATTTTACCTGCTGAATACAGTGATTGCCGATTGCGATTGATAAATTTGACAATCATGATTGCCGAGATGGAATAATTCAAAAGGTATGATTGGTGAGACCATTAACCGATCGTACGGCCAACTGTTTACCCCATAACTGGAAATGAACTGACAAACTTACAGCGTTAAAAGCCCTCAAAAATGTTTCCTAAAGCTTTCATAGCTGTAATGTATTTTTAAACTTATCAATCAGTGTTATTCAGCAGAGAATCATAAGCAATCGCAAATCGTAAATCAGTAATCGGAAATCGGATTTACCTGCTGAATGCGCCCAATGAATTTCTAATTCCTTGGGAGAGTACACCTAAGTTCACACAGGCAAATAATTTGAAAAAATTTTAATACAAATTTGAGCAAATTGGGCTAAGTATTGAACTCTCAGCCACATTTAAGCAAAATATTAGCAAATTGAACTATAGCTTTTGTTGTTAGTCCCAAAAAATCTAGCCACATATTCAGCGAAATATTTGCAAATTTTTTGCCTGTGTGGGTCTAGCTGATGCTTTCTTTTCTAGTCACGCTTAGAAGTCGCATGGGCCCAGCCACACTCAATGAATCTATATTATGCAATCACAAGTTTGCGATGTTAGGCATATCATACTAGACATCGCCAAATCCGTGTTAAAATCCGATATTTATGTATCTATTTTTATAGGATTCATACAGCTAGAGTGACAACTTCATGCAGACTACATAAACTGCATATGGAATCACTTTTTTTTTCGATCTCTTGTTTGTCGCTCACAGGCTGCTGAACCCAATTTATGACTTCACGATGTGCTTAAGATACCATTTATATGTGTTTCAATCCTTTGGTTAAGCTTGATATTAATGCGACATCTTCTGCCTACCCCCTGCACCCCCCACACCCCCTTGCTGAAAGAAGTTTTTGCTTTTAAATTCTGCTTAATGATTTTTTATGAATTTATTGCCCGAGCAGCAGCCGCAGCATCAGCAGTCGGCAAGCAATTTGCGCATGCGTTGCCCCCAATGAGGCTGAACGGGCTGAGTGTATGCCTGTGTGTGCATGTGGGGAAAAGGGACAGGAAGAGGCCAGTCAGCCCACATCCAGGCGAGAAAAGTTCACTGCGCATCATGAGATGCAAAAAGTCTTCTAAAGCCTTTTAAAAAATTTAAGTGGCTTCGCTCTCGCATGCTGCATGCATATGGCGCATGTTTGCAACGCCTACTAAATCATCTGGCCGCATGCCTCAATGTGTGCCCCAAGATACATTTGTTTGTACAAAAAACAACAGAGCGCAGCAGCAGCAGAAGAGAAATATAAAATGTTGCCATACGTTTTGCGCTTCCTGCTTCGGGATATGGCACCATAACACTTACAAAAACCATATAAATAGCATAAACATGAATGTTTTCAATCTACGAGTAGAGTAGGCCGCACATTTCGTTGCTATTCAATGAATGCTCATGCTTTGTGTAGTACATGCGAGTACAACAGGAACAGACAGAGCGACGATGTAAAAATTTAGTGCACTTGGTTGCTCCGAAAGCCGACTCCAAGCTGACACACAGACCAAGTGGGAAAATGATTTTTCATAAAACAATAAAATGGTAACTGGGTACACCCAAGAGCTTAGCTCCTGCGGTGTCCAAGACGAACAAAAAGTTAATTTTGAATATAAAACAACTTGATTGAACCTCGCTTGGACTTGTAAGTCGGTCAAAGTGGTTTTTGCATTGAGTATTATGTCTGATTTTGTTAAGCAAAGAACTTGCATTATATTTTGAATTCGAAATGGAATTACGGCTGAAGATTCCCCAATAACTTAGGGATAGAATTAATCATTACACTTGTAAATTAATAAAACGCGGTGTAAACTTACCAATACCGTTTCAATTTTTTCATAATTTATAATTTTATTACTTTTTTCAATAACAGTAACCTAATATTTAATTATTGTTAACTAAATACAAAAGTAGTAATTACCGATGCTAATCTTTAACACAAGAATAACATTTTATTGGCAATAAAAATTTTAATTACGACAAAGTCATAGGTGTAATAATAACGAGAATTGAAGGAGTTATTCAAGGGTTTTTATATCAAGTGAAAAAGGGCACACACTAGTTAGTAATTATCGATAATTGATGTTTTTTACGATATATCAGTATACTATTTTAACGATTTAACCAATTTATAAGGGCCGTAAGGTTCAGTTGTGTTTATTTTATTATTTGCTGCCCCAAAATGTTTACGAATAAAAAGAAATTTTCAACTCCACGCAATGGAAATGGAATTTGATGAAGCAGAGCACCGTATACAAAATGCAAGAGTACAGGAAGAGGCCTAATTACTTAACTGATCTGGAAGATGCCACATTTGTTCAATGATTCAGGTTGACAAAATCTACATGTAAAATAATTTATGCTAGGATTAGAGATTCAGTTAAAGCCTTGACTTCATTTGCGGCGCTGCGTTCTGTGTAGTCAGCGTTCCATTGATAAGCCGTGCAAGTAAACAAGTATCCCAGCTATAGCTTTTGATTCATAGCAATACATTTGAATAAATTTTCCCAAAAATATTACCAGCAGCATTCAATAACATTAAAAAATCCCTAACAAAAAATACCTAATTTGTTGACCGTGACTGGTCACCCTAACGCAGCGATAGGAATTTATCGATATCAGATGAAACTGCTCTTGAGAAAACCAAATCACTTGCTCGCTTGTCAACTGGAGGAACAAATTTGACCGGCGGTTGGCCAACCGGAACCTTTGGGAAATCGGGCCTTAATTGCTTAATGATATTCAAAGAATATTCAGGCATTTTCTCAATCCAGTTACGTTTTGAAAAGTAAACCGAACGCAATTCCGTTTCGGTTTGGGTAAAGGCAACAAAATTCAACATTTTCCAGCAAATTAAAGTGTTGATAGTGATTCTAGATGATTTTTCGTGTGCTAAGCCAGATTGCGTTTTTTAGAAATTTTCCATCACGTCGAGATTTTTAGTAATTTGAGCTTTAAGTTGCTAAAAGTGCCTATTATGACCCTTTTTAGGAGTGTTGTTCGCGGAATCCATTTTACTGTTTGGACTCTCTTTGATACTATCGGAAAGTACCACTCTTTAGCTTTGAAATGAAGTATCCCAAACAACTCTGCGATTTTTTTCAATGGAGATATACCTCTTTTAGCACTTGTGTAAGAATACAAATAATATCCTATTTATTGCTGGTGCCCCAAAGTATGCAATGGGTGGTAGAGACTCTAATATGTTTTCGTTTCCTGAAAACAGTAAAGTAGGCTCAGTCATTTGTAATGAACCAGCAGTAAGTGTCTCCAGAGTTTCCGTCCGATACGTTAGTGAGCTTCTCAAATAGTTGACTAGGTTCTCCCACATATTGTCGCTTCTGTCATCTAAAATGCTGACTACCTCTTCTCAAGTGAGGAGCTGCCTTTCGAAAGGCATCATTCTCAGTTCCTTCAGAATTGGACATCTGCCCAGGAAGTGCCATATGTCATCGTTTTCTCGGGTATTACATAGTGGACATGATACTTGCTCTGATCGATTGTAGGCTTTTGACGTTAACTTTATCATATCACAGAGAGCTTTTAAGATGCAGTGTATTTTGTGTGCTGACAGATATATGTATTTATTGGAAACTGTGTTGTCGAGATACTTATAAATCCTCGAAGTGCTAGTGCCTTGTCTCCAAGAAAATATCCATTTGGACTGGATATTTCTTAAATATCCTTTTATCATCCAACGACGCTGAAAATACATCCAAGGGATGATCATTTATCATATATTTTGGATGATTTTTCAGTTTCATTGGATGATAAAAGGATATTAAAGACAAATGGATCAAATGGAATCATCCAATGGATATTTTTTGCATATCCTTTTTTATTCTATGTGTGTGGGATCGTTCACTTAAGGTCTTGTTTTTAAGTGTGCTGAGTTGAAAGGTGTTACATTACGTTGCCGTGCTCTTAGCCTTTTGCCAGTCAAGTCCTAAAGCCATACACATCTCCTCCATTCTTGAAATCCAAAAAAAGTTTGCCTACTAGGTAGTTGGGCAAGCGCTCATCATCGTACCAAGGTGGAGATCTAGGGAGTCCAGGCCAGTCTCTAGTGCCAATGCATAACTTGGTGTTTTAGTTGGTAATTGCAAAACCGTCTTTAAATCTTCAAAAACGCCGTTCGTCCTTTAACCCACCGCATCCCATTTTTAACATCGGGAAATACCATTTAAAATTATTTCGCATACTATTCTCACAAATAGAGTTTGAAGGCAATCGGATTAAAAATAGTTTTTTTCTACACAACATTCTCCAGAAAATTTTCACCGGGGATAGCTTTTCCAACAAAGGTAAATGAAATTAGGAATAAATTAACAAACTATTCTTACAACCCAAATTTCAGGTCAATCGGATAAAAAAATTTCTCATTCAAACCTTTTCAGCGATTTTGAAATTTAAAATTTTCAAAAAACCCCGCCTTAGTGCCCACTTTCATCACAAATGGAATCTTCTGTTCAAATTTCAGCCTTCTATCTCTTACCGTTTGGGCTGCTTTGATTGTCAATAAATGAATCAGTCAGTACATACTCTTTAATTTACAGTGAAGAAGATTGTCAATGGAAAAAGTGTGGATGAAAAAAGACAAAAACTCAAGTCGCAGTTCGTTTCCCATCTGATCTTATTCCAAAACGGGTCTGATTTAGCGCTTAATCATAGCTAAAAAATACAGAATTGTCCTCAGAGTTTTGGTCCAGAGGATCGAAATCATTCTTAGTTAGAAGGTTCGGTTCTAAAGCTTTTCGAATATAAGGATTTGGTTTGATTCTTAAGTCTTAGCTTCTTAGACCCTTCAATATTTCTCCCGTTTTTGGAATTTGAGTATAAGTGAATCAATCTTATAAATATCCATCAGTTAGGTGTGCGCAAAACTACAAAGCGGTTTGAAAACAACTCTCTTATAATAAAGTGATACTGAAAGGAACGTAAGCATTACTTTTGTGTAATTACTTCGAAGACTAAGTAATAGATTTGGAATAACTAACGTTTTCTTGCAAAACGAATAATTGCTGGTCTTACTTTTAGGTCCCTGATCTTAAAATTAAATATTCCAAACGGGTTGTTAGCTTAAATCCATTTAAGTAGCACTTGGAATTTTGCCAATTCTGCACACTTCTGTAAACTTATTTCCGTGGCTTGATTGAAAGGCAAATAAGCTGTCGTTTCGATGAAAACAAAAACCGGGCATATTTACAAATAATGAAAATCCATTTTGACGACGGCGATGGCGACGCTGACAGGCGAACGTATAAATCATTTACTCGGACAGAAATGCAAATCTTTGCAGATTAAAACAAAAACAACACGCGGGAGAGAAAAAAAAGAGCTATAGTAAAACCTAAACCTGTCAATTCCATGGTATCGTGTAGATAAGCTCGACAGACAGACGCCAAATACGGCGACCGGTGGTCAGGCACACACAAACGTCTTCGCTTTTCAATGAAGTGCGTTGAGTTGTACCAACCCTCTAAGCAAAAATGCGGCTAACTGGCTGACTGTGTGAATATTTGTTTTAATTAAATGTCAATCGATGAACGTAATTGCGGCACATTAGGTTAAAAAGAAACCAGAAAAAACTATAATCGAAATAAAATGCCTTATTTAATTCACCAACATGATATGCTTGGCCTTAACGTAAAGCTCTTAACAGAACCGGGTCTTCTCGAAATAAACATTCATTCATAAATGCAAATCATAGATTGAAATTTTTTTTAAAAATCTGTGTCAATTTCTGGCCCCCATTCCATTGTTTTGATTTGTCACAACATTTTCACACACTGATTTTTTGCCATTTCTTTCGGCCCTGGCTTAGGCATGTTTATGTATGGGAAAGATCACCTCAATTGTTTTCTTAATGATTTTGTACATTTCTTTTATTCAAGTTGGTTCAGTGATTCGAACTTTGCTTAAGTTTGTCTATCATGTTTACTTTTCTTTTTTGGGAGCGTGGGAGACTTTCAAAAGGTAAAAAAGTTTGACAACTTTTTGCAAATATTTTAATCCTTTGAAATTGGTATTTGTAGCTTGAGCCACCTTAACCAAAAAAAAATATTGTTTAATGGAACAATATTCCGAATTCAGTTTGATTTCGTTTAAGTTACCTTGCTTCATTCGAACTCAAATTATTTTTTGGATCCAAAGATTTCCTTTAAACTTTTTTATGTGATTATTAATAACCGAATATTTGGTATGGTAAAGCATTGTATTTTGTTAAATCTCATATGCACTTGATCCCCGACTGACCAGTTCAGTGGTGATCAGTGGTACTCTGTCAATTTAAATTTGTATTTCGTTGAGTCAGTGCTCAGATATACACTCCTCATCACTTGAATGGACACCCTTTTTACAATTGCTTTTACTCAAAAGCGAAATGATAAATCAACAGTATTTTTGCACGTTCTCTTTGTGCAACTATTTATCTCTCTCAGCAACTAGCACCAAGTTCTGGAAAAGAACCGTTATAGTTTTTTCCAGCTTTTTGTTGGATTTCTTTTGAAATTTAGTCAATATTTTTTTCACTTGAATAGAACTTCCGTTTTGTTTGATCGTCTACTTCGGCACGCGCACTAAGTTTTCGCTGATCGACTTTTTTGTGATTTTCGACGATAGCCTTTGATATAACATTTGGGATAAAAAGGACTCTGGCCAATCAATTGCAAAAATAGCAAAAAAAATCAAGAGGAGCCGACATGTCATATCGGGATTCTTAAGTAATGAGTCTGAATATGGAAAAAATATGAAAGGCCGCACGCACGTGCTTACCAATGCAGAAAGCAGAAAGACGCCTCATATTGAGAAAAGCGGCAAATTCTCACAACTCTGTGGCAAAAATTCGCGAAAAATGTGATGTAAAAGCTAGTCTCTCCACTGTCTATCGCATTATTTCGAAGGCTAAACACCTAAAGAGGTTAAAAATTACGAAAAAGCCTCCCCGTAACCCGTCAAGAAAAACGCAACGCCTCAATTTTTGTTGCGAGCATGTGGCCTGGACCTTGCTGTGTCATAGCGAGGTCTTCTCAGACGAACAAAAGCTTGATTTAGATGGCCCAGATGGTTATAGTTATTATTTCCACGATCTACGCAAGGAACCCCATCATATGGAACGTCTGCATAGCCGAGCTGGAGGTTATGGTGTCTACTATGGCACCAGCAAACTAAAATTTCTGTCATTAACGATGAATGCAATATGTTACAATGAAATATTATGAGAGTCGTTTCCACATTTTCACAACCTTTTTGGACCTCTGCCATGGATATATCAACATGCTAATGCGCCGATACATTCAGATCGGGTTGTGAAAGCCTATATACAGAGCAAAAATGTGGACCTATTAAGCTGGCCGCCCTACTCACCCGATTTAAGTACAATCGAAAATATTTGGGGATGGCTAACAAGTGAAATATTTGGCTCAGGAATGCAATATTAGAGTATTCTCGAACTAATAAAAGCCATTAAATAAGCTTAGAACTCGATTTCATTAAATTACTTGGCCAGCTTGTATCAATCCCTTCCAAACCGGATGACTGAAGTTTTGGAACGGCAAGTTGGCTCGACGCATTATTAAAACACATTATTATTTATATTAATGATAAAATGAATCTGAGTTCTGTTAAATTTTTTTTTGTTTAAGTGTCCTATTCATGTAACGCAATATTTAAGCCCCTGAATTTGACGGATTATGCTTTCGATTTTTTTGTTATTGTTTAGAGCTGTATCATGAAGGATTTTGGTTAGAAAAAATTTTAATTTAATTTGAATATATTATTATCTATAACACTAAAGGAAACAGTTCAATTTTAGCCTTTATGTCAAAGGTTGAAAGTTCTGACCTGATAAAACTTAATTTTTGGGCGCTAAATTTTTTCCAATATTCTAAGTAGCTAAATCCAGTTAACGCTATTACGTGTAAAATATTTGGCTTGCTTCTTTTTCCGGTCCGAATAAAATTTTACCAAAAATAAATAACCTGACGCACAAATTCATGAAATTCATGAATATTTAATATTTACATTCATTTAGTTTTTGTTTACCCCTCAAATGCTCAGCTTAATTAAAGCAAGTGATTTGGTCTAGGTTTAGGCGCGAGTTCAGTCAACTTTTTGAAACCAAAACCCATGATGAATGTCTCGGCTCATTAAATCCAACAACAGTTTTTGCAGGCATTTTATTATAAACATTTTTTTTTTTTTTTTTTTATAATTTTTTCGAGTGAGAGTGACCATGAATTGTTAATGCCTGTCGTCGTGTGGCAAAGTAAAAAAAAAAGCAAAAACCAAACTTCATAGACATGATTAATGTTAATTGGATGCTTCTTCCTTTTTGTTTAGTTTTTGCCACAAGCCACAAGAAACTATGTAAATTTTCAAGAGAGCGAAAAAATATAATTAAGTTGTATCTATTTCGTATTTGCACAGAAATTATGGTTTCATTTGCAGCTAATCTCATTTGAGGAAGGGTAAAAGTGGGGACAAAAGACAAAGATGATTTATGTTATACGAACATGTGTCGTTATTAATTTATGAGTGTGCTTTGGCTAGATGTAGGTTAATCGGAATGCAAGAAAATTACGAAATCTCCTTGAGTTTCTCCAAATGTGTTTAACTAGCAAAAAAAAACTGGAATGTAAAAAAGCTTTCTTTAAAGCCTGACATATAGGGTAGGAGTGTCGGTATAAATTGCGCATCAAATTTCGGAAAGTACTTTGTGTTGGTTGATGTACTAAAGACTTTTTTCAAATTGTAAAACATTTCTTTACAAGAAAGATGAATCAGGAATTCTAAGAAATACTTCTAATGTTAAACTTGCTACATTCCACAAATTACACACATATTTTTGTATAACTAATGAACGTTGCATGCCTTTCAAACAATTAATCAAAATATAATTAAAAGACAAAATGGCATATTAAAATGTGCACTTTACAGCTTTGCAATAATTTATTATGGTGCTGGTAAATTCTGTCGCCAACATGCAAAATGGTCAACGGAGGGGACAAGTACTTATGTACGTAAATAATGGCTGGGTGTGCGAGTGTGTGGGATGTTGTTGGAAGGCCAGTTACCTAAGCAGATGAAAATACTTATAAACATTTATGCAATTGGGAAAACTAATTGGAGTTGAAGTATTAGGTTTTAAGTATTTTCTTTGCCATTCCAAAAAAAAAAACGAGTTCTACAAGACCCTAGCTGTAGCTTAATATGCTTGCCATGATTGCTGACTAACACCATCTGCACTATTATCATTATCTTAGCATGCGATCAAAGCGTGCAATTTGAACATTTTATCGATTTTCAATAGTTTCTCCGATCTGCATACAAGTCAGCGAGCGCATGCAACGTTTCATGCAAGAATTTTTCGTGCTTTTGGCCAGATGCATTCATTAATGCATAATTATAGACAATTAACTGCAGGCAGAGAGCCCCACAGCTAAATGGTGACGCTGGAAATGGCCAATCAATGGAAATTGCCACAATTCATGCCCAAGCCCAAAATCGAATGTAGTATTTGCTCTGTTTGCCTAAACTTTTAGCGCTTTTCAGAGCGGCTTTGAACAACAAACGTTGTCCATGTCGAACTTGTTTTCCCACGTTGGAAATTCTTCAATTTGCGTGCAATCACAATCTCAACTGACACCTTTTCAGTTTTGCATAAGTACGCGATAAATATGCAGCTAAAGTCGAGATACTCGAATCTTTCTCATAACAACATGGTTTCGTTTGAAATTCCTTGAAAATTGCACATAAAAATAATATAGAAAAATTCGGGAAAAACGAAAACTTTAGTTCTTTGAATCAAGCTGAGCCCCTAAACAACTGGGTACACAAAAGACAACATCTGCACCACCGGCCTTTTTACATGCCGAGAGCTTAACTATGAGTGCATTCTTAACCGTAATTTGCCGCACCGTCACACGTGTGGTCGATGCGAGTTAAGTGGCTATGCTGTTCATGTTTAATGCTTGAAGTCCTTTGTTCGAGCTCCAGACGAGGTAAAGTTAAAAATAAAAGTATTTATAAGTTTTATGTGATTTTCAGAAAGGTTGATCCAACAACCAGCTACGATAACAAAGAAAGTCGCCAACCGATTATAAATTACTGTGTACCTCCCAAAGTTTGTTCATCCGATCTTTACCAACTTTGTCGAATCGATAAATAATTCTGATTACTAAATATGCTTATGAGCTTCGAATCTGGAATCTATAAAACTGTGGGAGATTTGACGTAATTTCCAATTTACGGGGGAGTTAGGGGGCGTGGCCAAAATTGAAACTAAACATGAGCTGCCTGCAAGTACGAGGGCCGTCCCAGAAACAGCCGACCTAACTACTAAAACACAAAAAATTTATCATTCTTTTTTTTTTTTTTTTTCAACATAGGATCCTTTTTAGGTCGATACACTTTTCCCAGCGATGTTCAATAGCTTCGCTTAAAACCTCTTCATTGTTGCCAAATCTTTTTCCCTCCGAGCCATTTTTTTTCAAATTTGTGAAATTAGAAATAATCAGAGAGAGCTAAGTCTGGCGAATAAAGGGCGTGAGGTAGCAATTCAAATTTTAGTTCATTAATTTTAGCCATTGCAATGGCAAAGGTGTGAAAGCGGCATTGTCATGATGGAACAGCAAACGCGGCACCCATCTTGCGCATAACTTTTTCATGTCCAATTTTTTTTTGATAATTATTTAAGAATAAGGGTGTGTTCAGACACACTGGCAGGTTGCCATATTTATATGAGCAAGTTGCTGCCATACACGTGTAAAACCTGCCAGTGTAGTGCCTGTTGACTTGTGCCATATATGATGAGAGAAATCTGTCAATATTCTCATGTATTTTACTTGTCTGAGCAGACTTGCCAGATAACTGGCACATATATATGGTATATGGCATCGTGCCAGTGGGTCTGAACGCACCCTCACATTATTCACAAGAAACAATTATCACAACAACAACTACTCAAGTTGTTAATAATCTTCAACTGAGCCATCTTTTTATAAGTCTAGAGACAGTGAAAAAAAACTCACCTTTATGCAACCACTAAAAACCTGTCGACAGCATTCCAATTCTACTTAAATGACCAACAAAACAAAACAAAATCTCACTAAGCAATCCAAAAATTGCTTTGTTATTAAAATCAATAATAATTATAGTAAATAAAATGATTGCCTTTTGATAGCAAATGTGGTTAAAGTTAAAATAACCTTGACTTTTTTGGCCCATAAGTTTAGCCAACTTAGGTGCCTTTAGCCAAATGGCTTAGCCTTGAGAAATTGGCAATTGAAGGTCTCGTTTGCGCCATTGTGACGGCTTTTGTTTTCAGGCAATTAGTCGAGAATATATTTTTATTTGTTATGGTAATTACACACTCGGCATATTCCAAATCGAAATAACAACAACATAATGTTGATTTAAGCTTGAAAAGTCAGGTTAAACTTGAGCGCATGGAATAACAACCGAAATGTTTGGAAAGGTCAATGATTACGCTTGCTGGAGCTGTGGGGCGTAACCGAACATGAATTCTGAGTGGACGAGGCAATTTTTGGAGGTTGAAGTTTATTATAAAATTCAATTCTAAAAGTGTAAACACAGTTAGAGTTGGGCATATGTAATTTAATGGACAAATTTATTAAGCATTTTATAGTTGATGTTGCAACTTTGCAAAAATTAGCGTACTCATAAAATTGCGGGAATTACATGCTATATGCTATTAAATTTGGTATTTTTAAGCCGAAATAGGCTGTAATTCTACGTAATGTCTTTTTGCAATTAAACAGGAATCTGCGTGGGGGTGTGTGTTGCCTACATTTCTTAAAAATCTAAAAACTATTTTGAACAAACTACAAATACGCATTTCTCTGTTTGTTTTGACATCTATTAGTACCATTCAAGCTAGTTTGAGTCCCTAAAATGTTCATCATTTGTACAAACCGTTTATCTATTTGAATTCAGCGCCTGAAAATACATTAGAAACGTTTGCTAACTTCTTTGGAGCAAAAGTTGTTTCATCATTGCAAAATATTTTGCGTATCAAATTTCGCAAATTAAAAAATGAAATCCCAAATAGACCAGCAAAAAAAAAAATTTGCTTCAGCAATTTGTGCTATTCGCTTTGATAAGAGAAAGTCCAACCATGCCTATCCAAATCCTGCCATATGTCATCTATGGTGCAGTTCAATCTTCTGCATGCCTCGTCGAAAACTTGTCACTTGTCCAAACGACACACACACACACACACGCACACACTCACTACAACATGGCATTGCCATCGCTTGTCACTAAATTGACCCATTTCAGTGCTTAAGGCGATGCCAGAGTATAAAAAATGTGGGGAAAAATGAAAACCAGACTGACAAGTTACAAACACAAAAGCTTAGAACCAGTTGCACTTACCCAGTGCATGTAACATTCTTTCTTCGGCATTCTTCTGTGGCTTTGACCGCCAACTTTTGGCGGACGCTGTGCAGAGAGATCAGTGCATTGCATTCTTATCTTAATATGCACAATTTCTTCGTGCTTCTGGGTCTGGTTCTTGGTTTGGTTACGTGCGTTGCTTACTTAAAAGAGACTTAGACTTGGTGGTGGCTCATTAACAAGCCGAAAGCTAACGGTACACATTGTTGTCGGTGGTTATGCAATGGTTGAGGATGGCCTGGCCTGGCCCGGCCCGGCCCGGCATGGTATGGTATGGTACCTATGTAGATGTATCTGATAAATCAACGTCAACAACATTGTCACAAACACAAACAAGTAGACGGCCGTCGGTCTCCGATTTCGTCTCCGTCTCTCTCGCTAATGACACAAATTGCCCAGTCGGGAAAAGACTGGCTGGAGTAGTCGGCCGGTACACACAGACGGCATTTACTTATTGACGGCTTAATTATGCTGATGAGTTCATTTTCGCAATTATTATGCTGCAAATTGTGTGCGAGTGAAGCCAATTGAAAACTATGGTGCAGAATGCAATTCAGTTATCGAATTACTTCTTGGTACGCACGTATCAATTGTGTTAACGAAGTATAACTTTGATCTATTACCTTGATAACTTTAGAGAATTATTCTTTGATATGTTCTCTGTTCTATTTAGGCCATACTTTCATACTACTTCAGCTTTTGTTTTTGTCGGGTCTGACTATAGTTTCGATATGTTGATGTTATTAATAGTGGACGTCCTCAGAACATTTAGTTTATAATCACCTGAAAAAGGTATTTCTTTATACAAAATTATCAGCAAATGTCCCCAGAGATAACTTTTTTAAACTTAAACTTAATATTAAAAATGTTTCCGATTTCCGAAATTTATCTCCCAAGCATGTCGTAGAACCAATTACCAGGGAACTCTGGAACTTAGTCCACAGACAGATCCTGCGCTTAATCCAGACAATAGATCAGGGGAAGGCACATTGCTATCTCGTGTGCATAGGAAAAATCTAAAAGCAGCGCTGCACCTACACACACAGTATAAGCTGTACAGGCGCCGCTGCGTTGCGTGCTCTCCTAAACCGCGACGCAGTCGTTGCTACTGAAAATGAAAGCAATGTTTGGGCTGCTCTCTCACACACCAATACAAAAATGTAAATGTATATTTTGCTTGCCTCTGCAATAGATGTTAGAGAAGAGAAATACGTTTAGCACAATAGAATAAAATATTTGATAGAATAGATGAAATCGGATCATAAAAACCAAGCTTGAAACTTGGCTTTGATATTCAAATCAGGGACTTAAATTGGTTCTACCGAAATGATCATTAACGACAGCAACGGCCTAGCAATGACTACAAGGACATCTTCATCCATTGCATCGGCCCTGTTCAACCTCGACGGCTGCAACAACGTTCGTTCCTCATCGAGCAACGTGCATGCCCTTCTTCACTAGCACACCTGAACTGCAAGAAATCGGCCACTCGATCGAGTACAAACGCCCACAAATTACCAGCTTATCTTCGAGACGCTCTTTGTTTGGCATTTGTTGCTAGCCTGAGCCCTTCTACTAGTTCTCGAACTCAATCACAAAGCCCTCAATCGAAGCACAACCGATTCTGGTTTAGTCGTGTCTACTACGCGCACGTCTGTGAACCTGAACCCCCAAAGCCCTCAACCAAGGCAACACAAAGTCCTCAACCGAGGCAGCGACAAAGTCCTCAACCGAGGCAACACGAATTCCTCGTCCAGAGGTGACTTCAAACTCAACTGAGGCCCTTAACAAGGGGTAACATCATCCCGTCTTGAACGAAATGCTAATTGCTTCCATTTAAAATAACCTCTTTTTTTTTTTTTAATTGTTATTATCTAAATTTTCTGTTACCTTCATTGGCAACTTTCTTTAGATTGAAGTGTACATATTCATTTGAACTTACTTTGTGTAGGTGTGACAAGTGTTTTGTGTCAGATTATGGGAGGGTTTATT
This sequence comes from Lordiphosa collinella, assembly GCA_018904265.1. NCBI lineage: Eukaryota > Metazoa > Arthropoda > Insecta > Diptera > Drosophilidae > Lordiphosa > Lordiphosa collinella. Next base: position 56,077 of record JAEIFV010000254.1, read on the forward strand.
GTGATGATATAAAATATGTGTAAAATAAGTGTGTTGGTTCTGTCTAGTGTGTGCGGGGTTGGTATTTGTGTGTTTGGAAGTTCTCTAGGAAAAATCTTCTTGAGGCGTCGTCTCACTCTGCTTCCGGCTTTTCTACGTCTACGCAACAGTCTTCTGGCAAGAGTGTTGGGAAAATAACCTCAACGAGAGGAAACCATCGGCACAACTACGCAAATCCGTACTTTATTGATGACTATTTATTGATGACTATCGCGGCACACATGCTGTCATCTAAAACCATTTCAATTATATTAGAACAAATGTCTGCAACTCGCGCAGGCGGCCTTGGGCCAGCGGCTCGATATTGGAATTGCCGAGATCGACTTAAGCCCGAGATCAAATGTGACATCTAGTGACGTGATCTCTAGCTACAGACCCTCGTTCAGTCGTGGCTACTACGCTCACGCCTTTTAACCTGCACAACGAAGCCCTCAACCGAGGCACAACAAAGCCCTCAACCGAGGCACAACAAAGACCTCAACAGAGTCACAACAAAGCCCTCAAACGATTCACAACAAAGTGCTCAACCGACTAAACACGAAGCCCTCGACGAGAGGCAACTTCACCCTCAACTTGGGCTCCTCGACTGAGGCACCTCAACGAGAGGCAACATCATTCCGCCTCAGCCGAACAGACGACGCCCACTCGAATCAACCTCGACGAGAGGCAACATCGTCACACAACATCAAACGAACTTGCTTATCGAAGCCCACTACGCAATTCCGTACTCGATGCACTTGCTGAGTAATACGGATTTTGCAGTTCCTTCCAATCTCTTCTGTTCGCTCACACAGGGTCACTGGAGGGGGAGTACTGTGGAGGCTCTGGCCACATCACGATGATCACCATCTCAAACAATTTTTCTATCTCGCAGACACATTTAATATATACTATAGAAATTTTCAAGCTTACGAAGATATTTCTAATTTGGTTGATCAAAAATATCTAAGAACAAATCAAACAAAAAATATAATTTATGCGGTCCCTCTAGTGTACCTCTTACCATTTCAGCTGACCATTACTTATTTGTCGGTTCGATCTGCACTTTCTTTTCTTGGCTTTTTACAGTGATCGGTTGTAAACAACAGTGAGCCATATTTTCTAATTCATTAGATCAGTTTAGATAATCTTTCCTCTTGCTGTTTTCTAACCATTATTGAACTGCGACACGATCATGAAAGTGGGTTAAATTAATAAGCAAAGGCGTTTCATTTTGGCGTCATCTTTTAAGCCGATGCCAGGCAGTTGGCTTCCCATTCGAGTTCGTGACTCGTTTTGCGTGCTGGCCAAAGCGAGTGGGTCGCACAAGAAACCCTCACTGTACTCCCAGGTACAAAATATAATTGTTCGATTGATAAAAGAGACCAGGCCAGGCCAGGGCTGAGCAATGTTGCTCTAATTTATTTGCGCCTTGAAGTTTCCGCCTCTTGCAATAATAACTTCAATGCCGAACCGACAGACTGACCATAATTCTCCAGCTTAATTGATTACACCTCCAGTAGTGGGTGGGTCATGTGGAAAATATGTAAACTATTTTAAGTAGTCTTTCTTTCCGCTGCGATAATATCGGCATAAATCTATCTTTTGCTTTCCGGCATGCGGCATTTTGGTTTCGAATTTCTTTTATCGAGGTTTGCGTTTTGTTGTTTTTCAAGTGCATGCACTTTACTTGCTCTTGATAAGAATGCATTTTTATTTTGTTTTAAGTACTGCGTATTACTTGCTATACAATCAAATTGCATAAACAAATTAGTTAAAACTTATTTTCATTTTAATTTCCTGGAAGTTAATTTATATTAAAACTAAAGGCTGATAAACTTTATTAGTTTAGATGTGCTTCTAAATGCGGTATGCCACCGAGAGTCTGTTTTATAAATTTAGAATTGATTTTAAAATAGAATAAGGATGATTTAGCAAAGCTTTATATTACACTTAAACTTACTTCTAAATTAAAATTGAATGAAGAAGTACAAAAGAACAAAATGGTTTGCATCGACCCGTGAAACTCAAACCACAAGAGGTTTAAATCTGTGCCCCTTCACCTACAAAACATTATCTATAAAATATCCGGCTCGAATGACCTTAGGTGATTCTACGCACGCCTACCAGCCAGATGACCATAAAACGATAGTATTTTACTTGTGAATTTACAAAACTGTTCCCTTAAGCGTAGCTGAGCTCACTTTTGCTTGCTATTTTCGAGGTCCATGGGCAAAGTTGGCTTATAACTACATTATTATATTGAGAGCGCCAGTTTCACACACACTAATGAATTAGAAAATATGGCTCACTGTTGTTTACAACCGATCACTGTAAAAAGCCAAGAAAAAGAAAGTGCAGATCGAACCGACAAATAAGTAATGGTCAGCTAAAATGGTAAGAGGTACACTAGAGGGACCGCATAAATTATATTTTTTGTTTGATTTGTTCTTAGATATTTTTGATCAACCAAATTAGAAATATCTTCGTAAGCTTGAAAATTTCTATAGTATATATTAAATGTGTCTGCGAGATAGAAAAATTCCTATAGTAATTGAAGTTTAGTAAGTATCATTTGAAACTGATTTCAAATAGAGCAACATTAAAGTGACAAAGCAGCTTATTCGTACAGACGGGTCTTGGTGTATTCTAGGTTGTTTAGGTATTTAGGTTATTGTCTCCATTCCCAGCTTAAACAGGTCTTAAAATTGCTTCGAGTTACTCATTCCGTAGGAGTCGATTGCGATCAGCCAGTGTTAAATCATACACTTTTTAGACGAATTTCTTCTGATCTCTCCTTATCGAAAGCAGTCGTTAAAACAATATCCTAAAAATTAGACAAAAAAATAAAAAATTACAGACAGTAATTTCCCTTATTTCATTTAATAGATAAATACTGGAGAAATCATTAAAACTCTTTGCGGAGCTCCGGCTTGCAGTTTTGAACCAAAATTGCACAATGGTTAATGTTCAAAAATTTGAGGATCGGGGTTTCTGGGTAAGGTTTTTGGTTCAAACCTTGGTTCTGCTCACGTTTTAATCTATTTAAATAGAAGACCAAAAACTTTGTTAAATATCGTAAGTAATGTTCATAACTTCTTCACGATTGGAAAGCCTTTTAAACTTAGACTTGAGTTCAATGATCATTAAGAAGCTTCGAAGGCTCAAATAATATATTTTTAGTGAGCGTCAACATCGCCAAGAAAAATTTCTTGATCTGAAAGTGATAGTGAAAGCATATTCCATCTCTATAAATATAAAAGAGTTTGTCCTGACTGATTGACTGATTGGCAATAAGAGGTTTGAGATAGAGGGCTGAAATTTGGACAGGAGTTTCCTTATGTGGTGAAAGTTCGTACTAAGACTGTGGTTTTAGAAATTTCCAAAGCGTTTTAGTTTTCCTTACTAATTGTAGACTCTTTCACATTAGATTGACGAGGTGTGTTTAGGTTGCGATGGCCAAATGATTTTCCTGATAACCCTTTTTTTGTACTACTTAGCCATTGTATGGACAGAGCTGGGATTTCTAGCCCGGATGTCTCCAAGAGGTAGGAGAGGTTGGCAGAGTGTCCTAAGTCTCCTTCTTCTCTAGGTGGGGCAATGGCATAGGAGGTGTTGTACGGTTTCATCCTCTTCTTCTGCCGATAAGACAGTGTCCCTTTAGGGTCCCTATCAGCAGCGATATGTGTTCCCATTCGTGAAGTAAAAGCGTACGCTTTAGGTTGAATGTTGGCTACGAGAGCCTCGCTACTGTACAGGAGGAAAGGTTTTAGCACCAATTCACAGCGAGACGAAGTGTTTCAGCTTTAGAGTGAAGATAGATTGTTGCTTTAGGCATCCCTATCGTGCTCTTCTCTGAAAACGAGCTCGGTGGTGGTACTTATTTCGACTAGTTTGTCGGCAAACTGATTTCCTTCTACGATGCGATGTCCAGGCACCCATATAAGGGGTATACTGAAGTCTCGAGCGATCTCATTTAGATATGAGCGGCATTTAGTAAGCGTTTTAGTATTGTTGGTAAATGAGGCAAGGGTTTTATGGGCGACTTGACCGTCTTGAGTATATGAAGACGATTCCTTCTCTGATTTGTAGTGTGCTAAGGCTACTTCCTGAATAGTTACCACCCCTTGGTACACGCTACAGAGTTCAGCAAGGCGGAACGACTATTGACTAGATGTTGTAATGCATTATTTTCTTTTAACCGAACCAAAACTTTGGTTAGGAACAAGTTCAGGCTCACTGTGAACAATATGTCTAAATTCCGGGTTCGAACCGGTTCGGTTCAAATTCCGGCTTGCAGCCCTGATTAATGGATCCATCCTCGCACCGTAACCACGATGTACTTTGAATCAAGAACCATCGTAGCGGTACCGGTTGGGGTTCAGATTATTTTCATCCGTAGAACCGGATCATGAACCTAACCTCCTATATTTAAGACTTTCTGAACTTAATGTTCACATTTTGTGAGACGTGGACGACACAGCCCACACGAAAAAACTTGGTAGGTAAGATCTGGGCCTCTTTATCAGATGCACCGAAAGCTAAGCCAAGGATAGCTACCTTCTATGAGTTAGAGGACTGTACCTAATAGTTATTACTAGGATTCTACCTACATAGAATTCAGCTAATTAATAATGAGTTCATACATACCCCAGTTAACTCCACTTTAAAGTTGTTTTGAAATTCGTATGTCTATTTATGGCTTAAAGCCCACTTGCAATCAATTTGAAAATAGAAAGCACTTATTTATTTATTTAATTCAAAATATCTTTTGTACACAAATAACGTAAGTTCACTGCACCGAAGTAATTCGATATTGTTATTGTTTTTCCAAAACATTCAAAACAATCGAGAAATAAGACCTACGACACCAAACGCGTCAAAAACGAACAAACCATAAACGGCGACTGAACCAGAACTAGAGTCAAGCTTCAAACAGCGCGCTCTCAAGTGTGCGTGTGCCTGTGTGTTTGTGTGGGAGTGCAAAAACCAGTTTGTTTGGAACCCAAGCTTGTTGCGCATTCTCTCTCTTTTAATCTCTCTCTACAGTTTTTCCATTTTCTTTCGTACTTCCCTTCGGCTGTCTACTGCTTTGTCGCATAATCAAAACAAACGCTCTTTGTTTTTGTTTTGACTTCTGGTTCTTCGTCTACGCTTTGTGCAGCAGCTCATTAAACTTTTTACAGCTACTGTTCCTGCGGCCGGGTCGCATGCGTAAATTAATTCGATGGAGCCGCGACTCAATCGTTCTGATAAGCTCCCCGGTCCGGCCCCGCCTGTTCCCGGTTTGTTGTTGATGTTGTGTTCTTTTGGTAATTGACTTTCGTCAAATCAAATTAGTGCCTGTGTTCCATCTGGGCATTGAGAAGCATTAACAGCCCGATGTTTCTATGTGAATCTTTATTAGTTATCTCTGAAGGCTGCCCCGAACTTGGCCTGTCTCATTTTATTTTCTTCACCGTTACAGATGCCACTTTTGATAGCATTTTTGGGAATTATTTGATAAATGTATTTTACTTAAGAAATAACTTTGTGGGCTAAACCCTACCTACATATTTACTAAGAAACCTACGCACATACATACATACTTATAGCTGACATACCTATGTAAACACATTTAATGGCTTGACACATTTTCATAGTTATCAATTGATACAAATGTCATTGATCCAATGTCATTGGCCCGTGCTCGAAATACCCAAGACTCATAAATTGTAAAACTTGAGACCTCAGCTAAAACCGCTGTGTTACATCTCTTCTCTTATTTATATTGACTAAAAAAAATTGTAATATGTATGTACCTGTACTTCCTTTCTAAAAAAACCTCAACCCCTACCTCCCCTATACCGAAAAAAAACAGTGCTCGAACTGCGGTTAAGATTGTTCCTCCGGTTACGCCACACACAGCATGAGACACTCAAATTTCGGTTAACCTGCCTGTTGACTAACCGGACATTTAGAAATCGGGCCTAAACAGTAGAGCAGAATAACTGATGAACAAATCCATCAAGATAACACTCTGATACTTATTATTAACCAAAAAAATGTTCAACTAAAAATGTTCAACATTTAGAACTAAACTACCAACATCCAAACCTTCCGAACCGAGTCACAGTGGGCGATTTGGTCTCGCTAGCGGCATTTAATTAATAACTTCTAAACTAAAATAGATGTCTTCAGTTGGTTTTTTTCACTGCTCAGAGAAAAATCATAGAATTTTTTAAGAACAAAAAAAATTCGTTTTTAGTTTTTTTTTTTTTTAATGTAAATTTTGTTTTAATTTTATAAATCAAAATTATCTAGAAAAGGATAGAATATTATTCGGAATCAGAGAGAGGCATATCCAGATGCTTTATTAAAAGCACGCTCTTAACATCATCATCCATAATAATCGTTTTTGCAGAAGAAATTTGATACCCATTTGACAATGAAGCTATCAAAGGGTCGGAAAAAACTAATAAAGCATTTAAGATATCTTCCATGGTATTTTTCCTGCAATTTTTTCTCGTATTGCTCTCGCGTATGTTTCGGAAGTCCTTGTTCCTGGCTTCAAGAGCTTCCTCGGACATCATACCAATTGGAAGGCAAAAATGGCTTATAATGTCTGCTCGATGCATATAAAACCAGGGGTATGCTTTCACAAACAATTCGGCAGTTTCCAATGCGTAAGATCAGAATGCCACCGAATTTATTTCGTGGCCACAAGCCAGTGCTCGTAGGACTACACTGAATCGATGTATTAAATCAGGGGCGCCCATGCCCATTACGCGAGACACGCGCGTGTTGTTGTTCTACGCAAAGGGATAGCCTGCGCGTATACATTTTGCGCGAGCCATAAGGCCAGCAAAAACCAAAAACAAATCTTATGCGTGCTCTATGTTTTGTTGTTGCCGCGCTCTGACCTGCAACAACAACTTCATATGGGTCTCTATTCTCCCTCTCTCCGATGACTCTCGCAAACTCGAACAAAACAACAAAATGCTTATGAACGCGGCCGAACGCGAGCACACACACACAAAATCAAAAATCGGTTCTCCCTCTCTATCTCATTTTGTTGTTATTGCTTGAAATATATTTGGTGTATGTGTATTGGTTTTTACGCGCTGGTAAGCTCGTTCTGGGCACCCCTGTATTAAATCATAGCTGTTGTTGGAAAAACCTCCTTGCAGTGTTTCCGTTGTTCGTACTGCCAGTACTAGCAATTAGTATTTCCACCAGCAAATGCATTTCTTCTCTTAGCTTCTGCTGAATAATTTTTTTATTTTGTTCAACGACATCCTTGTCAGCACCACGAGCTTGTCACTTTTGTATTGGAATTCTACATGCAATGTGCAAAACACACTCGAAAAACCTAGTCCAGGCGTGGAGACTTGATAGGTTTTCATTAATAGAAAAGCTCTTCACCAAATTCAGATCGTTCATATTTTTAGGAGCTGCGCTACAGATTCCGCATGTTTGCGAAGAGGATTCCGATATGACACTGAACGTGAAACTTCTTGGTTGGGATCGCTTTTTCGTGACATATTAAAAAAAGTGTCCGTTTTGCTACTGTAATTGTGCCTAAAAAGTGCCATAATTTGAAGGGTAGCAGGTATTAGCAGACATTTCATACTGAATCCAGGTGAATCTTGTAAGTTCTTCTCCATGAAAGACAGGTGTGCGCTTCTGTGGGCTCGTTGTTAATACACTTAATTACCACTACGTTCTATAAGCAACACATTTAAGGACCGGTTACAAACACTGATTTTCTATGTAAAACATACCTTGAATTTAATAAAAAACCAAACTTTTAATAAAATAAGTAAAGATTGTAAATTTCCCAGGTAATAGATATGAAGGCGCACAACAAAGAAACAATTTAGTAAAGCGCTTGCTGAAACATATGTTGTGTTTTACATGTATGCTAGCTTATAGAAAACCACCAAAAATCTAATCAATGTATCTGTTATCGATTTGTGAAAAAAATCAACGCTTTTTCAAATTTGAAAATTTGAATTAAATGCCGCTAGCGAGTCCCACTCGCCCACTGTGCGAGTTGGCGAATTCCGTCAACCTGAATATGGAGGTACAAACCACGCAGGATGTCGAAGATGCTGTTGCTATCTTCCTAAATAAAGTACAACAAGCTGCCCTGAAGGCTACTCCCTCCACTGGCCAAACTTATCAACCCGGAGGACTCTCTACTGGACTCAACCCTGCTGCTGAGGAGTTGCTTTATTTTAAAAAGCGGCTACGGAGGGAGTATATCCGTAGAAATGTCCCCCGGATTCACAGAATATACCGCAGAGTTGCCAACAGAGTAAGGAAGGTCCTTGCCACACTCAGGCGTGAGGCGACAGACCGAATGCTGGAAAAAGCTACTGCGGATGAGAGCTCCAAGTTTGCGCTTTGGAAGCTCACCAAACGGTTCAAGCGGCAAGTTGCGCCAAAGTTCCCAGTTCAACGTCCTGATGGTTCCTGGGCAAAATCACCACAGGACCGAGTGGAAGCCTTTGCCCTGAACTTAGAAGAGCGGTTCCAGCCGTATGAAACATCCTCGCCCCGCCGGAACCAATTAGTCTCAGATGCCCTCGATAGCCCCCTCCAAATGGCCCTCCCAGTTCCGCCTATCCCCTTCCCTGAGGTGAAAGGGGAAATCAAGGATCTGATGGTACGTAAGACCCCAGGCATTGACAACATTGACAACAGGACAATGAAGCTCCTGCCAGACAAAGCCATATTGTTCTTGGTGCTCATCTTAAACGCGGCTCTGAGACTAAGCCATTTTCCATCACCCTGGAAGAAAGCCAGAATTGTTCTCTTTCACAAGAATGGAAAACCACCATCCTGCCTTGATTCCTACCGGCCGATTAGCCCACTATCCACCCTTGGAAAGATCTTCGAGCGCTGTATCCTTCGAAGAATGCTTGATATTCGATCTATTCGAAAAGCCATACCCGATTTCCAATTTGGCTTCCGACTGAGCCATGGAACTCCCGAACAATTACATCGAATGGTCAACTACATCCTTGAAGGGTATGACGGGAAAGAGTACGTAGTGGCAGCTTACCTTGACATCCAGCAGGCCTTCGATAGAGTGTGGCACGCAGGTCTGCTCTCGAAGATCAAGAAACTTCTTCCGCCCCAACTGTACCTTCTAATCAAAAGTTTCCTGACGGACATAGCTTTTGAGGTTGCACAGGACGGAGCGACATCCCAAACAAGAACAATTCGGGCTGGTGTACCGCATGGTAGCGTATTGGGTCCTTCGCTATACTCCCTTTTCACTCACGATATGCCCAGAGCCTGTAGCGTTCCGCTTGAAAACCCCGAAAATCTTCTAATTGCAACATTTGCTGACGATACGCCCGCAACAAATGCATATACTCAGCCACAGATGCCCTTCAAGAGTACTTGAATAGGTTTAGCAATTGGGCCGCTAGATGGAATATTGCTTCGGTGACTTATTCCACCCGTCGTGACACCTGCCTGGGAGTATTCTTGCACGGTCAGCTTTGGAGCATAAAGCAGCCCATAAATACCTTGGGGTGACACTGGACAGAAGACTGACCTCGCAACAGCTCAGGCAGTGGCTGCCAAAGCACGGCGCATGGACAGAAAACTGACTCCAACAACAAGCTGTCACTCATGAACAAAGTCCTAATCTACAAGGCTATTCTGGCTCCGGTATGGAGATATGGCCTACAAATTTATGGAATCGCGGCGAAGTCTCACCTGAGTAAGATTAGAGTGGTCCAGGCGAAAATCCTTAGACGCATTACGGGAGGTGAATGGTACCTGAGATCCAGGGATATTGAAAAGGACCTTGGAGTTCCCATGGTTGGAGATGTTATCAACAAATAGGCCGCCATTTACCTTGACAATCTATCTCACCACCCCAACAAACTGGCTAAAAACTTGTTAAGAAGACGGAGAATCCAAGAATGTACGTCAAAGGACCTGAACTCACGGCGACTCCACCATAACATTTGCATCCCAGCTTAAACCCTTATATTCGGTAGAGGGAAATGTCAAAAAAACTAAAGCCTTGGACTCTCTTGGTTTATAAAGTTAATAATGCTAGAAAGATTTCAATCTAACTGATGAAACACAACTTGGTCTACATGGCGTAGTTCCTTACTCACTCATCTCATCTCGCTCACCATTTGCTTTTTTAAAATTAATTGTTTCTTGCGATTGCTGGCAGTTGGTTTTTTTTTTTTTGCATTCGCTTTGCTGTTGTCATTCGTTTCAGGGGGAGGTGGAGCATGGCGACCATGACTTTGTGCAACTGGCGACATCGACATGTTGAGGCAACTGGCGAACTGGCAACTTGATTATGGCCTCATGGCATCATTATGAGGCTTGCGTGAAGTGGAGAACTGTTGAAGTTGAAGCTGGGCGAGACCTTATTTGTTTGCCGCATAATTTAAGTTAAAGCCCGTGCAAATGTCGCGGCAAATGTTGCAAATGTGGCCTACGCGCGCCTGTTGCATGCAGCATGTTGATGATGCAGTCTGCTCGCCTGGCTGGCGCTTGATTGCAGGTTGTCATCCCGGCCTGAGTCCATGTCTTTCAATTGCATTTCTGTTGGAGCCCTGCGCCTTTTTTATTTTTCTTAATGTTTGACGTGGGTCGATGGTTGTATTTCTTAACTGGTTTGCTTGGTTGCCTGCAGGCTGTGCGGGAAGGGGCATGGGGTTTGACTCGTGTCACGCTCCCATATCTAAATTGACTAGTGTGGGTGGGTGGGTATTGCAATCGTCAGATAAGATATGTTTGCTTAAGCCTAACGAAAATCTACATACTAAACTGAAAATGTGACGCAGCTGAAATGTTGGCCAATGGGAGAGCTCAAGTGTTTAGAGGATAAGTGATTGACCTCTTATGGCTTTTTTCTTGACTTTTTCAATTCGAGAATAAAAAAAAACAATGAACCGAAAAGTGGGGCAGATATTAGTTGTTGCTTTTGTGGTGGCGCCTCTACCAGACTCTCCTTTGAGAGCATGAACGAGGTTTGCCTTTAATTATTCCTGCATTGTCTATTTTAAGTTCTGTATATTGAACAGTTGGTGGTGATACTAGATGAATTTCGATTGCTAAAAATGAATCTGTTTTCAGAAATGTTCTAATATCTATCGATTTTTAAAAATTAGACCTTAAAGCTGCCTAAAATGCATATTTTGAACCTTTTTAGACGCGATATTTGGGAAATTAATTGATTTCTCATTGATTTCTTTTGGCACTCTTGGATATTATCGGAAAGAACTAGTTCTCAACTTTGTATTAAATTTTTTTTTTTTTTTTTTTTTTTGGGGTTGAAAATTTTCAACAGAATTCTCCATAAATGACCAACTACTCAATTTGTTAGGCCAAAAATAAAAAAAAAACAAAGTCAAAATGTTGACTTTAAATGTACCAATTCCGTCTATCACAAAGTGATCAATCTGGTTTCGTGTTGATTGATCAGGGGACATCCAGGTCGCCTTGTGGTCGTTGCGGTGTTCAAATCTGGTGCTACTAATGACCATGTTCCGGCCCGAAGCGAAGTCTATTAGCCTCTCTCCATTTCCGTTGGAATCATCGTGTAGGCTAAATCGGCCGATAGTCGGGCGATGAGCTTCTTCTCTCCCGATTTGTGCGTTGAAGTCGCCTAGCACGATCTTGATGTCGTGATCGGGGCAGCGCTCATATATGTAGGTCTTCTAGGCGCTCATAGAATTCGTCTTTTTCCGAATCGTTCTTTCCTTCTGTCGGGGCGTGTACACAGATAAGACTAATATTAAAATATTTTGCCTTAAGTCTGGGTGCGGCAAGTCGCTTGTCAACTGGTGTAAAGCTGATGACAGAGCGGCACAGTCTTTTGTTGACTGCAAAGCCGCAACCAAACTCGTGCTTCGAATCATGTCCACTGTAGTAGAACTCCCATGGGGCGTTGGTTTCGGATGTTATCTTCCTACACCCCTGTCCAGTCCATCTTATTTCCTGAAGTGCGGTAATGTCCGATGTATGTTCCTCGAGGACATTCACCAGGTTGGAATCTGCGCGCTCTCTATTGAGGGTGCGAACATTCCAGGTGCATATCCTCAAATCGTGGTCCTTAAAACGTTTGCGCGGGTCGTCGTCGGGGGGGTCCGTATCCGAGGCATTGTGTTAGTTTTCATTGGCGGATGGAAAAAGACGCCTATCGGGTGCCAAGCCTGATGCGACGCCCCCTGTTTGTCCCAAGGAGAGGATCGCCGCTCACGTTAGCCAGCAGCTTTGCGGATGCATTGCTCTGTTACCAGGGGTTACCACGGGGAGGTGTGAGTCGACTTGGGACGCAGTAAGCCAGGATCGCGCTGGGTTTACCATGTTAAACCGGTCAGCAACTTTACCTCACTACATACGCCCCCATAACCACAGGAGGGTTCCTGCCATCCGAAGAAGCCCTCAAAACAGCTATACTATAGGTGTCCGATTTCGACCAAATTTGATGGAGGTAGAGTTCCAATGTCCACTAAATAGTGGACATGACTTGCTTAATCAGTTGAACCGACTTCAGTCATTTCTTCATCTACAAAATGTTAGAATCTAAATGAATAGATGAGGGGCTTACAATTGCCCTAGTATTCCATTTTCTTCTAAATCCATACATATGTAAATATGTAAATTTCGCACGCATTTCGCAGCTAATCAAGCAGATTTGTCTTCTCATCTGTGAGTGAGAGCCCCTACCCCGTGGCACAAATGGAAGACAACAACAATCAACGACAATTGCGCAAAGATTACGACTAATGGTCGCGGCCCGGATTCAACCCCTGCTAAATAATTGAAAAGTTCAGCCCCAAGCCAACTGGTGTATGCATCTCAAAGTCAGCAATACTTGTGCGTTTTTGTTTTTTTTTTTTGCGTGTGGGAGCCTTAAGGAGAACCGGTTCTCCTTACCTGTCTGTCTCTGTCCCTGACTCCAACTCTGACTCCTGTCGCTCTTTAAGACGGCTGCAAATATATTGGCTCGTGCTTTGGTTACCAGCAGCTGTTTTTTAGTGGCCAAAAATTATGGTTTAGCATTTACCTTGTCACTTGAAACGAAAATTTTTATCTTACAGAACAGAAGTCAGTTGATTGCTTGTGGCTCGTGCCATAGCTGAGGGGAGCAGAGCAGATGTTTAAGGCTGTTTGGGGCTCTGAGGGAATTGTTTTTTTAATGATCAATTTTCGAAATTGTTGAACATAATCATCAGAATTAAACTTAATATTTAGTCACCAGTTCTTAACTCTTATATATAATATGCTTCAAGAATAAAGTTTATATTTTTTGGTAGGGTCTACTGAAACTGGAAGTACTGGAACTGAAAGAGATCTACTTAATGCTCTCTGGAGTTTTATGATTTATGAGGAGTTTCAAATTGAGACATTGCTTATCGACTCGATCATATAGAATCCATGTAGGCAAATTGAAACAAACTAAAACATTTTATTCAATTATGGATGTTTAGAGCCTTATAATTTGTAAAATCTATAAACAAGTCGTTTATACTAGCTCCTTAGCTTTAGATTCCATTTTATAGTCCTCAATAGATAAACATGATAACGAGTCTTGGATACTTTAAATCTTTAGTAATTGTTAATTCATTATGTTTCTGTACAAGCTGTTTTTGTTCAAGATCAAAAATATTTGATTTCTTAGATCCATAAATACAGATGTAAGAATTGGGATTGCGTTTAAAGTAGAGGCAGGCAAACAATACATTCTCATTTTTGCATTGGTTTGTGTGAGAGCAGCGCAAAAATTGCTTTCAATTTCAGTAGCAACGACTGCGTTGCGGAGCTGCGCTTGTACAGTTTATACTGTGTGTGTGGAAGCAGCGCTGCTTTCAGATTTTTCGTATGCACACGAGATAGGAATATGCCTGTACCTGATTTAAAGTGTGAAAGGGCTTATCTAAGCCACATCTAAATATGTACAAACATTCAAACGTATTTAAGTTTATTGGAAAAACCACAAAACGATCTTTTACGAAAAGGAACAAAATATATGGAACATTTTTCAAGAAAAATTTTTAAAGCTCAGATCCTATAATTTCCACTGTTTTGAGCGAGCGCTCACTAAACAACTGTCTGCAAATGAGCAGAACACAATAAGTGTCTATGAAAAGTGTTTTTTGTTTTGTTTTTGTTTTGTGCGCTTGGTAGCCTGTTTGTATGTGTGACGCTCGATATATTTATAAGATATACGGGGTGTCCCAGGAATCTCTAGAAATTTTCGTATAAACGAAATGTCGGCTACTAGATTTTAGGGAAGGAAAACCGTAGGCATCAAATCTGCTTTGCCTTGAGCAGTCGGTTTTAAATCTCTCAACTTTTGTCATCTAATCTAGTAATCTAGCATTTTGAAGACACTTCACATATAAACACAGCTCGCAAGAAACTGTTAACTGTGAAAAACAGAAACAAACGCAACACAAGCGGTCTCTTACTGAGCGGAACACTTTTACTCGCACCTCATGTGTTTTCTGTTAATTTTTCGGTTGAGCAAAACAAACAACCTCGACAGCAACTGTTTTGAGCGAGCGCTCACTAAACAACTGTCTGCAAATGAGCAGAACACAATCGGTGGTGTCCAGGAAATCTCTAGAGATTTTGGCTTCGGTTGGCTTTCAAATCGCTAGAGAAATCCGTCGGTGTCCGAGAACTTCGAGAGGTTTCGTTTTCTTCGAAAGTCTAGTTCCAAAGTCGAATTCGAAAGGTGTGTGTTTAAGATTATGGTCCTACTACAAAAACAGTGATATATTGCGTGGGTTCGTGAATTCGCTAATGGTTGGTTAATGTATTGGCTGGTTTGAGTATTGGTTGGTTTGCCAAAATCTCCCAACAACATACGAGAGGTTTGAAACCAACCGAAAGAGATTTCTAGGACACCGAGAATTGGTTATGGGTTGGAATTTGGTTGGAAGAGATTTCTGGGACACCGCCGAATAAGTCTGTTTGTATGTGTGACGCTCGTTATACAAAGACACACACGAGCGCAACACACAACCACATATACATACAGAAAAAACACTTCGGAAGTATGCTCCCGGCAAAAGTGTCAGTGAAAGACAGGAGAGAAACAGGAACGAAAAATTGGGTCTTTGCTCTGAGAGCAACAGAATTGAGCAAATACAGAACTGAAACTGTCTTTCGCTCCCCGTTTTCGTTGTGTCCGTAACCAAACTGTTTTTTGCTAACACGTTGAAAATGTTGACAGTTTTTTGCGAGCTCTGTATAAACGCAAGCACTTTTATTTCGAAGTGAAACCGTTTATACGAAAATCTCTAGAGATTTCTGGGACGCACCCGTATGTGTCCGATTTTAATCAAATTTGGTCAGAAACTTTAGTACATACTGCTACACTCAGAAAAAATAGAGAGTTTCAATCTTGGACCAAGAATTTTCGATGTCAAAAGATCGATAAGAATGAAGATTTTTGATCCAAGAGCGAAATTCTTGATTCAAGTATGAGTTTTGATTCCGTGTTTCTTGATCCAAGACTTAAATCAACATAACACCAAATAACTTTGAATCTACCTCCAGATTCCTTCTTGATTAAACTACTTAGAAATATACACTAATGCCTTTAAGTTAAATTACCAAAAAACTAGACAAAACAGATTTTGTACACGAAAATCATCTAGAATTACCATTAACCCGTCAATATTCAGAAAAAACAATTTTTTTATACTTCCCACTAATTCATTTTAAAAATCCTTTAACTGGTGCGACAATCAGAGTGAATGTATAGTGTGGATTATGTATGACGCTGGCATGACCGACTTTCAACTCACTTCAGACTCATAAGAAACTAAAATTGGCTTACTTTTAGGGGCATTTATCATGATATTTTTTGTGTATAAACGGGGTAAAAATAACATTAACATTAAATATTTTATTTTAAAATGTAAGCAAGCCCGTTTGGGCTAAAATTGGGCGCCAATTGCCAGATCCGTCACTGACCGTTATCGAGCATAATAATTTATCGTTATCGATTACCCACTGCAATACTTTGTAACGAGTCATTTAACACAGAGAACGAGCATAGTTTGTTTATGTTTTACTATAACTAAAACCAACCGCAGATAGCATTCTCTTATCAAATATTATTCGTTTTCAAATCGCAATACAAAATGCAACCCAGACTTGCGGGCGCCACCACAAGACGCAGCAGCGGTGCCAGCAGAATGAAAATCATTACCGGAGAAATGCCCAAGAAATCGAAAAACCAAAATTTCTTCAAAAAAGTAGTCGTATCCCCTGAAGACGAGCATAATGATGACGAAGAGGTAAGCTTCCACCCAGAGCAGCTATGTACAACTTTGTAAAACTTGACTTTAACCTTGCAGCTGGAGACGCCGCCGCCAGTCAAGAAACAGCGACCTCTGCTCCGGCTCTTGGCCGAAGATGAGCTGCAGCAGCAGTGCCTCTCCAAAGTTAAAGAATGCACCCAAGTGGCCAAAAACGAGTGTATCAGGCAAATTAATTCCGAAACACCTACAGAGCCGTCTAATTTTGTGCGAATCACGGCACAACAACAAAATTCCCAAATTAAGACTTTCTTCGCCAAGGAAAAGGAACGATCGTTGCATCGCTTTAGCTGGTGTCCAGAAGCAACCACTGCGCTTCTACAATTATGGGCAGAGAACTTAAGAGATATACGCGGAACGCGCAAAAATTCCATTATCTACAGGGAGTTTGCCAATGAAATGAGCAAATACGGTCCAAGTCATATTGAGATCAAAGCTAAGATTGATAACATGTCCAGGAAATATCGGTAAATTGGTGTTACAATATGTGAATATGTTATGCAGTTTTTATGTTTACACAAGAAATGCAGAAGCGAATAACAAACGCGCATCTTGGGTGTTCTTTACACAATGTCAGACATAAGATAACTTAGAGAGTCTTTTTGTTGCGATTGTTGTTCGAATTTGTTGCTTCATGAAAAGCTGTCATTGTATAGATATTCAAATTAAAATATCAATTTATTTCCTTACAGTTTGGAAGCGGAAAAAGTGCGAACAACTGGAAGGTCCTCCGATTGGGAATACTTTCATAGAATTCAACCACTCTTAATAGGCACCAAGAGCGTGGATATATTTGAGGATCTTATGTTCGATAAAACAGGTGCAACAACCTTTTCAACTTTTCGCCCTCATCTTATTAATATGACCAACATTCTAGACTCTGCCACTTGCTCGAACGTCAATTCCGAATCCGAAGAAGAGACTGAGAAATATGAAAATGAAGAAACTATCCCAAAAGAAGAAGAAGAATATATAGCCGAGACGGAAGAAAATTTCACAACAGAAAGACCAGAAGATACAATAAACATTTATACAGAAGTACTAGACTTTGTAGTAGAACAGGAGGAGGAGGAGGAGGAGGACAAAGCGAAGGAGGAGCTAGATGACCGACCATCTCCAAAAGAATCGTTCAATAACACATATTACACGCCACCAAAAGTGAAAAACAGCAGAGCAACTAACAGATTTTTGGAAATAGAAGAGGAAAAGCTGGCCATCGAAAACAAAAATTACAAATAATGAGAGAAGCAACGAAGGAGTTTAGGCTATTCCATAAAAACCTGTTGCAATTGTTTAAAAAAACAAAATGAGTTAATTTTAATAAGTAATAAACTTACCGAACTGTACAAACCAGGGAACGAAAATAGTTATTATTTCGAGTTTTATTTTTATGATTCCAGCATGATGATTACAGAGTTCAACATATATTGGCTCCATGCGGGCTGCTGCTCCGACTGGCGCCGCTGACCTGAAGCCGGCAGTTCCGACTGTCTCTGCTGTGCGCAAGCAGCGAAAAGCAAAATGACAAAAAAGCGTTAAGCGACGACTGCTGGCGCTCTTTGCTTCTTCTCAGAAGCCTGCTTCGACAGCGACATCTTCTTTTTCCCAGAAAAGAAAAGGCACAAGCTAAAATTCATATTGAACAGTTGAAAACAGTTTAAGCTGTGAAAACTAAACATATTGCGACTTTTGCTGCTTCGACTGAAGCAATTTAAACACTGATTTTTGGGCGTGGGGAATCAGAGTAAAACGTTGGTTTTTGAGCTGATACTTGTAAAATTCTGCTTGTAAGCTCCAAAGTACCACTAAATAATAAAAATATTTTTTAATTTGTAAAACACACTGGAAAATCTATAATCATTATTTTTGATATATCCTTCAAAAAAAAGTCAGAAAATTAGTCTTAGTAGGAAAATCTTTTTATACCCTTGAAGAGGGTACTTTTAAATTGTCCGGATGTTTGTAACGCATAGAAGGAAGCATTTCCGACCACATAAAGTATATATATTCTTGATCAGCATGACGAGCTGAGTTGATTTAGACATGTCCGTCGGTCTGTCTGTCCGTCTGTTTCTATGCGATTTCCTCCGTCAGTTTGAAAGCTATCTTCACCAAACTTTGCATATAGCTGTCATAGGAACGATCGGTCGAAAAACTAGTGTTAGTGAGAAAACTTTTTTGTTTTTAATGGAAACGCCTCCAAGCTTCGTATTTCTTAGTTTGCTATGCCTTCCCATGATTCCACCAATTTTGGTCGAAATCGGACATCTATATGGATAGCTGTCATAGAAAAGTAGAGTCTAAAAAGTAGTCTTAGAAAAACTTTTTTGTTTTCAATGGAAATGTTTTAAAACTTGGCATTTATTTATTAAGAATGCTTTCACGTAATTCTACAAATTTTGATCAAAATCGGATGACTATAGCACAGCGGTCGGCGCGGCCCTATCCCGCGGGATAGGATTTTTCTTAGTCGGCGTCGCTGCCGCTCGAGCACAGCTCTCACGAAATTAAAGCACAGCTCTAGTGCTGCCGCATTGTCATGTTGTAGCTAAATCTAGCCGTTTTTAGCGTTAAATAGCTGTTTTTTTAGTTATAGCAAGTTATTATGCATATAAGAAAATGTTAGCTTTTTTTTTGGTCATATCTCTCATTTTTCACACACACAAATGCAATGTTGGCATGTCAATGTGATGGTGCGGACCACTGCTATAGCATATAGCTCCCATAGGAACGATCGTTCGAAAAACTAGTTCTAGTGAGAAAAACTTTTTTGTTTTCAATGGAATCGTCCTTTTCATTGGCATATACTTTTTATCCTTTTACACAATTCTACAAAGTTTTGTCAAAATCGGATGACTATATGAGAAAAACTTTTTTGTTTTAAATGGGATCGCCTTAAAATTTCGTAATTGTCAGTTTGTTATGCTTTTCCATGATTCCACTAAGTTTGGTCGAAGTCGAACATCTATAAAGTAGAGCAAGGTCCGAAAAGAAAAACTTAGAAAAACTTTTTTGTTTTCAATTGAGGCTGCAAGGGTATACCAAACCGAGCCCAAGTTAACTTCCCCTAATTTTTTAAATTTTTTAAACTCATATCCCTGTTCTAAACATTTGCCAATTGAACTTATATGCAATTCCGCATCTGCTAAAAATAGGAACCTTCATTTGGCCACTGTTTAAGCCCCTGAATTACAACCTCGGTTTTCGAATTTCTGCCGGTCAGTTTTCCATTCTGTCCCAGTGTGTTTTTTTTTTTTTGATTTGAAACTTTGCAACACCTTATTGAGTCTTCCCATCTTCAATTACCAGATTAGCGTTGTCTTCATCGCTTAATGTTTTATATTTTGTACTTCGTTTCAACATTTTGCGGTTCGAAATATTTTTTATTATATCGATTTATTAAGTTATCTTGGTTTTGAGTGTTTATCTACACAATCACACCGAATTATGGAGGATTCTAATTAACGATGTAATCGAATTAAATAGTTTAACTTGCAATGAAATTTAAAGATGTAAATCGTATTATCGAGAGTGTGAATCAACAGAGTTCGACCCGTAGTAAACTGGCACTGCCTCTGACACGTGATAACAGCTGTATGGAACCAGTATTTGTGAACGCATCCTTACACATAATTTGCTTACATATTCATATATCAGTTTTACAAATGATAATCAGTTTTTACTTAAAAATTATACAGAAAATGTAATTGAGCTTAATGAATAACATTAAATCGATAAATTTAGGAAAAGGATAACAAAAAATCAAAAATTTGTCAAATTCAATTTTCTTATTTGAATGAAATAGACAGTCGAATATATGATATGATACTTTTATATATATATACATATAATTGGTTATCTTAGCCTAAGTCCAAGTAAGGAAGATGTGTACTGGTGTCTTAAAGATTTGTGGTGAGTGATGTCACAGTTGAGATATTCAATCTTTGCAGACGTCCCAGCACCAAAAGCTCATCAATTGAACGTTTGGCATAGAATTTCTGATCCTCGTTTAGCTTGAGAAAGGCATGAGCCCAGGCTTTGGCATAGCTTTCGGCTTCGGCCAGAGCGCTGGTATCGAACTGAATAGGCACTCCAGCAGACACTTTGGAGAGCTGTATGGGTTCTTCCTTAAAGTGTTGCTGCAACTGAGGCTGGGCACAGATTGTCACATGATCCAATTCAATAGGCGGAGGTTGTTCCTCAACCGCCCAGGAATCTTCTTCAGAGAATAACTTTAGCAGCGGACGTGCCGAGCTGGCTGAAGATGACTGGCTAAGCTGCAGCTGTGGTTCGGACTGCAAAGTAGATAAGTAGTAAAGTATTTTGACTTAGATTTTGTTGGTTTAACTACTCACCTCTTCTTCAACGGCAGTCAAATCCTCCTCAATGTCCTCCTCTACGTCGCACTGCTCATTGGGATCCTCCATGCGAATCTCATAGAAATCTTTGTACTGCGAGGCATAAGTAACGGGAACTGTTGCGCTCGCTTGGGCAGGGGCCACCGCCACCTTTTGGATTTGGCTGCTGCGTTTGCCTGGTGCGGGGGTGGGTGTGGGACTTGGACTAGATTGGGGTGCATCACCGTTTTGTTTCAAGTAACGCACATGACATTTATGTATCCTCAAGTTGGAGGTAGTTCCTCCGGTGGACTGCATTACCCGCTTGCAGCCCAAGCAATAGAATCGCCACTTTAGTTTGGAACCATCGGAACGCGCTATCTCACGGTAGACATTCCACACAGAGCTGCGCCTGTTTTTTTTCACCAGACGATACTCGCCGGTGTTGATTTTGAACAGAATCTCCAGTTGGGTTTCCCTTGGCTCGTCATCTGCATTTAAAACAAACATTTTGGTAAGCCAAAATGCAACCTTTTTTTGGTTGCTAGTGGTGGAACTATCTAGTGAAGAGAATTCACAAGCCAACAAAGTGACTCGTTTGCCTAACTATCGATAACACAGAATAAACCAAACTGCGATAGCTTCATTTAGTAAACGCGGACGCGACGATACGCTGGTAAAAATATGACAAAAAATACAAAAATAAATAGTAAAATTATAGATGCCAAATACTTGGCTAACGAAACCCAAGGCGATATATTAACTAAAATCGATAAGGGCGAATACAAGCTGGTAAAGTCCGAGAATCGTAGCTCTGTTTGGAAAGTGTATAGGGAAATTGTACGTCAGGATGGCTCCAAACTGGATTGCCGGTACTACTGCTTGGGTTGCAGGAGTATAATGAAATCCACATCCACCGGAGGAACTACCTCCAATCTGCGCATACACAAGTGTCATGTGCGATATTTAAAAAACCAGAAATCGTTAAGGCAGCAGCGTCCAAAGCCGAGAGTGGCGTCCACTTCCAAGCAGAAACGCGAGTATAAAACGAGTGAAACGGACGTGGACGATGAGGATGATTGCAGTGAGAATTACTTAGAGCTGAAGCAGCAACAGGTAGGCGCCGGCGGTTTAATTTTAATTGAATTAAAAAAATGTATTTTTTAGCTTGAGGAACCTAGTAAAGCACAAGCGATATACAAACGTGGGATCAGACGTTTCGAATGGAGTACCGATGCAACCAAAATGTTTCTGCAATTATGGGCGGAGCATATCGAAGAGTTAAGGGGTGCACGCACCAACACCCATGTACACAAAGATATGGCCAAGGAAATGCAAATTTTTGGCCCCACTCATATAGAGATTAAGGCCAAAATGGATAATATGTCTAAGAAATATAGGTAACTTACAAACAGGGATGCAAGCCGATCGGATATAAGGACTGGTTCAGATTATTACATGGTTTTTGAAGCCAGCTGAACCGCTGTTTCGGTTCGGTTCAGTGGTTCACTCTCAATGAGTTATTTATTTATTGAAGGCCTGTTTCCGTTTATACTCTGTACCAGAGGTACACAGAGTATATTGAGTTTGTGCAAAAGTATGTAACAGGCAGAAGCAAGCATCTCCGACCACATAAAGTATATATACAGCCCTGTCCGTATGAGCAAACAGATCTCAGAGATGATAAGACATTTATGGAACATATGTTTTTTATACTTGCATGCAGATCAAGGTTATTTTCAATTTGGGCCACGCCCCTCCTGTCCCCACAATATCGACAAAACGTCATATTTAGTAATCGGGATTCTTTATCGATCGGTAACAATTTGTTTCGGTTCAGTTTAGAACCGGTTTGCATCCCTGCTTACAATCAAATAAAACAAGATCTATTTATTGAAATATTTCTTTCCCCACTCAGAAAGGAAGCGTACAAATTTGACTTAACGGGAACACCTTCAAAATGGGAGTATTTCTATAAACTTCAAATATTGTTACTTGGAACCCCATCGGTTAATGTCTTCGAGGAAGTGATATGCAAAAGTTCAGGTTTAAATAAATTAACATGTTTTCTTCAAATATACGAAATTCAATTTGCTCTTAGACTTGGCTTCTGATAAGGCCGAAGAAGATGACTACGAGGACGACGACCATATGCAGGAAGCCATGAACACTATGCTGCAGGATGAAGATCTGGAAAAGGTTAGCAACGATTTATCATCAGCATTACCCGAGCATTCCATAACTCTCAGTGAACAAAGACGAGAGGAGCGTTTAATGGAAATTGAGGAGGAGAAACTAGAAATAGAAAAGGAAAAATTAAACATAATGAAGAATTTAGCCTCGCAACTTTCAGCATTTCACAAAGACATAATTAAATTGTTAGAAAAGCATAAAAATAAATAAAGTATGAGTTTGGTTAAAGTGGTGTCCGAGCCCGGACTTCAAAGAGGGGCTCGGAGTTTTAGCGAAAACTTAAAAAAAACTGTACAACTATGTTTACCATGTCGTCTATTTGGATCGAGTATTGCAGCAAGTCGTTCTCATCTTTGTCATCCCGAGGAGAATTTACTAAGAAGTACGAAGAAGTTCCGAAGAGTTGAAAGATGAAATTGTCCACCTCGAGGGCCTTGCAGCTTGGAGAATTTATATAAATAAAGATGTTAATTGATTTTCATACAATAACATAGTTTTCGCTTCGAACTCTGCTACTTGAGTGATTTCCCAAGTTGACCAAACTGGTGCCTATTTTTTTATATTACATTCGATATATTCATATGATTTTCATGAAAATCGGCAAAACTTTGCAAGCTTAAAGCTGGTATCATTTAAAACAAAAAGATTTTCTTACTAGAATTAGTTTTTCGACAGGTCTTTCCTATGGCAGCAATATGCTATAGTCATCCGATCTTGACAAAACTTTGTAGAATTGAATAAAAGTATTTAAAAGAGGTATACGCCAATGATTAGCACGTTTCCATTGAAAACAAAAAAGTTTTTCTCACTAGAACTAGTTTTTCGAACGATCGTTTCTATGGGAGCTATATGCTACAGTCATCCGATTTTGTAGAATTATGTGAAAGCATTCCAAATAAATAAATGGCAAGTTTTAGGACATTTCCATTGAAAACAAAACTAAGACTACTTTTCAGACTCTACTTTTCTATGACTATATAGATGTCCGATTTCGACCAAACTTAGTGGAATCATGGGAACCCATAGCAAACTAAGAAATACGAAGTTTGACGGCGTTTCCATTAGGAGTACCCTATATTACATTTTTTGACGGAAACTGTACGAGATCCCCGCACTTCTCTTTCTTGCTAGTCGATCTCCTTATCGGAAAAATATTGCCAGAAATAAAAACCTATAAAACGATACCAAATTTGTCTGATTTTTTTAAAAATAAATATAGTTGACAAAGCGGTTCAACCAAATCAAGAGTAACTTTTAATGCCGAGTGGAAGGCATCTTCGGGCTAAGAAAGTGGGTGGCATGATATAACTATATAAAGTATGGCGGATAAGTCATTGTGCTCTCAGTTCAGTCCACATAATTTCGGTCTGGCTGGGTTTTTGTGTATTTTTTGTGTGCTCACTTAGCAAACGCTGTCAGTCCACATTTTTGAATGTCCGCCGTACCTTATTTAAGTGCATTATAATGGGTGGGTTGTATTAAGCCGCTTTGAGCGGAAATGACTGCAGCTTAAAGGAACCGAGTCTAAACGGATTTGTTTTGCAATATTTTTTAAAGGTTAAGTGATAGGCCACAACCTTCCAGTCAAATAGCGCGGTTCTTAGAGATGAGCGAACGGGGTGTGTAAGGTTATCGATTTATCGATTGTAAATAAATTTGTCGGTGAAAATTATTTGCCCATCCACTCTAAGTACATACGTACACATACATTTGTCTATTTGCCTAAGCAAATTCTTTGTTTGTCTGAATTTTTCCGTTGTATCAGTTTTTCCAAACTCCAAATGGAAGCCAAGTACGAATACGACGACGATGGGGATGGAGACGGACAGCAGGAAGAGGAGTCACTACTGGAAATGGAACTGGAACCGCAGGTCAAGCGTTCGCGACCACGAGTACAAAAAACCTGGAGCACCGAGGACATAATCAAACTGATTGGTTTGATTAAGGTGGAACCTTGCATTTGGAATACTGGCAACGAGCACTACAACAATAAACTGGCCCGCCGGGATTCCTGGTCTCGGGTCTATGCCGCGTTCGACGGAACCTACGATGAATCCGAGATGCATGCTAAATGGTCCAATTTGCGCATCCAATTTCGTAACACGGCCAACAGGGCCAACAAATCGCGCAGCGTATGGAAATTTTCCAATTATCTTAACTTCCTCAAACATGGTGGCAGCGCGGGAGGTGGAGGAGGAGGACTGACCATATGCAATTCCTCTATAGAGGATAGCAATGATAGCGCCACCAATGTCAGTTCGGCTTGTGCCTTTCTCAAAGAAACTCCTCCGTCTAGCATCAAAAATGCAAAACAATCTCCTGCTTCAGCGGCTCCCAGCTATAGCTTACGCCGCAATCGGCCTGCACCTGTGTCGCCTGCACAGACCACTATGTCGGCTGCACCCTCCTCTGGACAGCGAGATCAAGTGTATGATCGAGATGCCGCCTTGGTGAAATATCTACTGAGTGAACTGCGCTCACTTTCCGATCATGAGGCGAACATCCTGCGCTGCCGACTGCAACGTACGCTGCTGGAATTCAATGAGGAGAGGCAAAATAGTTTAGTCACCGATGACGTTGAGCAAATTGATATTAAATATAGCAGAGTCGATGACTAAATATGCACATTCCAACAATCGACGTGGTCTTCTTTGGATGGGGAAGTGGAGGCGACTTCACAGGTACTTTGCGGACACCAGGGGCGGCAAGTTGCACAAAATATTGGGGGGAGGCCAAAAAATTTGTTTAAAGGTAACGGAGAGGGTAGAGTGATTACACAGGTCTACACTTTTAGGCCAACATTTGCACCAGAGAATATAGCAAACGTTCCTTATGTATTTTCAGGCGCTGAATAGGTTCTGATTCAAGAGACATTTGTTTAAACAGGTGTTGTTCACATTTTTAACCCATTTAAAACAAATTTTCTACGTACACTGAGTTGAATTAGGATCTGTAAAACGAAACCCAAAGTTGGGTTTGGTTCTTTTTTTAAGTTAAAAAACTCTTAAAAATTAACTAGTTTATAGATCATTGTACTCCCAAATTTACTACATTTAAACTTTTTTCATATTCAGCCTTGTTCTCAATTCCACTTCCACAAAAGTTTTGTGGATTAGAGACCATATTTAGTCCAAAAACGGGATTAAAAGCACAAATTGGTTTTGGAGTGGAATTAAGAACTAGGCTGATTTTTGCGCTTTAAGAAGTAATGAACCAACAACCAAACAAATTTACGACTTCCGGCCCGGCTGCTTCTTTTTTAATTGCCTTTGAACTTTTTCAATCAGTGTAGAAACAAAGGCAAATGATCGGAGAAGGATATTCTTATGGAATTTTCATAACTGAAAATGAATATAACCTCCAATAGTGCTCATCACGTCGATATTTTGAAAAAAAAGGGACTCAAATTCTTAATGAACCCTGTTATTGCACTTTTTCGATCACGCCCACCCAACATTTGGAAGATCATTTTAACAATAACCACTTAAAGGAGTCATTTTCGATCCGCTTAGATGATTAACGTAAGATTACTATCAAGTCTTTTACTCGAAATTGACTCATGCATATGCTCACAATGTGATTTATAGAAAAGCATTCGAAAATTTTTCGCCAATGAGCCGAAACTGATCAGAAGATCGCGTTTAAATCGACTCTTCAGGCAAAGGTTGTTGAAGCAGTAGATTTTCGTCCAGCAACTCTTCTGCCAGAGGCGTCAATTCCTCCAAATGATTAAGAGGATCAATTGGTACAGCCTCATTGACTTCAGCACGTGGATCTGCATCAGAAACTGTGCTGAGCAGTTCCTCTTCTGCTTCCGTCTCATACTTCCTGCCCATAATCAACATCTCTGACCCTGGCAGGGATTTCCTCAAGAGCTGCAAGTGCTGTTGATGCAATATTGGATTGGGCAACTTAGTTTCTATCACGTAATTGATACGGCTAGACTCCAGCAATGGCATTTGCTTCTCGCATATCATGAGAACTTTGTCAACATACTGAAAATATACAAAGGAAATCAATGACCACCTGGCATTCCTCTACTTGCAAAACAAACAAAACTTACTCCCTCTGACCACAGCTGAATCAGAGCCTCCGCAACCTCTTGTTTCACGCTGAGACTCAAGCCTTCCACTTGACGCTTCGCTAGCTCTAGCTGGAATTCCTCTACCTCTTGTTGTCCTTGACATATGAGCAGTATGCGTTGCTGTGTCAAATCTTTGGATCTTATGCACTTGGCAATATAGTCCAAGGCAGCCTCCGAATTTTGTGGATTAGCATTGGTACACAAAACGACGCCTTCAGTAAATATCTGGTAGTAACGTTCTGTCGGGCATTCGGCAACTTTCTTGCCTCGGCCAGCAAAAGTACTGCTAGACCAACACGAAAATGTTTAAATAAAAAAAAAATGAAGCAAAAACTCTTACCCTTTGGAGTTCATGTTGCGCGCACGTCCGGTCAGGTTCGCAGTGTCAATCAGAAAGGAATTGTCAGACAGGATTTCAAGCCCTCGTAATTTGATTTTCTGACAGTCAGTGTAGGCAATTTAGCCACCATAAAAGATATCGATAGTTACTTTTTATCCATTTTCCCACCAGAAAAGTATCGATAGTTACATATCGAGGGGTAGCACTGGTTGACAATTTCTTAAAATGTAAATGGTAGCGTCACACTGAATTCCCAGCCGTTAGAATTAAAAATGCTATTGTTCCCAAAAGGTTTAGATTTATTTGATTCTGATTCTTATTATTATTTAAAGCATTAGTGGTATTCCTGAAAGTGATTTGCTTTCGATTTTGATTTCGTGAAAGCAAATCAAAAGGAGTTGACGGAACGACCCTGAATTCATTTTGATTTGCTTTCGTTTGCAGAACAATTGGCGGCAATTTAAAAAAAGGCGCGGAGCTAAAAATTTTTGAATTAAATTGTGAAAACTAGTTTTCTATGCTTCTTAAGTAAGCTTGTGGGCAGAGTCTGTAGTCTAGAATGCTTGCAACTTTACAAAGATTAATTCAATTAATTATGTATTTGATTAAGGTCAAGCGACGTGACTTATGCCATTTGACAGAACTTAAGAGGAAAAGGCAGGACGAAATTGTGGAAGAATTGAGGGAGAAATTTGCAAATAAGTCCCGAAATTTTTTTTTTTTTTTAATTTCGTACAGTTTGAGCCGAGGACTTACCACTTTGGAAATATGTTTTTAATATTTCCCCAAGTTTCTTAAAGCGAATAGCAACCCATTTCGTAAGTGTCAAAGTTTTTACTAAATATTAGTCGGTTTCCGAATGACATTTGACGTTTTTAAAGTCAAATTATCAATAGTTCAAATAGTTCAAACACTAGATGGACCACCCTGTATATAATTTTGATCTCGCTAGGAGCGACCTAGGAATTGATTTGAGACCTATGGACTTTTTGGTAACCCTTCTTAGAATTTACCGCAGATTATGTTTCTGATGTACGCTTGGTCGATTAAAATTTTGACCCGCCCTTCTTGAAGAGTCGAGGCTTAGGTACCATTTTCTCCCGACAAAAGTATCATTTATAATCAGAAAAAGAGCGCATTTATGAGATCGAAAAATTTCATAAAATGTTTGCTGGTCGTGTAGCGGCGAATAATGCCTGGGTGATAGAAGTCTCTATTTAGGCTTATGCTAAAGCTTGAACTGTCAACCAAAGGAATAAAGTTGAAATAGACTTGAATTAATCCAACATTTTTGTGTATCTCATCATATTCTACGTTTACAAAAAATGATATCAGATCAAAATAATCCACCGTTGGAGTCGAGGATCTCAAAAAAAAAGAGGCTTTTATGGGGTTTTATGAGTAATTCTAAGTCTTTCTAGATATTTCATTGAGCTTTCCAGACGATAGTTTGACTTAAAAATTTCAAATTTTTTTTTTGACCCGGTTCGGTTCAAAACCGGTTTGCAGCCCTGATCCTGACATATTCTCCTCTCAATCGGAAACTAAAAAAGAAGCTAATATGAAAATTTTACACAATATAGGCTGCAAACCTTTTATAATTCTGCATAAGTTTCGGACCGGACAAAGTCTTAGGTTCGGTTCGCGGTACGGTTCCTGGCACCAAGGTTTTGGTTTCAGCCCCGGTTTCGACAGATAATTGTAATTATCAAATCCACTAGCCGAAATTAAACAAATTATAAGAACTGCATAAAATCTTGCGTGAACTGTTCATCTATACTTGCCCTTAGATCAGAAAGAATAAACTTCAGTGGAAATTTAATTCCTATAAGCCATTTGAATATCTTTAAAATCCTTAGAAGAAAGTAGAGGGATGCCCTTCGAAAATGTCGGCTAGGAAAAAAAACGTTCCATGCATCTTACACACACATGCTATATGAGAAAAAATAGAGGAATTCGGCATGGCCTTGAAGAGGGTATATATATATTATTCGGTCGTTTGCAACGCATAGAAGGAAGCATTTCCGACCACATATAGTATATATATTCTTCATCAGCATGACGAGCTGAGTTGATTTAGCCCTGTCCTTCAGTCCGTTTGTTTTTGTGCGATTTTCTCCGTCAGTTTTTCGACCGATCGTCCCTATGACAGCTATATGATATAGTCATCCGATCCGGCCGGTTCCGACAAATGTGCAGCATATGTGTACTAAAAGACTTCGTGCCAAATTTTTTTGCATCCGGACAATTTTATAATACCCTCTGCAAGGGTATAAAAAATCTCCTGGCTAAGATTCAATTAAGGCAAACAAGTACTGATACCTGAGTCTGTAGGTAGTTAAGGCAATATTTGAATACCCAATATATTCCCTGTATACACCCCGTTTATTCCCAAGTGATGCTCTTCAATTTTAGTTTATTTATATAGATTTTTAGATATTTATTAATGCAGCTTAGCACAGAAACTTGTAACTGCGTTTTGTCAGCTTTTTCCCCATTTTCACTTGCAATTTAGGTAAAAATTTAAAAACATAAAATTAACGACAATCTGATGTCCAGTTGTAACTTAGTTCGCCTGAGTTGTGGGCACTGTGTGCTGCTCCGGCGGAGAAGTTGGCGTGAACACATGCGCCATTTGCGGAGGCAACGGCGTGGGCTGCGTGGGAAATAGACCGCCCATGGAGGGCTGAACTTGCGGATATGAGGGCACCGTCTGGGCGGGATACGAAAGTGCAGCTGGGGCGGACATGTAAGCCTGTTGAGGTGCAGAGAACATGGGCACTGGGGCCGGTGGCGGCAGCTGAGGCGCCGCAGTGGCCTGTGGATAAGGCAACTGGGCAGGTGGTATGCCGCCCAGGGCGGGATTTACAACGCCGGGTATAAAAATGTTTGCTGGTGGTGGCACAGGCTGTGGTGGAGCGGGAGCTTCAACAGCCACAGGTGGAGGAGCGGCCACAGGTGGAACGAAAGCGGGTGCATTATCTGAAACTGACGGCGGTTCGGCTATGTTAGCATGTGTTTCCAAGGCGGCAGTTAGGGCATCGGTGGCCTCATCCGGATTGAAATATGTCTTGAACAGACTCGTTTGGGCCGGTGGCTCTATGGTGGGTGGCCTTATCTCGGCATTTGTAGCGCCAAATGTATTGGCCAGAGGCGGTATATAAGGCAATGTGGGTGAGACTACCGCAGTAGCAGCAGCAGCAGCAGCCGTCGGTGCAGCTGCACCCGACCCACTCAGTAAAGAAGCTGACGATGACGATGCCTCTGTGGTCGGCACACCCATCGCTGGTGCCGGCTGAACTGGAATGCGATGCAGATAGCCAAATCCTATGCCGCAACCCAATGCTCCCTCGCCACCCCAAGCGGTATTCGGCTTGATTGTCACCTCCCGACAGGCATCATCATCCAGATTGTACACGTACATCTTTAGCGGCTGCTGCTCATGCATCTCAATTAGCGTGAAGAGATCATCGTTCTCATGTCGTATGGCATCGGCCCCAATCACATAATCACTATAGGCCCTCAGTCCAGCCAGCTCGGCTGGCGAATTGGGATGCACCTCCAGTATATGCCACACACTCTCATTGGCCCCCTCGAACGAACAGAAGCGTATGCTAACGCCCAACAGGCCTTGGCCACCCCAGCTGTTGCTGGGTGTCAATGTCAGCTCACGAACACTCTGCGTCTTGCTTGAGTATACGGTAATTCGCACGGATTTGTCCACATTCTGGCGCAACAGCTCCTTTAGCATATCATTGTCCTGGTCCAGGCGAGTGCCAGCAATGGCAACTATGAAATCAAAAAAGGCCTCCAGACCGGCCTTCTGGCCGGGCGAGTTGTCCTGTACTTTGAGTACGTGGTAGCCTGTTTGCAGATGAGGAAAAACATTTGTGTTTACTAGATGCATATGCATACAGATGTGTGCGTGGGAGTGTGTTCTTTAATTAAACACCGCCGTTACAGTTTACGTGGTCCTCGGCTTTACCGTTACGTTACCTTCAGTGCCACCGCCAGGTACATGTACACTGTGACTCGAGCCCATGGTTCAAGGATGCACTGCTTCAATATATTCACTGAATCTGGCAGCGTTTAATAAAGCTCAAATTTGGATGCAAAATAAATTCTGTTCTTCGTGGCAAATTCTTAGTCGTAGCGTAATAGTGTGACCAGTGGGTCATTTGAGCAATTATGCCACGGCACGACTATATCGATAGCTCGTTCAAGCATATTCGATAGTTGGGCCTTAAGTCTTTCGATATCTATTCAATAATAATATTAATAAAAAAAAGAGACTAGTACACAACCGGTCACTTTTACCATCTGTAAAGTAAGAAGCCTTAAGGGGTTACGTACTGTTAAGTGGCCCAAAAAAGCCGATTTTTTTTTTTAAACTTTTTTTTAGAAGACCTTATCATTTATTAATGAAAAAATTTGAACACATTAAGGTAACTTTTTACACATATATGACTGTTTAACGACTTTTAAGCTTACCAAACCTGCAGTTTTAGCCGGCTCGAAATCATGTTACGCTCTCGCATATCTTTAAACAGAGACACACAACACCGCAAAGGAAGCTGGTAGATCGCACAGCTGTTTCACGAGGTCGCAAAGGCAAAAAGATCCCTGATGATAGAGGGTGGTTTTGTCAGATATAATATCATACAAATTATGCACATTTCCTAGTGATGATACTTATTAATTAAACATTCTTCCCTGTTCTCAATTCAGGGTCGGTTTTGTGTAAACTTTGCTTTTTCTAATGTAAAGCTCACCTTTTTATATCAAAAGTAAGGTCTTTTCTTTTTGACGTAATCTAGTAACCGTTGGTATGCTTATCACCTTCCATATAACAGTTAAGTTTAAACTTTTAAAGCAAAAGCTTACACGAAAAATTTTCGTGAATACTGCATAACTTATATTCACGATATTTGACCCTAATTCACTCATGAAACACGCACGGATCACGAATGTTCACGCATGAAATTTGTGTTTGTGCAAGTTCACGTCGACATAAACTCCAACTATTTAGATATATGCCCCAAATTTGGTTTGTACGCAAATTTTGGGCCCCCAATTTAACTTACGAAGATTCGCTCGTTTTAGTCCATTATTTTATATAGCTGCCATATTTGCACCAATTGTGTGGTTTTCTGAAGCAATTGAACTAAAATTTGACATATTTGACATGGGTGCCCAAGGCGACTTACTAAATTTGGCTCGATTTGCGACACTATTTTAAATAGCGGCCATATGACCGATCCGTCCGACTTGCATCAACTTTATTGATTTTTAAGCAAATGAACTAAAATTGGGTGTGTACACGTATTTTAAGCTCCATAGAGGAATTATCAAATTAGGATTAGTTTAAAACACTATTACACACAGCTGCCATAAAAACGATTTTCCGACCTTCAGCCAATTTGATGTTTTTGTTGATTTTTAAATGCGATTTTTACACATATAGGCAAATTTGGTCAAAAAGTATTACAAAAATGTTGTTATTTATTCCTTCGATCTACGCTCCTGTTAATGCTTAAAGAGAGACGATTACAATAAATTTCATAAACGAAGGCCAAAAAAGGACAGATTTGAGAGGTTTTTTTAGTATTTTGTTGCTGTTTTTTTTTTTCAAATGACCAGCCTTCTTTACTGTTTTCAAAAAAGAAAACATATAAGAGTCTTTACCACCCATTGCATACTTCGGGGCACCAGCAATAAAAAGGATATTTTTGGATTCTTACACAAGTGCTAAAAGAGGTATATCTCCATTGAAAAAACCACAGAATTGGGATGGATCATTTTAAAGCTAAGGAGTGGTACTTTCCGATGGTATCAAATAGAGTTCAAACATTGGAGTAGATTCCCCGAAAAACGCTCCTAAAAAGGGTCAAGGCACTAAAAATCTCGACGTGATGGACAATTTCTGAAAACGCAGTCTTGCCTAGCACACGAAAATCATCTAGAATCACTACCAACCATTGAAGATGCTGGACCTGGTTGCCTAGTGTAATCAACAGAAATCAAAATAGATTTTGTACAAGGTTGGCCAAAAGAAGTAGTCCGATGTTGTTTGGCTTTCATTTTTTTTTTTTCTAAATAAAAAACGTTTATTCCGTTTTTTGATTATATTTATTTGAACCTTTAGAATTTTATTGGTCATTTCGAGAAGATGATATCGGCCAAATGGGCGTCATTACAATTGATTGCCATACGGGCTCGTTTTATCGCATTTTTCATCATTTCGGCAAGAACTTCGGGCTGCAGATTCTCGCACTCGTGTCGAATGTTGTCCTTGAGGGCTTCCAAGGTCTCGGGCTTGGTTACGTAAACAAGGGATTTCAAAAAACCCCACAAAAAAAGTCTGGAACGGTTAAATCGGGCGATCTTGCAAGCCAGTGCAAATCGCCAAAACGAGAGATGAGGCGACCCGGGAACGCCGCCCACACAATGTTGGTGGTGGCTCGCGCAGTGTGGGACGTTGCTCCGTCCTGTTGGAACCACATGTCCTCCAGTCCTAATTCGTCCACTTGCGGCAGAAAAAACCCGGTTAACATGACCCTATAACGCGCACCGTCCACTGTTGTCGTTTGACCAGCGGCGTTCTCGAAAAAAAATGGCCCGATGACTCCTCCAGCGTGAACAGCGCACTATGCAGTCACTTTGAGCGGGTCTAATGGCTCCTCGTGCATCACTCGTGGATTTTCAGTGCCCCAAAAGCGATAGTTTTGCTTGTTCACGTACCCGCTGAGGTGGAAATGAGCCTCATCGCTGATTATGATTTTGAGATTGAGGATGGCTTGGGCGGTCGACAGGCAGCAGTCTATGCACGGACTGGACTTTGTACGGGAACATGCGCAGGTCTTTGACCAAAACTCGCGTTAGGGACGACCGGCTGATGGCTAATCGCGAGGCACGGCGTCTAGTCGATGTTTCCGGCAACAGCTCGACATCCTCGGCAACAGCGGCGATATTCTCGGCCGAACGAGCGTTCCGGGGCCGGCCACTCTTGGCAACGTCTCGTGTGGTCCCATACGCTTCAAGGTTGGTGGCCAAACGGCGCAGTGTTTGCGCAGTCGGTGTAGGGCGGCCGGGGAATCTGCGAAGGCGCTGCGCCAACACCACAGACGAATTGTTACGCAAAAAAATAGACACGATTCATGGCTTGTTCACTTGTATTCTACATCTGTCTAGTCCACAAATGTCAAAACAGATCTGACTTT
Source organism: Lordiphosa collinella (assembly GCA_018904265.1). Lineage (NCBI taxonomy): Eukaryota > Metazoa > Arthropoda > Insecta > Diptera > Drosophilidae > Lordiphosa > Lordiphosa collinella. Next base: position 90,573 of record JAEIFV010000254.1, read on the forward strand.
GGCGGCTACTTGTAAAAATAAGAGCATCTTCCAATAGGGTGACTTCTTTTGGCCCACCTTGTATATGATATGTACATACAATCGGAGCTAAAAATAAAACATTAGGGATTTTGCATTTTTGTATGCATGTGCTCCAACTAGGGTTACCACCTCGGTCGCGTCTCTCACCCGGCAGGTTATCAATGTCTAGGGGGAGGGGGAATAATTTTTCCACAAGTATTTTTCATAAGTCATCGCTTTTCGAAGAAGTGGCTCTTGTTCCAGTCGAATCAAAAAAAGAAAAAATTCTTCGCAACTCATATGGAAATTTAATTTCGTCAGAAGGTCTGCCTTCACCAGTTCGACTCTCATTCGATTCCTCAAATCGGTCCAAAAATTCTTCATCATTGAAAAAACGTTTTCTACGTAGGCATTGCTAATGGGGATCGATAAAACTTTTCCAACAATTAAGGGCAATTGGACAAAGCCGTCAGAACCTTCGAAAATGTTTACCCATTTTATATCGACAGGGAGATCAATTTGTTTGATTTTGGGGATAATCATCAAGATTAACCGCTTCAGCCGCTCGAAGAAATAGTTTTAGGTCTTCGTACTCCATACCATTCGTACATCAAGTTCATCGAAACTCTGCTTCAGAACATCAACGGATTTTGCACTCACAAATTTAGAAAATTTAAACCAATGGTTCGACGAGGAGTGGATGATAAAGCTTACAGCATTTCACCACATTTAATAACTGTCAACAATTCTTTTAATTATTTTCAATTTCGCGAGGTCACTTCTGATTTCCGCTTTCCATAATTCACGGATGCATTATCTGCCGAGTAGGAACTACATTTTTCGATTTCGAGGTGGCGACTTTCCGAGCTTATCCTTAGCTGATTGAATATCGCTTATGAAGATTCTTTACACGCAAACGTCTTCTGACTTTGACCCCACATTTGATGTCAAAATATCTGACTGTAATTGGATAATTTCCTGTTTCCTTTTTTTAAAGCATCAGTTGAATTTACCACCCAAAGTGGTATATATTCAGCTAAAAAAACGAAGATAGTTTATATTAAAGCTAAGGACTTATGTATTCCTTAATAAATATGTTACGCATGATAATAAAAATACTATTGTTTTTTTTTCGACCTCGATATTCGAGTCTATATTTTTGTACGTAATGGCACTACGTATGATATCGATAGCTCGATGTCGTTAGTTGGAATTGTACGCGATCGAAAATGTTATCGATAGTGTTGAGAGTGATTCAGATTCATTATCTCAACAAAGGCGGATGTAAACGTGAATCATTATTCAAGTAAATTACAACAAAGCCAACTGAACGACAAGGAGAATAAAAATAATGGCTAGAGCAGACACTTCTACATCCTTAAAACTGGTATCCTATAATGTGCATGGTTTGGAAAGTAACATTAATGATCTGAAGTTTATTGAATATCTAAAATCCTATGACATATTCATTTTATTGGAAACGCATATTTGTTGTGAACGCATCCAAAGCTTTGAGGATCATTTCCACCAGAAGTACGCTTTTTATTGGACTCCAGCAATTCGAATTCTTCGAGGTCGAGGAATTGCAGGATGCGTTGTTGGTGTGAAAAAGGAACTAAAACATCAAATGGAACAATTGGAAAATCTACAGATATTAAAGTTGTTTATCAGGCCTGATTTTACACTTAACATAGTTCCACTCTACATAAGAGGAGCCAATTGGATGGAAGAATTCTCACCTCTGGAAAAAGCTTTCAAAATAAAAGAAAATCGCCTGGAGAATGCCATTGTACTGGGTGATATAAACATACGTCTGGGAGAGCTTAGACAAGAGCTAGGAAAATTAAATACCATACCGAATTGTGTGGCCAACAAAAATGGTAGAAAATCTGAAGACAAAACCCTTAACCAAAAGGGTAGGATTTTTCACGAATTCTGCAATGTCAATAATTTAATTATACTAAATGGTCTAACAAACGGGGATAAGGAGGGAAAAATAACATTTAGGGGTACAATGGGACGATCAACTAATGACATTGCCTCGGTGACCGCCAACCTAATGCCGCTGGTACAGGATTTTCGCGTGGAAACAGAAAATCAACAAACCATTAAATGGTCTGATCATTTACCAATTTGCCTACAAATAAATCCTCAAGCAGCATTTGGTCAAAGAGCCTCCATACTAGATTTGCCAACTTGCTCGAGAAACCTACCAATTGACATGACTAGATCACTAACACGAATTTCCCAAGAGCTTGAGCAGTCCGATACTCCCCGATAACATGTATGAAAATCTATTGAAAATCTTAAATAGATTTCATCAGATTTACTCCAGACTGGATAGTGTGTACAACTTGTCAGCGATAGTTCATCTAAAACTGCACTCCTCCCAAAAAGTTTACGCATTCTTTGTAAATTTTAAGCCACTTTCCGTTGAGAAGTCGAAACAAATTCTAGAACTCAAATTACACCGAATGGGAGTGTCTTCCAAAACCATTAATCAGCTTCTCAGCTACTATCATAAGATAGAAAAAAGCAAAGCAACACAAATTATTTTTGCCCTGCTTTTAGACGAGTTGTATAAAGACTTGGACGGTGGACTTTTTATAGAAAACCGTTGCCTAAAACTCTTGGTGTATGAAAATCAGTTGGTCATATTTTCGGATCAGATTGATCTACTTCAAACCATGATAGATCAATTGACAGTATACTGCAAAAAATCTAGCTTAGAAATAGATTTGTCTTTATCTCAAATTATGGTTTTTCGTAGAGGTGGCAAGTTGTCTGCTTTAGAAAAGTGGACCTGTCAAAAACAAGTCATACGTATAGCCTCAGAATTGATCTACCTGGGTGTGGTGCTCACCCCGACTCTGTCGTTCACCAATCAGATAAAGAGAATGACCGAAGAGGCCAAATTACATCAAGACAGTTCCAAAGAATTTTGCACACGTTTACTTAAACTGTATGGTGCTCAAATCTGGGGCTGTAATGGCTACAACTTTGATAGTTTAGGTAAAATTTTACAAAAAACGAACATGTATCTCAAAGCCCTTAGTCGCGATTTGATGTTGAAATATATTGGGGATATTATTCATACAAATCAAGAAAATAGTCTAACTTTATATCTTTCACATCAAATAATGTCAAGAAATATATTTTGGACAGTTCATTTGAATGAGCTAAGACCAAAATGGAGAAGTTTTTTAAGTACACCCGTAAAATGGAATGAATTTAGACAAGAACTGTTGCAATTAACTTGATCGTTACCATGAAAATCTCAATATAATGGATAAGTTTTTTAAGATTTGCGAGTGAAACAATTTAGAAAAAATTCATTGATTCTTAATGCTATAATATCAAAATATTACTAAATATCATTCGATTTAAAACCCATATTTTTAAGACTATGCTGTATGATTACAATTAATGGTTGATTTTATAATTTAAGTTGGGAATATCTGCAATGTAATAAAGTTGGGTAATTGTTATTGTTGTTTATCCAAATTAAAAACTTGGGGATATTGTTTTGAATTTTATGGGGAAAGGGTATAACCAAATAAGCCTGGGAAAAATGCATAAAATGCTAAGATCTAGGAGATTTAAGATATTATTTGCCTATTGATAGTCTTCAAGCCAAGGACTTCAGCACCCTAACTGCGGAACTCGCTTTGGATATGCGTCTTCAAAAGGCTAAAGGTGCCTTTGGAATTCTGTCAGCTGTTTGGCGATGCGCGTCCTATCCACACTGGCTCAAAATCAGGCTCTTTCAAGTCTAATGTAATGTCAGTGCTCCTATACGGTTCTTCCACTTGAAAAATTAAAACTTCCATAGTGTCAAGTCTCCAAACATTTGTTAGCCGTTGCCTGCGACGCATCTTCTGCATATTCTCCAAGCTACTAAGACGAGCAAATATAGAGAGTGTTGACACCATAATACGCAGAATGAAATGGAGCTGGATAGGACATACACTGCGAAAAAATGAGAACAACATCGCAAGAAAGGCAATGGAATGGAACCCGATGGGCGGAGTCGGATAGACCTCAAGAATCTTGGAGGTGAACTGTCGGTAGAGGAGCGGAAAACATCGGGAAAAGTTGGGATGAACTCAAAGCGACGGCTATCAACAGAGTTCGCTGGAAGAGAGACATTGTTGATGCCTATGCCCCGCTAGGAATTGGAACTAAAGGATGATTTTTTAAGAGCTATAGGAAAGTTTAAAAAAAAAAACATAAAATTCAGAAAAATGCATGAAATCTTTATTTGAATCGATAGTACGGTCCATATAATTTAATGTTTGAAGATTATTTCATGCAAATGTTGACCGTAACTGCGCCTTAAATGGTCCATCCGCTTAGTCCAATTTTGGCATACTCTTTCCAACATTTCGGCTGGTATCTCACGAATAAATGCTTCAATGTTGTCTTCCAATGTTTCAATTGAAGCGGGCTTGTCTGTATGGACATGAGCTTTAACATAGCCCCACAAAAAATAGTCTAAATGCGTTAAATCGCACGATCTAGGCGGCCAATTGACCGGTCCCGAACGTGAAATAAAATGTTCACCGAACTCGCCTCTCAATAAGTCCATTGTTGCGCGTGCTGTGTGGCATGTGGCACCGTCTTGTTGAAACCACATGTCATGCAAGTCAAGCTCTTGCATTTTGGGCAAAAAAAAGTTGAAAAAGGGAATCTATTGCTTCTCTGCACGCCAGGACATAGAGGTAGAGAACTTTATGGAACGATGCTAGATTGGCGCCGCATATAAAATAGTGACTCTCGTAACACTCGCATAAATCCTGTTTTGGTCCGCGCGTGTTCAGCATGATTCTAGATTAAGCGCTGCTTGCTGCCTTTTCTCCGACAAATGTTCTCAGAGCCATAACCTGGTATCTAGCATTACTTTAAGGTATTTAATGGCTCTTTTGGATTTGATAGCCGTGCCATTAAATCTAACACAAGCTGATTCCACCTTCACCGCCTCTGCCTTTTGCGCCGCTAGCTTGAGTACTTGAGTAATACTCGCACGACAATATATGCAAAAGGTCATTTTCTTTTCTTCTCACGTAAGGGTTAATACAACGAACAAAAAATTCGAAAAAATTTCGTCCGATACGAGCCTGCTCTGTTGACAGCCTGCCAAGTACTGACAATAAGGGACTAATCGAGAGAGCAGCTCTCATGACGGGACCACCCTTATACTTATTACATCATGATCCGACGCATTGAAGGTCTATGTATACATCATGATCCTGAAATAAGGACAGCCAATTGTCAAAAACTTGGGTTTATTTCTAACACCATCACAGCAGTAAGTGTTTTTACTAATCTACAAATCGAAAGGAGTGCATAGTTTGAAGTTCAAACTTTGAACTATTGCGGGGTAGCTTAAATATGCGTTTAGTAAATAATCTTTGCATTCGCTTAACCTCCTCATATCGGCAGTATCCCAAGATTTCAGATGCATAGCATGGCATTTACTTCAGTCCAAAAAATTTTATGTATGTCTTAGGCGGCACCAGTAAAACCATTATTGTTTTTCTGCTGTTGCACTGTAAATATATAAATGTTTACTTTATTCAGCGACTCTTTTTAGTTATGATTTGTATATTTTTGTCTGGATTTATTACAAGTATAGTATGTAAGCTAATGCTAGTTGGAATTCCTTTCTATTAAAAAATAGACTCCACTTATGAATGTAAACTTAGTTTCTAAAAATCTACACTACTAATTACAATTTATTTTTTTCTTTTAACAATTTTGTGATAAAAGCTATTCAAAATATAATTTTTTTTTTTAGTTTTTGTTAAGTAACTTTTGCATGAAATTTGTAAACGTAAGTAGTCAAAATGTATGATAATTATGTGCTGCCAAAGCAAAAATTTGTGCAGCATCTTTGACAATTATTAAAAAAAAAAAGAGTCAATTCCTCTTCTTTTTTTTTAGACAAAACAGAATTAAATTGTTAAAAATTATAACACAACAAAATAGTACAAACATTGCCTGATCAATTAGAGGAGTTGTTGGAGTGGCTACCGCAGCAGCAGCATAGTCGTCGTCGTTTACGTCAGCGCCTCTCATATTTGGCTAACGGCACGGAAAGACGCGTGCGGACTCCTCCACCGGCAGTGCTGCTGTTCGAGGCTTTGGTACGCTCCGAGGTAGAACGTCGTCGGGGAATGAGACGTTTGCTAGTAGTTGTGTTTGCTGGCAGTGTATGATTATTGCTTCTGTTGCGGCCCGTTCCAGTTCCTGCGGCGATTCCCTCACTGAAACGTTGACGCTTGTTGATCGCTGCATTATCTACATGAATTGGTGAAGTAGGTGGAGGAGGGGGAAATAAAATTAGCAAAATGTCCTAGTACAATGGTGGTCAACTCTCAGTTGCGGTCAACATCATTTTCTGCATCTTTAATTACATCCATATCATCAACATCAACAGCGTTGTCACTGCATGCCACAACTTCGGGCATTTCCATTTGCTCCACATCTGCCAAAAAGAGCATTAGAATACGAAAATCCAAAAACAAGAGAAAAGCGGAAAAAATAAAGAGAAATAGAGAAACATTTGACGAAAGAGAAACCGTCAAATGGAGAGAAATTTTGAGAAAATAAATTTTGAATTTGGGATTGTTGTTTTTTAAATTTTTTGTGGCTGACGATGGCGATGTGGATGGGCGATATGTATGTGACATAGGCAGGTGGTGCTTGTGCTTTATGCTCTTTTTAGTCATTCAAACCAAATGGAGTTGAGCTGTGAATTGTTTTAAATTATTAATAAAGTAATAAGTGACCATAATGAATAATGGACCCATATGTTACCGGGTTTTGTGACCTTGCCAAAAGTTATACTTTTATGAATGATAGCAAGCGCATGCGACTTAAAAAATGCTGAAGAATTAAGCCTCACGCTTCAGGTGGAGAATAGGCACAGTCTGCTGAAGCCAACAGCATTACAGAACTGGCGCAGTGGATTATGGGGATAAAGAATTTTACCGCTGTTATTTCTTTTCTTTCTCATATACGTACTGAAAAACAATTCTTAGGTGCTACAGAAACCTCTCGTTTTTTGTTAGGAGATTTTGGCAAACCAACGAATACACAAAGCTCTGTTTTTGTAGTCTGTTTGGATGAAAATTTTAGATCAATTTAACATATAATGGATACTAGCTTCCCCCAGTGGTCGAAATTCGACCATCTGCTTTCACAAAGTTTTTGATAAGCAAAAACAAAGCATGCTTTGCTCGCCTATCTCGTGTGTATTGGTACAACTTTTAAATCGTTGTAAAATACTAAATAATTGCAATTCATTTTTTGTTTGCAATGGCCACATCTAAATACTCATAAGAACATAAGGTATAATTTTGGTTTAATTGAATTTGTTTTACTATGCTAAGAAGGGGGCTGCTCTTTTGTATGCAAAATTCTTAGCGTATTAATATATGGATTTTGATATCCAATAAAGGGAATTATTTAATATCCAATTCAAATGTATATCAAAATCATCCAATGAATCATCAACTACTATCCTTTCTTTTCTACGTGTACGGAATGATCGTTTTTTCAGAACTTATCCCCGACTTACAAAGCAAGAAAGACTTAGAACTGGTGCAAAACTCAGTACCCGGATTTCAACTACTTCACTTACTTTTTAATGAGGCGCTGAACGAACTGTGTAAGTACTGCCTATCTCCGCTGCGGCTCTCTAGCGATGACCAGCGTAAGTGTGTGCGTGCTTGTATTCAATAATAACACGACGATGGTAATGCTGATGTGAACTATAAGATTTGCGAATAACTTGCCTATCGATTATCTAACCGTTCCCAAACTTGATGGATCGATAAAGAAAGCAAATTACTTTTCAAGTCTAAAATGTACCAAAAATCTACCCACAAAACTGTAGGAGATTTTAATCGGTTTATTTTTAATTTCAAATTACTGTGGTAACAGTGGTACAGGTAGCTCTCAAGTATGTGGCGTCTATGTTCCACCACCCAATCCGTGTTACAGACGCATATCGTGCTACCCAGAAATCTGTCTGTCTGTCCGTATGAACAAACAGATCTCAGAGATGGTAAGAGATAGAGGATTGTTTTATATGGGACATATGCTTCTTATACTTGCAGACAGATCCAGTTTATTCTCAATTTTTGCAACGCCCCCTCCCACCCCCGCAAATTCGAAAACACGTCATGTCTCCCACAATTTTATAGATAGAAGGTTCGTTTAGTAATTAGGATTATATATCGATCCGCCAAAGGAATGGTAAAGATCGGATGAACGGTTGTCGAGTTATAAGGAAAACAAACAGTTATGGGCAGCACCGGTCGCAACGGTGATGGTCAGCACTTCAGAGGTACAGATTTTTACGGGCTTGCGCGACTTCGTTTTTTATCTGAAAACCGAAACATTTGGAGACTGTTCTGTCAAAATATCAGAGTCACGGAATTTGTGATAACATTGAAGCAAGGACAGTCAACCAACAAAAATACTAAGTTTGGACGCGTTCTCATTGAAAACAAAACATTTTTTTTTCACTAAAACTAGTTTTTCAGACCGACCGTTCCTATGACAGCGATATGCTACAATCATCCGATCCGGCCGGTTCCGACAAATGTGCAGAGTATTTGTACCAAAAGACTTGGTGCAACGTTTGGAAGATTGCTTCAAAACTGACGGAGGAGATAGCAAAGAAAAAGTAGGACAGTCGGACGGACGGACTGAGCTAAATGAAGTCAGCTCGTCATGCAGATCAAGAATATACATACTTTATGTGGTCGGAGATGCTTCCTTCAATGCGTTACAAACATCCGCACAAATTTATAATAACCTCTGCAAAGGTATAAAAAGGTTTTTTGCATCGTTTTGTGACAGGTAATGAAAAATCCGTTCATTAGCGATAACCTCAATCGATTGTTGGGACCAATTGGGCGTCAACCGAACCTAATTGATGCGTTTGACCCGAGCATTACAGAAAAAAGGCCAGAATACGAACAATGGCACGACAAGGTAGTTTTAATACCACATATTGCGCGGCCGGTCAAAACACCTTGAAACGATTAAATGGTAAATTCCTGCCCCACCCGCAGTATAGAAGCGACATTGCCCTTTCCGACAAATATTTGTTGTCGTCGATAACGCATAACCTTGAGGATTAGCACTTTTCGTTTCTTTGAGGAACTCCAAAAATGGATCGATTCGTGGATTGCTTCAAAAGACGCTTCGTTTTTTCGCGATTTGCCAGAAAGATGTGAAAAAGTAGTGGATAGCAATGGACGATACTTTGAATAATGAATTTGTAACAAATTTCTCACAAATAAATCTTTTTTATACACCTAGTAATGTATAGATAAAACTGTTTAGCTTCTTGCAAAATAGCTTAATGTTTGCATATTCAGTAAAGAAAGCAAAGATTTGGGTCCTCAAAGGAAACAGAGACTATTAAAGCTGCAAAACTCTAGTTTTGCAGAGTGTTCAGTTCGGAAGTTTGATCCTGTTGTAAAGACTAAGGTTTGCTTTGCAAACCGGTCCTTCTAACCTATCGAACCTAAGGTTTCGGTTCGAATCTTTGTTTAGAACTTCTTAGATCGTTTTTACCAAATGACAAATTTACCACCCCTCCAAAAGTGTCTGGTCCCTAAGGAACAAAAACCAGTGTTTGACGAAAATTACCTCTTCGCAAAGGAAATCGATATTATTTTTATCTATAAAAGTAACTCCAACCAGATCATTTATTTCAAAAATGCTTTCATTCTAAAAATCCAAATTATTGTAAGGCAGTGCACAGATTATAAAGAGGCCTTGTCTCACTACCTACTGTATTTAAACTTTTATTTAAAAATTAAAGTAAATTTTTGATTTTGTTTTTACGATCTGATAGGCACCTGAGTAGTATCTAGCTAAGCTGTGAAAGAAGGTTATCAAATAAAGCTCAATTTGTATTAACCCAAAGCCGAGTATGAACTCCAGAGATCATGATAAAGCAGAATGTTGATGATCCCCATAATGAAGTTGAATAATGATAAAAGATCTATTTAGGCGCAAGTTTTCACTTACCTCTGGTGCTTAGTTTGCGCTTCGATATGGCGGCTGCAGGGGAGGAGACAGTTCTGCTAACTGGCGCGCTGAGGCGCCCACCGCTGACGCTACTCTTTCGACTCGGATCAGAGCGTCTTTCGCGGGTATTGGCCAAAGTGATCAATGGCTGATCGGCACTTTTCTTGGCCACATTTTTGCTGCTATTGGCCGAATTGCCAGCCGCGTTATCTTGGGCAGCAGCAGCAGCAGAAGTGCTGGTCCGTTTGAGATTTGCTGGCATTCGTTTGGGTGGCTGCATAACCGCCTTCTCTGCATTCTCCGTGTTTGCAGTTTTCTGTGGTGACGATGCTGTCTTTGGCAGTGCCTTCAGATCATCCTGCTTCTTGTGCTTGCCCACATCTACCCAATACTTCATTTGAGCATTATGCTGGCGTTGCATCACATCCTGTCCGGCAGCAAAACGGCTGATTAGCTCCTGCAGCTTTTGCACCGTTTTATACACAGTCTCGGCGGCAATCAGACCATAATCGAAGAGCGAGCACATGTGCAAAATGAAATTGCGATAGAGATTCTTGCGTACAATCTCATGACCCTTGGCTTCCAAGAACATCTCACAGGCCAGAGGCAATTGGCAATCGCCCACGAAGCCATGACGCATTACATGCAGATTCCACAATTTCATAAGCTCCTTCTCACCCTCGTTGACGTCGGAGAATTCATCAATCATTTGAATGGTCTTCTGACGCAACCAAAGTGGATCGCTTTCACCCTCCGAATCGATATCAAGCTCCTTGGGATGCACAGGCAGACAGGTCTCCGTGTGGTGGTAAAGCCTGCAAAGTAAACAGACGAGTAGAATTACTTAGGTTTTAAGAAAAATACAACCCAGATATTGCGTTCTTATCAATATAACTTAACTAAATTATAGACAAACAAGAAAGAAAGTCAGTTAAGCCGGACTATAGTATACTCTGTACCTGTGAAGTGCAGCCCATCACCGTAGCAATCGGTGGTGCACGTAATTGTTTGTTTTCCTTATAACTCGACTTTCGTTCATCTGATCTTTACCAGATCAATAAATAATCCTGATTACTAAATATGTCCAAAAGGTACGAGCCTTCTATCTATAAAACAGTGCGGGGGATGGAGGGGGCGTGGCCAAAATTAAAAATAAACTTGATCTGCCTGCAAGTATAAAAAGTTTTTGTCCCATAGACGTCTATCTCTTACCATTTCTAAGATCTCTGCAGTTGATGCTGATCAAGAATATATATGCTTTATGGGGTCGGACATGCTTCTTTCTGTCTGTTACATACTTTTGCACAAACTTATTATACGCTGTGTACCTCTGGTACAGAGTATACAAAGTCAGGAATATACCACACTTTTCTAACGAAACCACAACAGAAAATATACACCACTTAAATTTTAAAATCATAACAAAATTTTGTCATAATCACGTGCGATTTTCGTGAGTGAACACTAGCCCGCACACTAGCCGCTGAGCCACCCGGCAACCAGGTCTATTACAGAGTAAAAATATAGCAATTTTGTAGCGTCTTACTCCTAGAATTTGACTGCAGCAGTATTTCGAGGTTCATAAAACAAACAAAAATCGCGGTTTAGATGTGGATGAAGTTTTTGTACCCTTGCAGAGGGTATTATAAAATTGTCCGAATGTTTGTAACGCATAGAAGGAAGCATATCCGACCACATAAAGTATATACATTCTTGAGCTGAATTGACTTAGCCTTGTTCGTCTGTCCGTCTGTTTCTATGCTATCTCGTCCTTCAGTTTTAAAGCTATCCTCACCAAAACTTTGCACGAAGTCTTTTGGTACAAATACGATGCACATTTGTCGAAACCGGCCGGATCGGATGACTATAGCATATAGCTGTCATAGGAACGATCGGTCGAAAAACTAGTTTTAGTGAGAAAAACTTTTTTGGTTTTCAATGAAAACGCCTCCAAGCTTCGTATTTCTTAGTTTACTATGCATCTTCATGATTCCACCAAATTTGGTCGAAATCGGACATCTATATATATAGCTGCCATAGAAGCGATCGGTCGAAAAACTAGTACTTTTGAGAAAAACTTTTTTGTTTTCAATGGAAACGTCCCTTACGTTGGCATATATTTATTTTATATGCATTTACACAATTCTACAAAGTTTGGTCAAAATCGGATGACTCTAGCATATAGCTGCAGTAAGAATGATCGGTCAAAAAAATAAGTTCTAGTAAGAAAAACTTTTTTGTTTTTATTAGAATCGCCTTCAAAAAATGTACATGTTAGTTTGTTATGCTCTTCCATGATTCTACTGCATTTGATCTTAATCGAACATCTATTTATGGTAGTATAGCTCCCATAGAAAAGTAAGGTCCGAAAAGTATTCTTATTTAGAAAAACAAACTGCAAGGGTATACAAAACTCCGGCTGAGCCGGAGCACTTGAAGCCAAAATGGTACAATTGGCCCTTCACATACAGCAGTTTTTAAAATTTTTTTATTTTAGAGGATTGTAGATGAGACTCTTAGTCGCCTTTTCTCATCCGCCGTAAAATTTTTATCTAATCGCGCGACATTTTTTTTAAACGGTAAAAGTCATTTGAAAGTCTTCATTATTCGCTGTCTATCAAGCGACATTCTTTATTATAGTGTTTACGCACCTTGAACAACTCATTTTACGTTGATGCGCAAGTCCCCCGCGATCTGAAGACTCATAAAACTTGTAAATTTGCGGTCCATCAAGGACATTTTTTCCGAATTTTTCAGTAAAAGAACTCTACAATAAATCAAATTAAACCTTGACCTTGAGGTGCACGACGACGAATGGGCCTTGTTAGAATTGTGGCAAGTCGATTATTGTAAGAAACTAACCGCTCCCTGTATCGATTTAAATTTTTCTCAATGGTTTCGTATAAAGTGGGAATGCCTAAGTCCCGGAATATGGTGGTATTACAAACATACCGGTGCGCGTTTAAAATTCTTCAAAGAGCCTTACTTACACATACCTCAACTCTTTTAGTGGTGGTGGTGCAGGCCGTTCTTCAACATATAACACCCCAGCTAAGAGGAGGAAAGACTATGGTCTTAAAAAGCCTGACTTTAGCCTTAAGGGAAAGGCCACTCTCTGGCCGAAGTCCGCCCGGTTAAAGCCACACCCGATTAACATGGGCCTTAGTGAGCCCTCCTGTCCAGTGTAATTGCCCTTGTGGCAATTCGATTTCCGCAAAGTGAGTCTAGAAGTATTGCTCCTACGAAGTAAGCATGCTGCGTCTTCTCCACATTAACACCTATATTCCATCGTGAGGCCCAACATTCAAATTCGTCGAGAAATTCCTGTGCTTTTCTAGAGGCAGATCTGCGACTGTTGTTTGAAGCCAAAAAATGACTATCAAGATTTGGAAGATCAGCAGTATGTGGCCGGGTGGCTCAGCGGCTAGTGTGCGCGATCGCTGTGCAAGAGGTCGTGGGTTCGATCCCGCCTCGGAACATCTAATGAAAAGTTTTTTCTTTGAATAAACTTTACACCCGGTCACCCCTTTTTGCTGTTGGCGCCAGCTTTGTAGTAATTAGCCATGCAAAAGCTTCTCAAACTGCCGTTCGGATTCGGCGTTTAACTGTAGGTCCCTTTCTCTTGTGCGAAAAAATAAGAAGCGCACAAGCCAAGAGATTGAGAGAGGCTCGGCTTTGGCCCTTTGGGGCTGTGTCAAGCCATTTCAACATTTTACAAGATCAGCAGTATAAACTTGTGTACAAAACAGGGCCAAGATAAATTCCTTGCGGGACACCAGCTCGAATAGGACGTAATAGAGAAAGCTCTGTCCGTCAAAAACGAGTCAATATGTCTCCAAAGACACTCCGGGAGAATCGGCTTTAATTTATACATCAAACCATTATGCCAGACTCTATCGAAGGCTTGGCGTCCATCTAAAAATACTGCCGAACAGTACATATTTCTTTTACTCAAATGCATCGTAGATATGATTAACTACTCTGTGAACCTGTTCGACTGCACTGTAACGGCTGCGAAATCAAAACTGGTGATCTAGAAGCGCACTCCCAAAAGAATCAATAGTCAAAAGCTTTGCTAGAAGAAGTCGCTCAAAAATCTTAGAGAAGGTAGGCAGGAGGCTAATAGGGCGATAAGAGTCCACATTATGTGGGTCCTTGTCCTTTTTTAATACCATGACCACCAAGGCACGTTTCCAAGGGCTTGAAAAATAAACAACTTCCAAAACAGCGTTAAACAGCCGACATAATAAGGAAATTGCCTAATTTGGGAGTGATTTGACTACCTTTCCGTCAACAGCATCCAATCCAGGGGCTCTGTAAGGCTTTAATCGCTTTATCTGTTCTTTGATCTCTTCCTCATTAATCGAACGGATAGTACAGGGTGGACCAAATGCGAGACCAAATCGCGATATGGTGATCTGCAAAATCAAAGGGGTTGAATCTATTCTCCAGATCACCAGCAAAAGCGTCCGCATTAGCGTCATCAGAATAAATCCAAGTGCCGTCATTGCAACGGAGGGGGTTTCTGCGGAGAGGCTGGCGTTTTAGGTTTTGGGTACATTTCCATAATGCAAAGCCATGGTTTTGGTCTGGGTTAATGGTGCTAAGCTTCTCCACAAAAAATACTAACTTGGCAGTGCGCAGGACACTCCTTAGTTACGCTATGACAGTCTTCTATCTAGCAAGATCAAGAGGGTGTCGCGTCCTCTTCCAGATTCGCCGCAATGAGCGCATGCATCTCACCGAAACAACAATTGCAGGCTTCGAACTGGACCAATAGGACCAACAGCAAGACTAAACAACTAACAAAATATGCGTGCAAACCAAATTTGGGTCATATATCTAAATAGTTGAAGTTTATGCCAAAAAAAATGGGAATCTGACCGAATATGCAGCCCTGAAAACCCCACTAAATACGAACATTTCGTTGAACCGAAAAAATTTGACAAACAAATTCGTGTGTGGATGGCCTCCTTTAAACATAAATATAGATAAATGCGCAACTATACTGTTTAGGCCCACAGTATAAAATTGTAATAGCAACATCCGCAATAACTGGAAATCTTTTGGCATTAGATGCCAAAACAGTAATTCACTTATTGAAACAAGTAGTTCTGTAAAGTATTTGGGGTTAAAGGCAGATAAGTTCCTATACTTTGATAAGCACATTAAACAACAGCTAAGCTAGTTAAAGCAAAGATAGCATTCCAAATAAAAAAGAAATCTATTCTACTGTTTAATACGGCCAATATTAACTTCTGTTTGCGCCATTTAGTTCAACAACATGGGGTAGCACTGCTTACCTGTTGTGTCCGGTTATGTACGAACGCTGATTGCTTATCTCATCCTCATCCAGCTCCAGAAACTCATCCAGACAGGTCTTCTGACGGCGAGGTCGACAAACCATCAAACTGGTCACAGAGGTGCGCCTCACTGGGCCACAGGTACGCGCAAATGAAGAGCCTGAGGGTCCGGCCAGATCGTAGGGAGAGCCCGCATAAGAACCATCATAGGCATCATTAATGGTCACATCAATGCGCGCGCCAGTGCCTGCCGGCTGGTATGTAAAATTGAAGCGGGCATGGCAAAGCTTTAGATGCTTTAGCAAAGCATACAGACGCAGGCAATCTAGACCGCACCAGGGACAATTGAGCTCCTGTGTGTACTCGGTCTGCTGGCGAGTGTTATTGCTATACATGAAATTGTACACTATCTGGATAACCTCTGGTGTTGATTTGCAGATGCTAGTGCTGCCGTCGTTCTTGAGGTTGCTGCAATCATTATTGTTGTTGTTGTTATTATTATTGTTATGATTGAGCACAGCTTCCGCCGCCGACTCGCTTTGTTGCTGTACAAAACGGTGCAACTGCGGTGCCGCAATAATTTCGGGTAATTGCTCGTTCGACAGGGTCAAATGAAATTTCAGCATGGGACTCTGCTGATAGACATCATAGGCAAGCGAGAGTGGAATGTAACTGTCGGGCATGGTCTCCCAGGTGCATTTCTTTGGTGAGAATGATTTGATGCTCGATGAATTTAAAGGCTGGAGCACGGCCTCGTATTCGCCTTCGGTAATGAAACCGCTTGATTTTTCATACAAAATCAACTCAGATCC
The DNA here is from genome assembly GCA_018904265.1 of Lordiphosa collinella. NCBI lineage: Eukaryota > Metazoa > Arthropoda > Insecta > Diptera > Drosophilidae > Lordiphosa > Lordiphosa collinella. The sequence continues at coordinate 106,741 of JAEIFV010000254.1, forward strand.
ATACATCTTCTCATGGGAACGAGATCGCTTGCTCGGCGGAGTGACTGCGAGGCGATAGAAAAAGAAAATCAGACTCAATTTCTCCAAAAAATTGTAAGCGTCTCGTCTTACTCACCTGCATTCTCATCATTGCACGTGGCTGGTGGCAGCATTTTGATGCGAAACAACAGCTTGTACAGTGTATGCTGCTCACCCATGGGTCGCATGGTCTGTAACGGTATGCTGATAGTGGCATACTCGCCTATGTCTTGCTTGGGATTGTATACGATCTGTGAACTCTTGCTTAGCAACTCCTGAAAGTCCAGAGTGCTATCCTTGCGTTTGCTGCGGGTAATCTTGTACAGTGTGGTCTCCACGCACACCGATTCGCCAGCCTCGCACATCAACTGCTCTTGCATCAGCTCATCGGTATCCTGAGACTTGAGTTTCTCGTGCAGCGAATCGTATATGACGTGCAGGTAGTTTTGTGTTACGGCTTCAGACTTTTGTATAATACGGTCCAGTATGGAGTTGACCTTGAAGTTGGCTCGTTTCTTGTTATTTCGCGACATGCGCTCCTTCATGTAGCTCAGCGTGCGATTGAGAAATATGGGCTAACACATGGGAAAATAAGGAGGAGGATGAACAATAGACCAACACACACATATGGAAAAACTTACGTTTGTCTCATGGCGATTTCGGAGATAGCGATAGATCTGCGTGGGCTCTGGCAGAATGATTCAAAGATTAGTTTTGGAAGCGAGGCCCTTGAAATTTACTCACTCTCAAATGCCTGCAAAAAGAGTTCCTGCTCTTGTTGATGTCCATTGAGTTTGATGTTATTTTCAGACGCTGCTGTTGCTCCTGCAACTCCTGCAGCTCCTGCACTCTTTTCCACTGCATCTTTCTCCATGGAAGTGGTCAATCCATTGACATTTGCCGCATTGTCATCTGCATTGCGTTTTTTCGATGGTGCCATGTTGTTGGCTGCGTCCTCACACACAAACGCAAACACACACACACACACACACAAACTCGCGCACTCACACTGTTGCCCTTGCTGCAGTCACCAGCGCTCGATTTAAATCAAGCATCTACCTTTATAGCACATTGTTTATGATTTAAGGCATTTGTTTTTAATTATTTTTCACAAGGTTCTTCTGTTTTTCTTTCTTTTCTTTTCGGCGCGAAACCATTTGCTTTTGTCTGAGGCTAGGGATGAGCGCTAATTTGAGTACCTGTTACTTGTAACGAGTCAATGGCAAGACACTAACGAGCAAAAGTAGCAGTTACAGTGGGACAAAAATCGAAAATATTTTTGATAAACACACTGTGGACTGGATTTAAACTGGGTCGGAGTCGGTTTTCAATCAGGGAATATATTTTACTCCATATAAGCTATCCAACCACCAAAATTCAAGTTCATAGCATAAATACTTTCTGAGACGTGACTCTGAATCGGTTTTGAGCCGAACCGGCTTAAACCCGAAACTCCAACATATTATTCACAATGAATTAAACCTTAAACCGAATCAAGTGTAATAAACTAAATGAACCTGTACCTGCTTTAAAACTATTTATATCATTTTAAGGCATATACAATTTTAAACGCAGCTTTTGAAAATGGCAAATACATTAATACAATCGAGAATTCCAACTAACGGACGACTAACATATATCTGGACATCATCTGCGTACATATGGACTTTACAGTTAGACAAATTATATGAAAGATCATTAGCATATATAGAAAACAACAAGGGTCCTAAAACTGAACATTAAGGGACACCTCGCGTGAGGTTTATAAAATTCGAAGAAGAGGATCCAGAGACCACGGCCTGTAATCTATCTGTTAAGTAAGACCTCGGAAGTTTAGTTGCAGTACTTGCAAAATTGTATATATTATTCATTTTTGCACATAAAATATCATGATTCGCGGTGAAACGGTCGCAGTGACACAAATATAGCCCACCTCTAGTGAGCCAAACGTGCACTGTTAACCTGCTCTGTAAAGAATTAAGCTCTGTTAAGTGACACATGAAATTTGGCTTTGAATAATTTTAAGAACAAATAATTATTAAATAAAGCATTTAATTAACAATAGAAGCAGGTAAGAGCATTTTTATGTGCGTGTTCCTTGTTATCCTGTATTTGCTGAAATAAAATCAATTAAGGCGTTATTTATGTGTCGGCACACACACACACATACACCGACACAAACACCCACAGAGGCCTTGCCTTTCAATTCATCCAAAAGTTAACCAAATTATTATTTTTTAGGCAGTCGAGCTACCGCCAACTGTTTCCATACACTCAAAATTCTAATTGAACCTCATACGGCAAGCCCTTCAAAATGGATAAAAACAGCGCAGCATTGTATAAAAAAATGCAAACCGAGGTTGAATCATACCAAAATCTGCAAAAATGTAAGTTATAAGCCGGTATCCAAATCAATAGAATGTATCTCAAATTTCGCCTTGAATTCAGCTTGTGTCAAAATGGTCAAACAGCGTGCCTTGCTGGAGAGTCAGCTAAATGAGAACAAGTGTGTGCTGGATGAATTAAATCTGCTGGGACCCGAAAACAAGGTCTATAAACTATTCGGCCCCGTGCTGGTCAAGCAAGAGCTCGAGGATTCGCGCCAGAATGTGGGCAAACGCATTGAGTACATCTCCAAAGAACTGAAGAGTTCCAGTGATACGCTAGAGAATATGTAAGTGGAAATTGAATTGATTTTTTAAGTTTTCCCCATGAAAAATTCTTTGCATTGTGTTGCAGGGAAAAGGATATGCTGAAACATCGCGAAGCTGTAGCCAAGTACCAACAACAATGGCAGGTGGCAGCAGCGATGAAGTGAAAGCTGAGGAAGATCTTAATTTAAAAATTTTTGTGATTGTTTTCAAGGCATTAACCATATTTATACCGCACCCAAAGGCATCATTCATCTTGAAATCAATTGAAGTCAATAAAGTGATTCAACTTTTGTCAGTACATTGAAATGTTTATCCAGATAGTTTTATCTTCTTCTTTGGCCTGATGATAGCATCACAACCGTTTTACGGTCTCGGCCGCTGCAACTAATGCCCGCCAATCGCCTCTGTCCCGAGCGACCTCCCACCAGGAGGGCACATGTCTTTCTGCACCTGGTCGACCCACCTCGTCTTCCGTCGCCCCGGCTTGGGCGTGTTCCATAACTCGTTCGCATTCCGCCTGTACACCCGTTTTACTGGAGCGTTATCATCCATACGGGAGCCGAAGTTAACCTTCCCCTATTTTTTCATCATAAATTCGTAACAAGTTTAAACTTCTTTTGTTGGACATTGCGACACTCAAAAAGACCTGTGAAGGGGACCAATAAATTTTGAAACAAGAGGTAATAATACCTCATACTCAGTTTTTCTTGATCACCCAAAGTTTTTTTAAAATGCATTTAAGAATTCACCAAAGATTAAAGAGTTCATTGCGATTGTTATACTAAATTCCCGCCTCCAATGGACAAGTGGTTAGTAGCCCGCCCATTAAGGTCAAACTTAGAAACTTGTTTGTATGGCAAGAAGTCGTGGGTTCAATCCCGCTTCGGGACATCTAATGAAGTATATGAACAATATGATCCGTTTATAAAAAACATAGCATTTAAACTAAATTTTGCAAGACTGCAATCCGGGTGTGAGAACCGTTTCGGTTTTGGGTTCAATCAAACTGGACCCAGAGCCGGACCTTCTAAATTGCTAACAAACCAAAACAGACTCCTCTGCTTGGAAAAAGGTTTGGTTCGAAGAATCTCTTTAGTAAGTTTCTTTCAGAACTTATTAAACTATCACAATTTAAATAGTTCTAAATCGAAGCATTATAATTTGAAAACCATATCCAAGCTCGGCACTTTACGATTTTGAAAAGAATAAAACCATAAGTCAAGTCGTGACAAAACAAAACCACGTATTTAAGGTAAGGCTAGCTTTAAAAGTCCAGGTAATGGTAGAGAAGTTTTTTATTTTATACTTATAATGATTGAGGTCCATTCGGATACTGTTTAATGCTGTTAATAGCTTTTTTAAGCTGGGCGCTTGCTTCTCATCAAATAAATATCTTATATTTTTACCAAAAAATGTCTCAATGGTCTCACAAAATGTCTGAATGGTCCGTGAACTAGGCTTCGAACCAAACCCTTACGTTTGATAACTTAACCTAACTAGTTTTTCGACCGATCGTTCCTATGGCAGCTATATGCTAAAGTCATCCGGTTTTGACCAAACATTGTAGAATCGTGTGGGAGCATATAAAACAAATACATGCCAATTTCGAGGACATTTCCATGGAAAAAAAGGTCTTCTAACTAAGACTACTTTTCAGACTATACTTTTCTATGACAGCTATACTATATAGATGTTCGATTTCGACCAAATTTGGTGGAATCATGTAGAAGCATAGTTAACTAAGAAATACGAAGTTTGGAGGCGGTTCAATTGGAAACAAAAAGTTGTTCTCACTAAAACTAGTTTTTCGACCGATCGTTCATATGGGAGCTATATGCTATAGTCATCCGATTTCGACCAAACTTTGTAGAATTGTGTTAAAGTATATAAAATAAGTGTAAGCCAATGATAAGGAAGTTTTCATTAGAAACAAAAAAGTTTTCCTCACTCGAACTTGTTTTTCGACCGATCGTTCATATGGGAGCTATATGCTATAGTCATCCGATTTCGACCAAACTTTGTAGAATTGTGTAAAAGTATATAAAATAAGTGTATGCCAATGATAAGGACGTTTTCATTGAAAACAAAAAAGTTTTTCTCACTAGAACTATATTTTCGACCGATCGCTCGTATGGCAGCTATATGCTATAGTCATCCGATTTCGACTTAACTTAGTGAAATTATGGGAAAGGATAGTAAACTAAGAAGTACGTACTCTGGAGGCGTTTCCATTAAAAACAGAAAGGTTTTTCTCCCTAAGGTTAGTTTTTCGACCGATCGTTCCTATGACAGCTATATGCTATAGTCATCCTACCCGACCGGTTCCGACAAATGTGCAGCGTATTTGTACCAAAAGACTTCGTGCAGTTTGGTAAGGATAGCTTTAAAACTGACGGAAGAGATAGCATAGAAACAGACGGACAAGGCTCAATCAAGCTGATCAAGAATATATATACTTTATGTGGTCGGAGATGCTTCCTTTTATGCGTTACAAACATCCGGACAATTTTATAATACCCTCTGCAAGGGTATAAAAATGAAGTGCAGGGAAATATAATTAGAGCATAAGACCCGAAAAGGTTCATGTAGGGCGTAGTTGGACTCGCAGACTGACAAACGTAGTGGCAGAAATGTGCAAGCCTCGAGGGAACTGTTAAGTTTATTGAAAAGAGAAGCGCTTGAGAATCAACCAACCCGAGAAGAAGCTTGTTCACAAATAGGACACCATTGCATATTCTGCGGCGAAAAATTGAAGATCGATTAATTTTAACCTTGATCGATATGATGGTAAAAGCCTGCTAGAGTCCCAATTCAGATTGCGAAGAGCGAAAATTAAAAATTGTTTTTAAACGGATTCGATAAGCGATTGCTGCTCTTTTGCTGTGGGCCCCATACACTAGAGCAGTATTCCAAAATAGGTCGTACTAAGGATTTGTTCAAAGTTTTCGTTGTATACTCTTTAGACCAGCGCTTAATAAATGCCAATACTCCTTTGGCTTTATTTACTGTGATGGCGATGTGTGTGTTAAAACACAATTTCTGGTCAAACAGTACACCAAGATCCTTTACATGAGATATTCGGTCTAAGACTTAATTTCCTATTGAATATGAGACAATATGGGGAGAGCTAAGGTAAAAAGTCATCATTTGGCATTTAGAATGGCTAAGGAAAAGAAGGTTATTTAATTACCAATTCTGAAGTTCGTTTAGGTCTAGCTGTAGGTGAGTATGCAAGAACCACTCCGAGTATGGAAGGCAGATTTAACGTCATTTAGAAATGTTTCTTTTAGAATATTTTTAAAAACGTGCGTTTTTAGTGCACTGTGTTCTTAGTGTAGTTTTTAAAACGTGTCGAATGACATCTAAATTACCTTAATGACCCAATTATTCTAAAGAAATGGCTATTTTTTGAAAATATCGATATTTTTTAACCCCAAAATATTTATATTGAAATGCTACTATTTCAAAATCGCCAAAAAAATCGATATAGATATTTTTGAAATATCCGATACCCCTAGATTCTAGTCTTAGAAAAAGTCTGTCTCAATTTTCCGACCCGTTGTGAACTTCCAAAGCAAAGACTTGGATCTACTTTATCCATAGGCAGTCAGAGTATTTCATTTGCTGCACATGGAGAAAGAGTACCTTTTCAGTATATATTTATGTATAAATCTCTATTAATGACAGTTTTGTATTGAATTGTCGACGAAAAGAACATTTTTTACTTTTGTTTTATTTCTTTTTGGAGTTAGTCTCGCACGCCTGGGCTTATATAATATAGATAAAATGTTTATGCAGATTATTTGACAAAATTGGGATTCTTCTTCAGGATAACGAATCCCTCCATGACGGGTGTCAATGAGATATACTCATCGGTAGCCAATTCCGCACGCTCGCCAATGGCCAGCAGTACGGGCGTAGTGTGCGTCTGGAAGCCGGTAATAGTCTTGGGTTTACCCGCCTGTCCTACCACATCAATGGCAATACCCACACGCACGGGGACCTGCAATTGATTGAGCTCCTCATCGAAGGTAATCAGCATGCGTGCCTGCATGGCCGGCACCAGAGTGTAGAGCAGATAGTGCGAACGATTTAGGATCAAATTTTTTACATCCAGCAGCGAGACCAGTGTAGACATCAAACCAGCCACTGCCATGGGATTCATAAGCTGGCGATCGCTGTGATAGGGACTCAATGATAAGGTGCCTTTGCCCAAATGCGTCAAACTTTGGGCAATGCGAACCATAAACAAATTGCTGGGATCCTTCGAGTGATATTGGGCCAGTTGACGCAACATAGAGGCCAGACGAGCATTATTGGTGCCAGCACCGACCAAACCCATGGCGAAAATGGCGTTGTGTGCCACTTCGGCATCGCTGTCATGCGAGAACTTGCTTAGGGTATCCAAAATGTTCAGTTTGGGATTAGAGGCGGATATCAAACCCAAGGCCAGGGGGACAGCACGTCGTATGGCGGGCTCACAATATCGCAAGAGATTACCAAAGGAACGATAGGCCATTTCGGCACCAATGTCCTCACCCATGGCAATCAGGGCAATGCCCAGAACGGCTATGGATTGCGTGGACGACAGATCCTTTTCCCGCTCCTTTTCCTTCTCCTTTTCTTTCTCCTTGTCCTGCTGAAAGAAGAGTTGAATAAGATCATAATAAGTATTAAAAAAATGATAATTAAAAATAAACCACATACCTTGTCCTTGCCCTTTTCCTTCTTGACCTTCTCCTTCTCCTCATCGGCGCTGGCCGTTTCATAGTGATCGGAGCAAATGTGCAACAATTGCTGAATCTTGAGCACATTACCAGTGCCAGCATAGGCACATATATCCACCATAGTGGTGGCCATGCTACGATAGGGTTCCTCCAACACTTCCAGTGTCATCATAACAGCCTCCGTGGACTTCTGACGGCCCAAATACAGCAGACCCAAGCCCAGGAACAAAAATCTTGAATAGGTATCCTTAAGATCAGTTTTGGTCAAGCCCATGATGGTCTGCAACAGGATTTCAGTGATCTCAGCATTGCAAGAACCCACACTTATCAGGCCCAACGACAGAGCGGTAATGCCCAGAATCTCCACACTGGCCGAGCTCTTGGTATTGGCAAAATTGAAGACCGTTTTCAACGTATCAATCACAATCGAACGATTGGAACCAGCATAGGCTATGCCCAGACCCAAAATGGCACCAATACGCATGCACGAGTTCTGATTGTCTATGTAATCCGAGAGCAGGGCATGAGCCGGATCCACTTCGTTGCGTATGCCACAGTTGACAATACCACAGGCCAGAAGAGCACCCGATTTGATGTTATCATCGGTGGAGTACAGGTATTTGTCAATCATGGTCAGACCGCCATCCACATCCCACAGCAAAATCAATCCCAGCGAGGCGGTGGCCGAGAGCATGCCGTGCTCCTTGTTCTTGTACAGCCATTTATTGCCATCCTCGGACAAGAGTTTATCCACACCAAATCCGGCATTCACAAAGCCATTGACAAAGCTGGCAGCCAAATTCTGCTTGGCTGAGTCCACCTGAATGGAAGCAAATCGCGACCTGGAGTTATCCAGATGAGATTTATATATGTCCTCCGGTGTCTTCGGCTCCATAATGTCCAGTTCACGTGCCAGATTCAGGAAATGCTTGTTCAAATTCCCATTCGACATAATCTCCATGAGATCATCATAGTCCGGCACAGATTCATCCAGTTCCAGGCACACCTGTTGTCGGGCCAACATAAAAGCCAACTGTTTCTGCATGGCCGCTTCCTTGGGCTCCTTGAATATCTCCGCAATCTTGGACATATCATTCAGCATCAAGGCCAAACGCATGGCCTGTGTATGCTGCTGGAACTTCCTAGCCAATTGCAGAGCAGTCTCCAGAATAATGGTATTATCCGGTTCCGGCACATACGGATAACAGGACTGCAGATAGAGACATACCCGCGGGTAGGCCGACTCATCCACATACTCGCTCAGCAAATGCAGATGGTCAATCTCTATAAGCAAATCACAGGCATCCGCCTCGGCATTGTGCTCCATGTTGTAGGGTATAATCTGCTTGACCAGCTCGATCAGCTGGGTGCGAAACTCGCCCGTAGTGTCGTGATAGTGAGCCGAGATCTCGCCCGACAAATGACGCACATACTCATGTCCCCAATCGCCAATCTTCTGCTTGCGATCGCACAGAAAACGATAGGCCAGACAATCCTTGCCACTGCCCATGGTCATCGAGAGCACGGATATGATGTCGGCGCACAGCTGACGCGCCTGCTCGTCGGGCATGTGTTTGTATACCGTTTTCATGGTCTCATAATGCGGACGCATGAATTTCAATGGCTTGGGCACCGACGTCATTGACGTGGTAGAGGCCCGTATCAACTTGGCCATCATCTCCAGGGCAGGCTGATACAGCTTTTTATCCGATTCCTGCAGACGCTGCACCAGCATCTCCAGCTCCTCCTGCAACTGTTGATCCTCATCGGATAGTTCGGGTTGCTGCTCTTTTTCATCTTTTTTGCTTGGCTGCGATGTGGCCGCGGCCGCCGCTTGCTTTCCCTTCAAATCCTTGGGATCATTGGCAGCGGGCTGCTTTTTCTCCTGCTTGGTCTCGCCCGTCATGATTTTATGAATTGAATATTAAATTCACTTGTACTAAATATCTATGATTTTAAACGCAGAGTTTGCTTTTGTATCGCTCTAACTTTTTTTCTTTTCAGGGGAGACAATTACAAAGCGCTTTTTGCGCTGTCAGTGCAAGACAGTGTGACCAGTTTGCATAAAATTAAGGTTACGTTTTACGTTGGCTACGTGCATTTCCAGGATTTTCACATCTCTAAGTCACAATGATTTCGTCATTTTTACACTGGCGCAGAATTTTTAAAAAATGTTGCATTATGAATAATAACTTAAAATAAAAGATGTAATAAAGTAAGAAGTAGCACATCCAATCGCTACAGATCAAGCCTCCTGCACAGCAACCGAACAATTGCTACTGATAAAATATTTTGACCGTTTTCCTCAAGGTAAAGGTTTTTATGAATTTTTAATAAATTCCTTCCAACATTGTGGCTTATTAGTCCCGTTAAATATATATATAAAATTTCTGATTTTCACTTTATTGATTTGCAAGTCTCTACACTGAGGAAAAAGTGATATGAAATGGCAATCATTTCCACTTTTTTTCGTATCAATTTTACTCCGATATGACAAAGATCAAATTGATATGTTCGAAAATATCAGGAAGGTATTTTTTCACACAAAATATAATAGAAAAAAATTGCTGATCAGCACCAGGACTCGAACACACAACCCCCAGTCTGTGATGTGAGCACTTTGCTAGCATCGGAGTCTCTAGCGTTCGTTGTAAAAATGTGAAACTTAAGCGGGCTTTTGTAGTTGTATAGTTGTAATAAAATGATATGATTCAAAAGTTCATTTTAACCAGCGGATAACAATATGAACCTGACAGTTTTCTTCTCAGTGTAGTATTACACTGTGACAATATGAGACAAAGGCTGTCACAGGCCAAGAGAGTTTACATGCACAGAGAAAACCAAATTAGTTACACGCCACGTGTAGAAACAACAATCCCAAGCGAAACGTAAGTCTACCGCACTTGCCCGCCGATCTCTTAATATACCTGTCATACCTGGCCTGGCATTTTAAACATTTTTCAGACGGAAAAATCATTTGTTCGTAACGTTAATGAAGAGTCTTCAAAATTCGCGGTCCATCGGACATTCCACCACCACCCAACATTCACGGAAGAGTACCAATGGCTTGACACAGCCCCAAAAGGCCAAATCCGAGCTTTTCTCAATCTCTTGGCTTGTGCTATTCTAATTTTCGCACAAGAGAAAGGGACCTACAGTTTAACGCCGAGTCCGAACGGCAGTTTGAGAAGCTTTTGCATGGCTAATTACTTCAAAGCTGGCGCCAACAGCAAAGAGGGGTGAAGTTTATTCAAAGAAAAAACTTTACATAAGATGTTCCGAGGCGGGATCGAACCCACGACCTCTTGCACAGCGGTCGCGCACACTAGCCGCTGAGCCACCCGGCCACTCCATGATTGCATGATAGTACTTCATAATTCGCGGTCCTTCGAAGGTTTTTTTAAATTTCTGTTCTAAACAATTAACAAAATTAATTTAAATTTTCCACACAACCGAAATTAGTGTTTTGTTCAAGGCGGTGCGCGCCTGAACCACAGTGCTACGTAGCAATTAACAAGTTCGATAGTTTCATCAATTCTCACATCTCTATTGTTTTCTCACTCAGGCGTTTTGCCACACTGGTGTGGATTTTTTTAAAAAACACATGTATTATTGTTTATAATTAATAAACGACAATGTTAAGAGTAGGACAGACCAAAAATACGCTATTAGATGGCGCCACCATAGCCGAGGAGCTGTATACCACGCCCAAGGATTGTGAGGAGTTTTTTGAGAGTCTGAAGCACCCGACAGAGGTAGTGGCTGAACCGCGTTCCACCTGTAAGCTAAATTGGCCCATTTCTCATACATATTCTCTGATCATGCTCAATTCTCTCCTCCCCCCAGTTATACGCGCCGGTGTGCTGACCACAGTGCGTGGTTCCGCCTATATGGAATATGGCAATACAAAGGTTATGGCCATAGTGGCTCCACCGCACGAACTGGTCCGTGCCAGTGCTCGGCGCATGAATATGGGCGTGCTGAATTGTTTTGTTAACTTTGCCGCCTTTGCCACGGGCGAGCTGGAGTCGGTGCCCGAGCGCGAAAAGCATTTGGGTAGCCTGTTGACCAAGGCCCTGGAACCGGTGGTCTGTCGCACGGAATTTCTCAACTTTCAACTGGACATACGAGTGCTCATACTGGACGATGATGGCTGCCTGCTTAGCACGGCAATCAATTGCTGCGGCGTAGCTTTGGTGGAGTGTGGCATTTCCACTTATGATCTGATTGCCGCCTCCACGGCTTGCATTTATCGGGATCGTGTCTTCGTCAATCCCAGTGCCAAGGTGGAGGAGTTGCTTTGGAAGCATCGTGGCGGTCATGCCCTAATGGGCAGCAGCGACATCATTGGAGCGCCCCAGGAGCATGGCCTGTTGATCAATGCCAGCATGGATACCTTTGAGCAGTTGGCTCAGTGTCAGCAATGTGGCTATATGACTCCCGATACCTATGTAAAACTAATGGACTATACCTTAATGATTAACAAGTCGCTGCGACAAATGATACGTCAGGTTTTGACGGAACGCGTCAAGGAACAGCATACGCTAGATGTGCGCGAAAAGGCCGAAAATGCTCTGGAGGATCAACGACTGGCCACGATTATAGAACGACTCAAGCAGCAGGGACTCAATGAGTTCATTCAATCCAATATCAAGGAAGATCTATATACCAAGAAATAACCAATAAAATTAAATTGCCAAAAAACCAATCTTTAAATTTTATTCTTTTAAACATAATTCTTCCATCACTGCTGATCCGTGGAGGCCTCCAACACAGCACCCGAATACGCCAGATCCCAGTAGTGCTCCACCTGATGCCTCTGAAAGAATTCCCGAGCCATTTTCTCCATGGGAAAGACTTTGAATTTGATTTCACCGAAATGCCGACGCTGACTGGTGCCTTCCCAGACCAGAACACACGAATTGGCCACATCCTGACCATCGTTGCCCTTAACCACATCCTCCTCCCATTTGATGCGAGTCAACATCAAACGGCGATACTTCTTCTGCTGCTTGGGTCCACCCTCGACCACCACCACACAACAGTCACGGAAGAGCACCACGCTGCCGGTCATTTGCAGCTGTTTGGCATTTGTCTCCACTTTGAACTTTTTGCTCTGATTATCTTGCAGGTCACGTATGCGATACACACTCACATGCACCCCACAGCTGGTGTCCTCCTTGAGCTTACGCTGTTTTTTCTCGCTTTTCTGCTCGCTGGTCAATTTCCGTGCATTGTTGGCATCTTCATGGGCCTTCTGCCGTTTGGCCATTTGCTCGCGTACATGAGCCTCGATTTTGGTAGGATCCTGTACAGCATCCGTGCCCAGTACACGCATAAGATTGGATATGCGCAATTTGGGCTCAGGTGGAGCCGTCAAACCCAAACGTATCTTCTCCTGTTCCTCTTTCCAGGCCTCGCGACGGTTCTGACGACGCAACTTTTTGCGCTCCTTTTTGGTCAGAAAGACGGGCAAGTAGACCGGCTTCAGGGGTTCATCTAGAAGAGAGAAAAGGGAGTGTGTGAGAGAGTATTAAAGGAGAAGCAGGGTTCGCATACAAAACGAAAGTACCGTACTTAGACAAGTACGATAAATGTTTCGTAACGTACCGACCGAAAATAACAAGTACCGAGTTTTTGTGTTTAGCACTCGTGCGAACAAAACATTTTTAGATTTCTATTATTAAGTTAAAAATTAATCAAGTGGAAAACTGCTTTTCAAGAACACAAATGACAAAATACAGGCCTGTTCCCGTTTCCGAGTGAAATTAAAAAGTAAAACGATCGCAGTTCCGAATCGTTTTCATTTCGGTGTTCCCGTTTCCGAGTGAAATTGAAATCGATTGTCTTTTCGAATGAATGCTCGAATCATTTTCGAATTTTAATTCAGCCATAAGACAGTCTTAACAATTTCGATCAGCACTGCGCATGCGCTGATGCGCATCTTTCGTTCGCTTACACGCAATTGCCGAGGTACAAGCATAAAAAATGATTTTAAAAAAATTACCACTAAATACTTAAAAATCCCAATAACATGTACAGTAAAAATATCGATGAAAAGAACACGTTCCGAATATCCATTTACTTTTCTTTCCACTGACTCAAAGAGAGTGTAGGCGCACGTTTGGCGGCGATCCTCTGCCCAGATGGACCATAATGAGACTTGTTAACAATTTTGCCGAGGTGGACCAAGAAGACCTTAACCGAAACTCTACAGTTCGAACGGAGGAAACAATCGCTGCGGTAGCTGCAGCCAACAAAACAATCCAAGAGTTTCGGCAAGGAACTTATCTGTTCAAATGGGTATAAGCAGACAGTCTTTGCAGTAAATTATGCACAAAGATTTGAACTTATTCCCATTTAATATTCAAATGGCCAACAAAACTGAACGCAGCAGACTTGCCGATTCGCTTGGAATTTATCCAGAAGTCACAAACGTAAAGGACGAAACTGTAATACTTTTATGTCTGACGAACTGTCTTTTTATGTCTGCCCATTTCGACTTAAGCGGCAACATAAACAAACAAAATTGTCGAATATGGAGTACTTCCAACCCACAGATGCTCCATGAGACGGAATTGAATCCACTTCGTGTGACAGAGTGGTGTAAAGTTACATCACGCTGCATTGTCGGGCCCTACATCTTCGAAGAAACGGTCACACCGTTACTGTTACTGGAGACCGTTACTTGATCCTTTCAAGTCTGTGTGGTTTCAGCAAGCTGGTGCAACTCCTCACGTAGCCCAGCCTGTTATGCAGAACTGCGACGAAAGTTTCCCAATAAGCTGATATCCAGAAACTCCACATTCCGTTGGCCCCCCAGGTCGCCCTTGTGGGGTTATTGCAAAGAGGAAGTCTACAAAACAAAGCCGACAAATTTGAATGAACTAAAGCAATCCATTCGAGCAACAATTTCGGGTATTCCTGTTTCAACTCTCCAAGCAGTAATGAACAACTATTTGATAAGATGCCGCACATGCATCAACGAGCAGGGGGGCATTCAAATTCAATTATTTTTAGATCTAATTAAGCTATATTTAATAAAATTGAATAAGCTTTAACATGAATAAAAGAAAAATGAATTCCATACACTGAAAAAAGTTATTTGACTTTCTTAATGTCTTGTCTTTCTTCATCAGCCACCCTGTACTTAAGGATATCGTACCGAGTTTAGCTTAAATTAGTTCGAGAAGTTACTTTCCCTGAACTTTCGAATGTAAGGCATTCCGACAAATGTCCAAAATATGCTTAATTCGTCGAGTCTTAAGCCTTCAATCCCGGTTTACCCCTTAATCTTCGCTGAAAGGTATTTTTCCAAACTTTCGAAGGTAAGGCAGTCCGGAAAAGTTTCAAAAAATCATGTTCTTGGATCGCCTTTTATTTTAAAGATCACCCTTAATTCACCTTTAGTTCGGTCCGTTGGGTTCAAACACTCTATGAAGTACTAGTTCTGTTTTTTAGAGGTACTTAGAGGTTTTTGTTTAAACCAACTCTATTTGGGTTAGCTTATCCGTAGAATCACCTAAAGGGTCTTTTTATCGAACTTTTTCCCCCCAACATTTAAAAAATAATGATTTCTAAAGTGAATGTGACTTTTGGACAATTTCAAAATTGATTTCGTAGAGAACATTTGAATAGTCGGATATGCTGGCATTGTCCTTGCTAAAGTTGAATTGAAGTGAAGAAACACGACAGAATCCATTAGCAACTTTCAAAGAAGGAATGTAATCTGATGACTTGCGTGTTAGGTGGTCGGTGGGCAAACTCGTCACTAAACTGAACCGAACCGTTTTGTTTTTTGGTTTTTGGTTCGGTTCAGCGTTTTCAAAGGAACGCCGTTTCGGTTTGCGGTTCGGTTTATCAGCTGGATTTAGGGGTTCGGTTACGGTTCGGTTCGGTTCAGAACCGGTTTGCATCCCTGGTTTAAAGACCTGTTTTTGATTTTAATCAAAGTGAATGTTAGCAGGCTCAGGGTCGAGTTTTGATTATAGTTCAATAATCAACCAGAAAATTCAACAGAGAATACATGGCCCATGGCAAAGACTTCGTCAGTACACGTTTAGTTGCTGTCACACCAGCAAGCCATTTGCAAATCCTATTTAAATAACCCAGGCGGCGAATAAAGAGTTGAGAATTCCAACCCCTAAACAACGGAGCTTAAACCTAATTGAAATTTCGTGATATTTGTGCACTTGGAATTCTCAACTCTATTTGACTCTTCCTAAATGATTTTCAGAGCAGTCCAACAACAGCAGAAAAAAACAAACCTTTTTGGACACACTGTGCATGTATTTGTTTTAGCAGTCGTCTCTTACAGCGTTAATGCTATGCTCATCTTGCAAAATCATTTCAAGAAATGGGTCCGAGAGTGCGAGCAAAAAAACCCTTGCATGAATTCGACTACTCACGAACTATGAATTTGCCGTCAATTCATGAAATGACGAGGCGCAGCGAACTTAACGCTTCCAGATCTTGTTTTCTCATATATGCGCTGGTCTTTTTGTGAATTGTGAATTTTGTAAACTCGGATAGCACGTGTGAAATGACGAGGCAATTTTTGATGCGTCTGGGTGGCGCCGCGTGCCATAAAATAACTCTTGGTAGCAAAAAGTGCAAGGCCGTGCCCACCGATGATATACACCATAAACTAGTGATTCAAGGCGCACCGAAATGTCCTTAAATTTTCCAAAACAAAAATTGCGCTCTAGCGAACATAACTAAAAAGTATTTTGTACTTAATAGAACAAAACTAAAAATGTTTTGTTCGCACGAGTGTTAAACAATTGTTCGGTACGTTACAACGCATTTACCGTACTTGTGTTTCTACAGTACGTAACGGTACATTTACCGTCTTAAGTACCGTCTGAGTACGTTCACTAGGTTTTGTTCAGTACTATTTGTGTGCCGAACACAAGTACGGTACTTTGTACGGTTTTTTGAGAACCCTGAGAAAAAAACAACTTGGGCTGGCAGTGCTGATTATTTAACCATCGAGAAGGAACCCAGTTCCCCTGAAAAAATTCCCTTTTGATTGTAGTAAAACCCGACTAAATTCTCAGCACAGTCCAACTCCACCTCTTCTTCAACTTGTACTTACTTGGGGGCTTCATTTGCGTGGGATGCTCAATCAGATTGCTTATGGCCGTCTGGCGTATGCTAATCTTACCGCTCGTCTCATCTAGAGTCTGCAAATCCTGTGTTAGT
Source organism: Lordiphosa collinella (assembly GCA_018904265.1). Taxonomy (NCBI): domain Eukaryota; kingdom Metazoa; phylum Arthropoda; class Insecta; order Diptera; family Drosophilidae; genus Lordiphosa; species Lordiphosa collinella. The sequence goes on from JAEIFV010000254.1 coordinate 123,344, forward strand.
ATAACTGAATCCCACCATTCCATGGCTGGCACATCATCGGGCATATCCTGCTTGGGTGCAATCAACGCCAGCTTAGTGGCCGACGAGATGCCCGTCTTGCGTGCTATCTGCGAAATTTCATTTTGCAGTCGCTCTAGCTGGCTCTTCATGCGCATCCGTTCGGCCAGTTGCTGAAACTTGCCCGGTTCGTGGAATCGCAATGTACGCTTATTCCGCACCGTTGGCTTCAGGGCAATCCGATCGTCAAAGTATTTGATAGCCTCATCCTGAGCCGAGCTGGAGGCATCGCTGCGCTCTCCCACCGTACCGGTCTGGCGCTGGAACACCTCACGCTTTTTGGCACGGATATTGGCCTTGAGCGTGGGCGTTACTGTGGGTATATTGATGGCTCGGCCACTCTTGTCCACGGTGCGTCCCTCCTCGTCCAGAATCAGGGGCTTGGGGCGCTCCTGCGCTTGGGCTGCTGCGGCCGCCGCTGCTGCCACGGCTGTGGGCTGTATCAGCTGGGCCAGATTGCCGGTCAATTTGGCTCGAATTTGGGCCTGCAATTCGGCTATCTTCTTGGCCTTGTCGGCATCCTCGGGAGTGGGTTTCTTGGACAGCGCCTGAGTTGCCAGCGCCACGGGCATGCCTATCTGCGGAACTGAGGCCAATAGAGGATCTTTGTCCCGCAGATTGCTCAAGGCTCGCTTCCGCTCTTCGATCTCACGCTGGGCATGCGCCATCATCAGCTTAATTTGGTTGGAACTCAACGAGGCGGCGGCAGAGGTGGCCAGAGGGAGCGATGTCGGTATTTCAACGTCGCCGTTGTTGCCTCCATTCTTCTCCTTAACATCGAAGCGGGATTTCTTGGGCGCCTCGGTGGCATCAGACGCTGCCCCTCGCTTCTTGGCCAATTTCTGTTCGTCGCTTTCGGCATCCTTGCGCGTTATAATGGACGACATAATTCGCAATTAAATTGATCGGGCTAAAAGGTCAAAAGTTATTTACCAAAAACTTTGCACATTCCGCTCTTAATCCGCTTATTCATTAGCTATTTTTTTTCTTTCTTTTTTTTTTTTGGTATTTCTGACACAAAACGTTTGTGTGAAAATTTCTTAGAGCAATGACAGAGACAGAGTTGCCTTGGATAGACAGCAGGGTTGCCAGACTGTTGTTTTGACACAAGGAAATGTACAGGGTGGGCCAAAAGTCAACATGGGGTTTAAAAATGAACTAACTTTTTCGTTTATATATTTTTTTTTTTTTTTCAGATGACATAAATAACACCTGCAGAATAAATAATGGAGAGATTCACAACTGATCAAAACACCAAAATTATTGGATTTTTACTATTTAAATTAGCGATCAACTACACTAGGCAACAAGGTCCAGTATACAGCAGGATGGATAATTTTCGTGTGCTGAGCACGAATCTGTTTTCGGAAATGGTCCAACACGTTTAGATTTTTGGTAATTTAAGCTCAAAGTTGAAAAAATTCATATTTTTACCAATTTTAGAGACGTTTATTTGGGAGCCTATGCTGCTGTCTTAATTTCCCTTAATAATATCGGTAGGTTCCATTTCTTAGCTTTAAAATAAATTATCCCAAATATTTCTTAGTTTTTTTATGCAAAGATATATCATTTTGATTACTTGCGCTTAAAATGACTATATTTTGTACAGCCTATAGGTGTGCATTGGATGTCGTTGAAAATTTTCACAAGAATTCAACACAAATGACTAGCCAACTATAGAGATTTTGCGTAGCATGTTTTTGTGCAGAAAACATTTTTAATGGTTTTGAGCATATGTATTTAAAATGGTAAATATTCGCTTCAAAAAATAGCAGAAATTTTTTAAACAGTTTATTTTAAACCAAAGAAGTAATACTTTATGACATCAAAAAGTGTTGAAGCAATAGTATAGCACAAAACATGCCTAAAAGGAGTCAAAATAGGCATTTTAAGCAGCTTTCAACTCAAATTACTAAAAATCAAGACGTGATAGAGCATTTCCGAAAACTGATTCGTGTTCAGCATATAAAAATCATTTAAAAACACCACCAACCCTTCAATTTACTGGAAAAAATCTTATTTTGTTGTCTTGTGCTATTTATTATCTGATTATGAGTGATGAAGCTCATTTCCATTTGAATGGCTTTCTTAATAAGCAGAACTGAAGGTTCTGGAGTTTTGAAAATACAAGAGCCAATCTTCAACGAAAATTACACCCCATTAGGTGAATAGTATGGTGTGGAATTACATCTGAAAATATTATTGGGCCTTACCTCTTGGAAAATCAAGATGGAAGTGCTGTACCTGTAAATAAAGAGCGGTGTCGGTTTAAGATAGAACATTTTTTACGTTCTGCTCTTAAAAACAGACCTGAGATGTGGTTTCAGCAGGATGGAGCCACTGCCCACACCCGAGGCACAATGGTTCTCTTAAGTAAAATTTTTGTAGAGCTAATAGTTTCCAGAAATTCGGAAATTAATAGACTATTTTCGTTAGGGTTATTTGAAAAAGCGAGTATATGTGAACAAGCCCGAGACAATTCTTGAACTCAAGGCCATTGTTGCTGAAACTCGAGCGCTACACAGCAAGCAATATGTGCGTTATTTGAAATTTTTTATGCGCTATCACCGTTAAAATGTTTACAAAAAAAGAGTTCGGAATGAGCGTTTTTTTTTCTATAAAAGCGGTCGCACTTAAAGTGGAAGTGATCTGAGTGTAATCTGACTGTTTTCTGACACAAATATATAAGTGCTTTTACCCTCCCAATGAAGCATATAAAAACTTCATAAAAGGCACATAAAAGTTACTTTTCTAGGCACTCTGAAGTGAAGATTGAATTTCAAAAAGTGCACTCTTCTGTGGAATTATAATAATAATATTTGGCTTGACACATCCCAAAGGGCCAAAGCCGAGCTCCGGCTCTGTTGGTTTTGGGCGTCTGAAATGCGTGGAAAAAATAACCTTTTCATAAATAAGAAACCAAAACAAAATTTTCAATTACCAGCCTTTTTCAACTACGAAAATGCTCAGACATTAGTGCCTACTCCAAAAACTCGGCTATTTTTAGACACATGATTTGAAGCGCTCCGAACTTTGCTGGACACCGTGTCTCTTTACTAGCTAGTCCGCTCAATAAAAAAGAGTCCAATCTGACTTATTTCTGACACAGATATAAGTGCTTCCAACCTCCTAATGAAGCATATAAAAATCTCATAAAATACACATAGAAGCTACTTCTCTAGGCAAATTATTATTTTTTTAATGGGTAAAGTATCTTTTAATAACTAGCCTTCTGCTACCCTTTTTGGCCGCTTATGGTAGTGTGATATTGGGTTTTAACAGTACTTGGCAGTGTCCATTTGGGCTTACCGATAAATTCTAGGCAAAGGAAGCAAAACATCCAACCAAAACAACATTTTCAATTACCTGCCTACTTTAACTCCGAAAATGCTAGGCCATAAGTGCTTTTTATCAGCTCATGCTTAGAGAGCACTGAACATGCACCGAAAACCCTCAAATTTAAGTGTTTACCCCAAAAACGCTCTTAAGCTCGACTCTTTTCAGACACATAATTTGGAGCGCTTCGAAATTTGCTTGCTGAGCATCCACAAATTTTGAAAAAAGTGCTCTAAAACGAGCCCATCAAAGCGGAGCTGAAAACGGAGCTCATTTAAGTGAACAAAATTTCCATTTTGTATATTTTATAATATGATTAAAAAATAAATAAACGAAATAGTTATTAAACTTTTAAACCTCTTGGTGACTTTTGACCCACCCTTTAAAAGTCGTGCGTTTATTTTTTGGATTATTGTAATAAATTGAATAAACTATCAGGCCTGTTGCTGTTTTCGATTTCGCTCAGATCATGAGGAATCGGAATTGGTAGCTGTCCCGTTTCCGAAAAACGATAAAATTATTTGGTTTCAAAAGTTTTGGCTGAGTCACTGGAAGTGAAAAGTAAATGGCAATTTTCTTGGCAACGGTGATTCTTTTTATCCTGCAAGAAGTTTTATTTTAGAATTTTAAATATTGTCGAGATTTTGAACTACCCATAGATATATCGAGCCAACAATTTGATTTAAGGTGGCTCTCTCGCTTGAACGTCTGATTTTTAAGCAATTTTTATTACATTTTATAATACGGATCAATGAAGAGATACAGCTTTGGGGTTTGTATTACTTGTTTATAAGTGTTTCAAGAGTATACATAAAAATTTCATACAAACATATTTATTAGAACCAAAGCTATAGCGCTCTAAAGACACCTAACAAAATCACGTCTTAGACTGTAAATTAATGCACGGCTATTATGGAAAGAACATTTTAAAATTAGAAAATAGTAAATATCGATTAAAAAATAGAAATATTAAAATTTTTACCACCTTTGATTGACCTTTATCGACCTTTTCAATATTGAGTTAAAAGTTTTGAGAAAACGCCATTGGTTCTAATAAAAACTCGAACACACAAACAAAATGAAACCAGTATACTGTCCCCACAAAAATTTCAAAAAGTTCTTTAAAATCAGACGTTAAAACGAGAGAACCCCATAAAATCATTTTTTTTAAGCTTGTACCTCAGAAAATGCTTGTAGACGAAAGCAAAAACGATCGAAATGAAACCGAGCTGTTCGCAATTCTGCATCAGCTGATAAAACTTGTTAAGTCTGCCTTATAGCTGAACTAAAATTCGAAAACGATTCGAAAATTCATTCGAAAAGACATTCGATTTCTATTTTACTTGGAAACGGGAACACCAAAATGAAAAGGATTCGGAATTGCCATGGGATCATTTTACTTTTTAATTCCACTCGGAAATGGGAACAGGCCTGTATAAATGTTCCGGCTGATTTTTTTTTTTTTCGTTAATTTCAATATTATTTTCCAATGTTTCCTTGAAAATTAAACACCCTGCATTTGATCGAAAAGCAGCCCTGTCTCCAACTCTCTCTCTCTCTCTCGTATTCGCTCTCCGCTCCGCCATATTTGTTAGCCGCTTTACAACTTGTCTATTTTTTTCTCGTCGTGTCTGTGTGTGCTTAATTATTTGTTGTGAAAATTAAGCGCTTTTCGTGTGAATAAAACGTTGAAAACTTGCAATTAACCGCAAGCATGGCATCCGAAGATGAAAACGATGAAAATTTCCCGGGTAAGTGCAATGTTTTCATGTCTGAAAAAATGTGAACATAATTTTCTGCTATTGGCCCAAAAAGCAGAACGAAGAAGAACCGTGGTCATGTTCAAGCGAACGCGAGCGAGGCGTCGGTTAGTCGCTGCCGACGTTGCCGCGCGTTGTTTTTGTTTTGTGGGTGGTTAAATGATAAGGTGTATAATAATTGCAACATTTTGTGAAATGTATTTTCACACATGTGGCGCCCGGCGGTCTTTTCCGCCAATTTGTGTTTCCTTCATTCTACACAAATTTATTAATGCATTTTGTTGGCGAATGCAGGCAGGCGGCATGTGGCTGTCTCGCTTGCACACCAAAACATCTGTTTTACACGGGCATGCGGTATTTGGCCTGAAAAGGAAATTAAATTACATATATCTATTCAAAACAAAACGTGCTTAGGGGCGCACCAGAAGTTAATAAACAGTTTTCTTTAATTTTTACATTATATTAATCGATTACTATACATTATTAAAATTGCACTAAAAAATCCCACACACAGTGTGTGCAAATTCTTTTTTTTTTTTTTTGGTATTTCTCTCTTTTTGACAAGTGCTCTATAGCCTACTCGCTCTAACCGCAGTCTTATTCACTGTCATGACAAAGCAAAGGCCTTCTCAACTGCGGTGTGTACACACTCTCTTCAGTGTTGCCAATAGTTGATGCTCAAAAATGGCTAAATTGACGGTTAAAAATAGCTACGATTAAGGCAAAATATAATTCAAAATAGCTTAAGTGTTTACATACAATTAATTGGCTTGAAAAAAGCCATTTTTCAAATATATTTCTAAAAGGACCTTTAAATTTAATAATACAAAATTTTTTACACATATTTTTAATAGTAACTAACCTGTATTTTAATACTTTTTATTTGTAAAAATTATAATTGAGAAAGCTGCTATAGCTGATCTCCCACAAAAAATTTTTTCGATGAGAAAAAAGCTTCGTTTAATTTATTAACAATAAATTTTAGATGCTTGTAAAGCTTTAGAAACCGCAGAAACCTTCGACAAAAATTGGTTTATGAATATGGCAAGCCATTTACAGTTTACTTCCCGTCTCACTACTTTTTACCTTACCCCTTAGATACAGCCTTGTCAGCAACCCATTAAATCGGAACTCACAGCTTTATCGTTATAAACATCCATCCGTAAGATCAACAGTTTTGGTGTCCTCTTTGTCTAGCTGTTCTAGAATCGTAAATAGTACAACCGTGGAAATAGAATTGCCTTATAAATCAGACCCTAAATCGTCAGAAATTCACACAACTAAAATTTCGAGTGGAGTTGGTCCTCGTGTTTCTGGTCATCAAAAGATTGTCAATCAGCCTGAGAATAAAGTCAGGCAATGTAAAATCTGCCACAAGCCGACAAAAGGGATGAGTAAAAAATGCCAGGTGAACTTGCACCTGGGTTCCTGCTTCTTCACTCACCAAAGTCAGAATAAGAGATATATAACCATATTTTAAATGTATAACTAATAGTTTTCTGTAAAAAATGAATTTGAGCAAAAAAACACTAAACATTTGTGCAACTTATTGCTGTATTTAGACTCGCACAAATAAATTTATACACGCTATCTGAACTGTGCCTTACCGCCGTTGTTCGACTAGTCGAACAGTCTCTCCTGGCGAAACTATCATAGGTAGAAGTTTTTTACTTCGGATTCATGTTTAATGGATCCTAAAAATGGGTTAAAAACACTGTTTCGAGGAAAACGCGTTTTAAAATTTTCTCTGAGCCCATCTAATTACATTGCTCAGAGAATGCGCTGAAGAAAACTTTCAGAGCGAGTACGGAGATACCGCAAATGCGCTCTGAGAATGAGCATGGCCCTGCCACTTCGATTTTTGCCAAACATGTTATAGAAATTATTAAGAATGTTTGATAATTGTCAGAGGTACCTATGAGAATTAAAATAATGGAAGCAATGAAGACAAACAAACAATACAAAAATCATGTGGGGGAATTCAGGGAGGACTTATAAGTGTCGTTGATCAAAATAGAATCTGGCCATAAAAATGCATTTCCTTGCATGCTGGCAATGGCCACATTTGTGGCGGAGAATTCTTTTAGGGTGGCTACTCCGGTGAATGTGACTGGTTGACATTTTCCCAAAATGATGGACTACCCATGTACACACCACCTGAGCCGCTACACTCACAGCCCATTATATTGGCGCCTCCTCAGGCGGTCGTTCTGCCCACGCCAGCTGTGGTGGCTTCCTCTGGTCCCGACGCCCCTGTTGTAGCCAATCCTTATTTAACACCAGGAGACACCTATGTATCAGCCCCCTTTAAATCCATATGCATTTAGTTGTTCTTGCTCTTCTACGGCCGGCGAGTATCTCCAGACTATGGAGCTGGCTATCAGTACGACTATGACCTCTAGTTAATGTGGTACCCGGCTAATTCTAATTCCATCCAAAACTCCAGGCATTGCCTATGATCTCTGAATCCCACTTAGCGACTCTTTCAACTTTATGATCCCTTTTAGCTTAAACATTTTGCCTTCTTGTTGTTGCCTGGTCACACTACAATTTCAGAGGGCACTCTGAGAATTATGAAACAATTCTCGCTGCGACAAAATTCTCAGCTTATCCGTACTGGGCTTAAGGGGTTTTAGACGGTAATCTATGTTTTCTTCTTCACTTAAAGATTATGCCTCGACGGTTTCAGTCATTTATCCTACACAATCCTTACTTGGAAAATATAATAATGTAATAAATATAGAACTAAATATAATAAATTTGAATAATATTCTAATTTTAAGAATGGAAACTTCAGTTTCAATTTGCATTCTCTTTCTTAACTTAAACTTGATCAGGGTAACTTGGCTAAATATCCGATCTACATCAGCATTTGACCATAGTAGTGACAGAAGCCTCCTGGTGAAGGTAGCCAGTTCAAAAGAGTCTTCACACAGGCATATTTCTGCCCAAAACGTAGTAGAGACAAAAGTCTCCTGGCGAAAGTTGCCAGTTCAAAAGAGTCTTCAAACAGGCGTACTTTTGCCCAAAACTTAAGTGCGTCGCCCAAGTTAACTCACTTTATTAGGGTTATGGTGTTATATTGCTATATAATAAGCTCGATGTTTTCAGCAGGTAAACTAAATTACAGGTAGATTTTTCGGAAACTTTGTAATTATCAGGCATTATGTATCTGAAGTGCGGATTTTAGTCTCTACTGCCGAATCCAGAGTCCGCTTTATATCTCGTATTTTGGTTCAAATGCCTATCCTACATTCAAATTTCATCGAACATGAATTGCAAAATCATCCCTAAAAATATCGACATTATTATCTGGAGCAATAATCTTCAATTTTAGTGAATTTATAAGAAATGATTTGTATAAACTTGTTGCAAAGCCTCTAATATGGGTTTTTTTCGAAGTACATCCAAGTAATATCTTAGCCTTGTGACATTTCGCCCGACTGGCAGCAATCTGAAATAAATCATTTCCTCCATTTTTGTTCCATTGATCTAAGATTATGGTGATTGTCATCTCAATTGACATCCATCTGGTGTCGTGAACTCTTGGAATTTTTATTGGAATCTTTCCAACCGACAATTTCTCGTATGTATTCGGACCTGCGAGAATTAGGTAAGTTTCTCATTAAATCGAAGTCAGATTTTCCTTAGAGATGCGGGATTTACACGGACATCGAATATTACGATATTTTCTCTAAAATTCGAAATCCGATTTTCTTTAGAGACGCTGAAAAGATTCAGTTTTCGATCCGTTTTCGCTTTCGAGAAAGTGTCGAGAACGTGCCTTAAGAACTTATGTTTTGATGCCACAAACTGAGCGACACGTAATATTTTTTCTTACCAAAAATGTCGAAAACGGATACGTTCTCGAGGTCGATTGTTGGGGGGGCTTATACAAAAGTAAAAGTAAATTAGTCTGCTAATAAATAAGAATTTCATTTAAAAATATCTAAATTCGAAGTCGTTGCACTATCAAAATAGCTAGAAAAGTGACAAAAATAATTTCCAAATAGCTAGAAATGTTTGCTCCGGCAAAAAAGAATTGTTTCCGGCTATGGACCTTTAAAAATAGCTAGATCTGGTGGGGAGAAAATAGCTAAGTTGGCCACACTGATTGTCATGACAAACCAAAGGCCTGCTCAACTGCGGTGTGTACACACTGTATTTAACTCCGTCTGTCTGACTCTCACTCGCTCTCTTAACGCACTCGCAACCGCAACACCCGTCGACGGTTGGAAATTTTGTACAATTCATTGTTGCTTTTGCTTGGACGTGGCAGCCATGACGTGATTTCTGAACTCTTTTTGACTAAGGAATTTTTTGTTGTTAAAAATTATTAAAAATATAGGAAATTTGTAACTTAAGGGGAATACGTGCATTATATATATATATCGAAACGTCAGCGGCTCAATTTAAAGTGAAAAAGAAAAGTGTGTGCAAAAAAAAGCAAAGCAAAGAAAAGAAGAAAACTGAGCAAAGAAAGCAAAAAATATTGTGTAAGAAAAAGAGCAAACCCAAATACAACCAAATAAATAAAAATATGTGTGAAATATGCATAGAAAAATTAAATTTTGTACATATGTAATTTTTTCCACTCCCCGCTATGGCTCTCTTGATTGATTTCTCCATTTGGTGTCGTCGCGTCGGTCTGTCGGTCGTTTCGTTACCGTGAGTTATATTTTTTACTTACATACACACACACATATCTACACGTACAAGCTTTCTTGTCTGTGTGTGTGTAAGTAGACTCGTTTGTTCGCGAGCTTTACGTGCGTGTTATGCACGCGCGCTCCAGCTCTTGCCGTCTCTCGCTCCAACCACCGAAAAAGCAGAAAAATGAGAGAAAAACGTCAGCCGTCGTCGTCGTTGCCGTCGCCATCGTAATTTACGCGATTCCAATTAAATTTATAAATAATTTTTCAACAACAACCTCAACTTTTTGCAGCCCACTTCAACAAAAGTAAGCAGTAAGCAACAAAAAGACAAAGGGAGAGTAGAAACAGCGAATTCTTGAACCCATCAACAACAATATGCCGAAAGAACAATATTATCAACCAACCCCCCTCAAAAAAAAGTGTGCATAAAAATTTATGTTAATTCTTTTTCTTTGCCGTCTGCCCCTGTCCCCGTTTTCTGTTATGTATGTATGTACATACAAAGCTGTTGCATTATATGGGCGTGCTTTTGTATGTGTACGTGTGTGTGTGTGAAAAATTTATCCTAGAGCACCCGACTAGCGTGGGAGTAGTTTTTCAGTGTCTAATTTTAAAATGTGATTAATTTAAATAAATAATTTCCTCATGCTGGTTTTAAATATCGATATCTCGATAACCAAAACTGTGACGTCAGCACTTGCCCTCCCCACCCCTCTCCGCCTTTCATTTCGCAACTTCAACATTCCAACAGCTGGCTGTCTCCTCTTCTTACTGATTTCACCTAACATTTTCGCTTTTGAACTAATTCTCACTTTTGCGGCCGGTTTTCAATCAATTTTTGATATTTTAGATGAAAGTGTTTATTTTTGCAACTGGCCAATTGTATCATTGTTTCATATACGTAAACAATCTCTAGTAATGCGACATTGCATAAATTGCATCAAAATATGGGGGTGAGCGAGGCAGTTAGAGAAAGAGAGACCTACCTGATTGACTGTGGGAGTGTAAGCTTTGTTGTTGTTACTAACTGCTGTTATTTTATGCAGTAATGCACAAATTAAACAACGGCCAGAGTGTGACAAAGAGAGAGAGAGAGAGAAAAGGAAAGAGAGCTAACTGCTATGACGTACGTATTTAGTTTTGCGTACTTCGAGGCTTTCGGCTTGCGTAGATAAGCTCACAGTTGCGTTCGAAACTGATTTTCAATTCAAGTTTCTTTTTAATTAGCTCAGGCAGGCAAAAGATGGTTTAATACATTTGTAATGGACTAAGATGTACAAACTAATTGTTTTAAATTTTTTTGAAATTTTTAGCAGCTTTCAAAAGTGTAATTACTTTTATGAAGCACTCAACTCTACTTCGACAGCTTCGATTCGATAAGTTCCAGAACCTCTCCCTCCACAGCCGCAAGTACAAACCGTGTAGCCGAAGTCACTCGTGTTTTTCTCTCGGGCGCAAGCCGAACTTGCGAATTTTTGAGAGAGAAGAACAGAAAAGCTAGTTTAAACGACTGCTATCTTTAGCAGGGTTGCAAACCGATCGAAAATAAGGACTGATTCGGTTCAGTGGTTCACATGGTTTCGTTTTCGAAAATATTCTCGATCTTCCCTCAAATCTGCCCGGAAAAGAGTTCGCAACGCAATTTATGTTTTTTGGATACCGAAAATCTGTCAAATCTCAACCCCTAAAGCCCATCCTTAAGTATAAGAACCCGAAATTTTCATGGTCTTTTGAAATAACGATTAGTTAAAAAATAAATCATAACGTTCCGAATTTTGCTTAAATCTGTTCGGAAAGTTAATTTTTTTCAGACTTTCGAAGTTAAGGCAGTCCGAAAAGATGCCAAAATCAAATTTCTGTTTAAGGATCGTTTTTAATTTCGACAAGTCTCAAGCTTTAAGTATAAAGTGTACCAGTTTGCTTTTAAGTCGGCGTGGAAAGGTAATTTTTCCGTAGTTTCGAAGGTAAAGCAGCCCGAAAACGTTTCAAAAACGCCCTTAATCTCACCCTATCTCAACTCTAAAGGTCCTTCTTTGAGTATATCGACGCAACTTACCCTTAAATCTGCTCGAAAAGCCATTTTTCAGACTTTTGAAGTTGCGGCATATCAAAAATTATGTCAAAAACTCCCTTTTTTCTAATTCCACCGAATCTTAACCCTTCTAAGCCCGTAAAGTCACTTTTGCTTCAAAATTTGAAATATGATTTCTAAAGTGAATATGTGACTTTTTGACCATTTCGAAATTGAATTCCTAAAAAACATTTGAATAGTCGGATGTGCTGGCTTCGTCCCATAATGATTACACCTTAAAAGCTGTATCACATCTGCCGCTACGGAGTTGCCCAACTCACCCAAATTAACCTTTTTTCTACAATGGTTTTGCAGTATGCAGCTTTTTTTTTTGGTGGCGACGAAAATCGCGCTCTCTCCGCTCGCACAAAGTTGAAAGCGTAAAAATCTAAAAATAGATTGCGCGTGCACATATACAATCGTCGGCTGTCGCTGGCTCTAGAGCGCTCTCTCTGGCTTTTGAACAAAATTTCAAAAAAGCCTGGAGCCAGCTCTAGAGCCAGCACGATAAAATCGTGTGCAAAAAAATCGTATGGCGTTTTTCATCTTAGAGATTATATTGGTCTTTGGTATTGCCATATTCATCTTCGAAAAAGAACGGCCCCAATAACCATTTTAGCACAAACGCCGCACCAAACAGTGATATTCTTGATCAGCATGACGAGCTAAGTTGATTTAACCCTGTCCTTCTATTTCTTTGCTATCTCCTCCGTCAGTTTGAAAGCTATCTTCAGCAAACTTTGCACGAAGTCTTTTAGTACAAATACGCAGCACATTTGTCGGAACCGGGCGGATCGGATGACTATAGCATATGGCTGCCATTGGAACGATCGGTCGAAAAACTAGCCGAAGTTAACTTTCCTCTATTTTTCAATGTGAATCTCTGGGGGATTTACCGTTCCGTTCAACGTGAAATGAGGTTCATCGGTCATGATGATGTGTTTTCACAAATAAGTTGATTTGTTGAATGTAAATTTCAGCAATCTGAGAGCATTCACGTGGCGTATACTGTTCCATGGTTAAAATCTACTTGGACTGATGCTTCAAACGAGCTAAGTAATTGGCCGATTTGGCATCGCTGTCAAAAGTTATAGTGTTGCCAGATGGGTCCGTCCAATATGGCTTTGTTTCTCATTAGCGAAGTTTGACTGTAAGTCTTAACGCACACGCACACACACACTCACAGGCCACATGATCATCACGTTTGAGGTCAAACGACCAAAAAGCTTGTTGCTCAGTAAAATAATTTGATTTTTCGACTTTTGTGTTGAAGCTGTTATTGAAGATGTGTTTAATTTTAAATTAAGTCAGCACAAACACACACACACTCACACACTTATTATGAAACGGGGGAAAATGCATTTTCCTAGATTGAGGACTGAGTTTTCCTACCTTAATATGCTGCTGTTGCCAAGGGCCTCACCACATGCATAAAAGAAAAAATAAAATGATATAAAACAACAACAACAACGAGGCGCCAACAGAAATAAAATTCAATACAAGAAGTGAAAGTATATTGTGTGTTGTTGCATACGAGTGTGTTTGTGTGTGTGTGTGTTGGTGGTGATCTTACCTTGCTTTTGCGAACCGAACACACGACGACGACAAGAGCGCGACCACAAAAGCTGCCATATCGTGTCAAGCTTGCTGTCACTCTCGCACATATTGCATTTAATTATGCCAACAACAAGTGGTGTTGTTTTATATCCGCCTGAGCATGTGTTTGAGTGTGTTTGTGTGTGTATATGAAGTTGGCATTTTAAAAAGTTTAAAAACCAAATAAATATTTACTTTGCTCTCTCCCGCTCTCCTCTCAGACAACAGAAAAAGTACAATTGAGACAAGCGAATGAAATCGGCAGCATTTGACATTGATTACCGTAATACTGTTCGCTTGTGTGTGTACTTTTTTAATATTTGAGCAACTGTTGTGTTGTCTTTTTCACCTATTTACAGTAATTGTATGGTCGATCAGTCGCAGAGAGAGAAGGCCGTTGCTCACACACACACTCCCACAAAGTGGCAAAGTTCAGTTCATTTATTTGGCCTAAAAAGACTTCTTAAGATTCTTGTCTCTTACTGCATATAGATTTACCTTTTCCATCAAAAAGGTGAAAGTGAAGGTCATTAATATTTGCATATGGAAATGATTACACACGAGCATGCATACATACAAACATACATATGTATGTACAACGAAAATGCCAAAACATAAATGGTCATATGGCAAATGCCGTTGCTCGAACACCACCTTTTGTCGCCATTGTGTTTTATTTTCGCTGCCTCCCTCTCTGTTTCTACCAGAGCTTGTACTATTGTAGTTTTTGTTGTTTTCTAAATAGCCTTAACTTAATTGGTTCAATAGTTTTGTAATTGTTATTGTGCTGGGGGTTCCGCTTTTGCTACCCAAAATGGTCAACTATTTAATTTTCGAAAAAATCGATGACTTTTTGACATTTGTAGTCGGAGCGAAAATTCCAATTGCAGTGTTTTTTAATTAGTCAAAATTAGTGTTGCAAGTGGTTTGTCAGCCTGACTGGCTGTATGTACGTATGTGTGTGAGTATTTTGATTATTGTAATCCGTCGTTAACTTTGGCATAGTTTTCGTAGCCGAGAAACCAGAAAATAAAACCAAAAAACAACAACAACCAACATTAAAATTACCAACCCAAAAACAACAACAAGTTGTCAGCGCACTGAGCCCTCGTTTCGGCTGTGGCTGCCGCTGCTGCTGTCGTTGTTGTTGTTGCCACCCGACTTGTTACATATCGTTGTAGTTGTTGCTGTTTGCGGTTGGTTTAGTCATACTTACGCTTGCCTATAATGTTTATATAATTTTTTCGTATCTTTTTTATTTTTCACTTGCATACCGACGACGAACGACGAGGTTGTTGCTGTTGTTGTTGCTGTGGGTTGGGTTTTGGTACGTTTACTTTTTATGTCGACAAAGCCCCATTAGTTGTTGAAAGAAAATGTACATTTTGGTTTATCATTGTTTGAAATGAAAAGGAAAAAAAAAAAACTAGGGGGAAAACCACAAATTTATATCGTTTTCTAAGTGATTGCTGTTTTAAAAAGATTGATAACATTTCTGATTCTTTTAAGTGCTTACAAGTGTTAAAAATCTTTTCCCTGAGAACAGTTTAAAATTAGTTTATCTCTGTACATAATTCTCAGAAATTATGAGAGCACTAAAACAGGGTTCCTTTAGAAGAGAGGCTCTCTGTCTCTCTCTAACACTCAATGATGCATTACTTTGGCAAGCATTCGTTGTGAATTTCCGAGTGTGTTCGGCCCCCGTGGCATGGCTGGGGAACACTGCTCTAAAACAGTGTCACCCAAGAAGAGAGGACGGAAAATGTGCTGTCTTTTTCTCTCTGTGAACGTGTTCGGTTCCCAGAGGTTTACTACCAACTTGTTTTGCGTCATCTAGCATATCAAAACAGTTGTTTAGATCGACTATAAATGATATCGCTCTATTTATTGTTTACCAAGAGATGTTTTGCTGCTTGTTTAATTTTGAATTTCATTAATAATAAAATATTGCCTAAAAGAACAAATAACATCAAATCTTAATTGAAATAAAGAGTATTAGCTGTTAAATGAATCGTTCGATCAAATTACTTTTTTTTCCTCGGTGGTGTTTGTTTGAATTTTGCTGTGTTAAAATTATGGAGAATGTTGCTAGTTTTTGCATTTCAAGTTTTGATAATTAAATAGTCAAAACTTAAATCTCTTTGAAGTGAAAAAGGCCAGTGGGCTAAGGTGGACGGTGTCAAAAGTGCTAGAGCTTGTGCTTGATTGAGTCAAAGATATTCTGTATTCCATACTTGCACAACTCTCCTAGAATGCTGTACGCTACAAATACTTCTACAATTTCATCCTGCCTGTTCCACTTGAGGTCTGCCAAATTGCATAGGTAACATCAATTCCCCGTAAACAAAATTAAAATTACTTGAATTAACCTTTGTAAAATTGTGTGCATACTTGAAGTACATAAACTGTTAATAAACTTGTATTCAACAAGCTTGCAAGAATAGTTTTAAGCATGTTTTGCTTTCGCGCCAATGGTCAACCAGCTTTACTGTCACACTGCCAGCTGTTCACGAAATCCAAAAGAGTCAAAAAGAGTCGTTCCGTCAACTGAATTCGATTTGCCTAAACGAAATCTTAATCAAATCTAAATCGCTTTCAGGAATACCATTAATGTTATTAAAACATCGACTAAATCGATACGAAGTCAATCCATTTGGGACTTTTCGCTATCTACCGGACATAGGCAAACTCTCAAAAGCAGCGCAATCGAGACACACACAGCCTGCTGGTTTCGCTCTTGTTTAGCTGTGTCGCCGCTATTGCTGGAGAGCAAATTGAATTAGTTTTTGTGCTGCTCTCAGCTTCGTGTGTTCTGCTGCTCATACCACTGCCAAAATGCGATTGTGTTTGTAGCCGGCCTTTTGATTTAAATAAAACATTCATATAAAGATTTTGAAATGTCGAAAGAATCGAACCGCAAAATCGAACATCACTGATTTCTATCAAACTATTACTCTTTGGACAGCTTTATATTTGACGCTTACGGCTTCCGTATGGCTTTCCGCATGCAGAATCAAATTTGTAAAGTGATCAATGTCGCAAATCTTTCCGTTTTATAAGTATTAGCAAATAAAAGTAAGTTTGTTTAAACTTTAAAAAGAAGCTGCCAGAGGGGCTACTCAAAACCCCCTCACCCTTCTAAAACTGGTTAAGAATTACAAAATAAACCAGCTTTGAAAAAAGTGAGTCTAAGGCCTCTGCCATTGTTTAGAAATGACCTAAATCTAAATAATGTTTTGCACAAAAATGAGTTCCCCTCCCTAACAATAGAGAGACACCGGAAACCTAGCACACGCATACAAGACAAGGTGAGGGCCAAAGCTTAAACACACACACACACACACACACACACATGTATGACACACAAAAATCCCACCGTTAAATGAGAGAACTCTGCGGAAGTTCAATCACAACAATCAGCCAAATGGGCAGGAAAATGACGCGCAACATTTAACAGAATTCTAATTTGGCAAAGCAGCTGCAGTTGGTTAGTTGTATGTATGCAAAAGCTGGCTTAATGCAGCCATAAAACAACAACAATAATGTTATAAATGAAATATTTAAAAGTTGATTGTACGCTCAAATTGACTGACCTTCAGTCATTTTCAAAGATATAGCCATACAATAATCATACGAACAACAGATACAGCAAAAAAAAAAAAAAAAATACAAAAATGTATATTCATTTTTTTTCGTTTCGTTGTTTTTGTATTATGGAAGGGAGGGGAAATACCAGTCGTCAAGATGTGTGTTGGTTTCTTTTCAAGTCCGTTTTTAGTCCAGTTCCAAATTGCCAACGTTGTTGGCTTCAATAAGAAGAAATCCAAACTGAATCTGGGAAGACAAGTTTTTGAAGCTCCGGCGCCGCCGCCGCCACTCACTCACTCTCCAAGTCTTTGGCGCTGTTGAAGCCTTCTAGCCGCCGCCACCATGTTTTGGTTCGGATCGGGTTTTCCGTTGGCTTGTTGGCTGGGTCTTTTATACATTTTTTTCTTTTTGTTTTCGATTAGCATGCATGTAGTTGTTGCTGTGTGTTTGTTTCAGCAGCAGCAGCAGAGAAGATCGGCGGCCGCACATTACGAAATCCATTTAAAAAGTTTTTTATTTGAAATTTATTTTTAAGTTTTGTGCGGCTTTATTTTATTTAAATTGAACATCATTTAATGATAAGTAGACCAGTTTGGCAACTGTTTGATTAACAAATCTTCAATTATGATCAAGATATGATTATATGTTGTACAACATTGTGCCATTGTGCATGTATTTGCTTTACGTTTTTTTAAACGGGAAGAAAAGCGTAAACAAACACACTCACTCTCTTTCCGAGTCAAAACTGGGATATGAGTGGGAGAAAAAGTAACTGTAACTGCTCTTAGTTTGAATCGCATTTGGTCTCTCTTTTTCAATTGCCCTGATTTTTCCTTCCTCTTTGCCTTTCAGTCTTTCAGCTTCAAATCTTGAAAAATATAATTTTAGAAATCCCTTAAGAATCTGGCCTGATTTTCTTCAAGTGTACGTCCACAAATATAGTTTTGTTTGCGGTCAGAGATTTTTAAGCTAAAACCTGTTACTGACTGTAAAAAAAAATCACATAAAGCCACCAACACGTGTGTGTGTCGCCGCCGCGTTGATTAAAATGATATTTAAATAGGATTTTATTGTCGAAAAATAAACCTGTATAGAGAGATATTTTTTTGCTGGCCAAAAGAGCTTTCTTCATTCAACGAATTATTTCCAATTAAAAGATAACACTGACACACAAACAGTTCTCCAATCTAATCAGAAATTGTTCTAAGTATAGAAAGAAAAAAAAAGAATTCGATTTACTTACATATGTCAATTCACGGTCAATGTTGTCTCGAATTGTGAAAGAGTATCAGAGAGTGAGAGAAAGAATTAAGCATTTCCGTTCAAATACAAATTATGCAATGACCGACGCGACAACAACCTAAGGGAGGGGCTTTGTTTGTTGTATTTGTACTTTCAAATCGGTCATTGAACGTTCAGTTCAGTTTGGGGAAATTCTAATGATATATGTCAAGTTTCTTCAGTTGAAATGATATGCGATTAACAATTCTGTTTGATAGACTAAAGTAGAGTTTCGAAAATAGTTTCGTCAATCAGATTACGCCCTAATCCCCATTCCCCCTTCCCACTCCATCAAACTAGATATATTGCAGGTGCCGCTAAGTATTGTGATGATATGTTTCTTTTACCAGATTCTAAAAAAAAATCGATTCAGAGTTGAAGAGTTTATAAACAATTTTTTAACCACATTTAACCTGTTAGAAGTAGCTTCGATTTGCTTTTTACATATTATTTAATAAGGAAAAACTGAAAAAGTAAGGTACTGAACAAACTTTTTAACATGGGTTTAAATAAATTCGGAAAACCACTTTTGAACTGTTTTTAAACTGGTTCAGAACCGATCTTAAACCTATATAAAAAAACACAATGGAGGTCTCTAGTGATTTTCGTATAAACGTTTGTAACTTGCAAACTAGATAAATTGTGTGTTTTTTGTTTGTGTGTTTTTTTTTTCATATCTTTTTATTTCTAATTCATATCTTCTCTAATCTCAACAAATCAAAGTTTTTTCAAAACTTATATTAATTGTCTTTAAACAAAAACTTAAATCAGTTTCACAAAACCTTTAATATACCACTAAATTTAATTTTTCCTTAAATCCGCCAATTTTGGCTGGACACAATAATAGGTGTACGAAGATAAATGTTTAAATTAAATCAATATTTCACTATTTTTGGTCTTGTTTTATATTAAACTAAGGATCTGGCAGCTAATAACCGGTGTATCCGCCATTATTTTGCAAGACTTTCTCCATTCGTCTTGGCATGGAGGATATTAACTAGCGACAAGTTCAAATTGGAATGTTGTACCATGATCTTTGGACAATATCCCAAAGTTGATTTTGACAAAAAGTCTTTCCGACCACTCTTTTGAGTTCACCCCATAGATTCTCGATAAGATTGAGGTCCGGGCATCCACATTTTGCTCTCGGAACCAATCCTTTACTACTCGAGAGGCGTGCTTCGGGTCATAATCCAGCTGGAACTTCCATATGATCCTCGGTAAATGGTAGATTCACCGTCTCCAATAGATCTTTGTATACGAATCTGTCCATTATTCCGTCAAGACGATGAACCGGACCAACACCATACCAGGAAAAGCAGCCCCATACCATTAGGCTACCACCTCCATGTTTGTCAGTTTTATATGTGTTATTGGGATCAAATTATTTGCCTTTCGAACGGCGAACATTCCTTTTGGCATCATTTCCCAATAAAATTTGTTTTGGTTTCGTCCATTTTTTCTCACCCTCCGATCCGCACCAGGTTCTACGACCTAATGCAAATTTGTTCATCTCTAAATTTGACGACCGAAGCAAGGGAACCCTGCGAGCAATCCTACCAGGTAGGTTTGCTATTGCCAATCGTCGCCGAACGGTCCGTGATGACACAATATTCCCAATTTCATTGGCAATTGTCCTGGAAGACTTGAACGGGTCGCGTTTAACCAACTGAACCATGCTCACCAAGTTCACCTTTTTTCCGGTTTTAAGGCATTGGTTACGAAGTTTTGAGAACGTTCCATTAACATGACAATTGACTTATACGTTTTTCCTTCATCTCGGAGTCATCGAATGAGCCTTCTCTCCTCCGCACTGCAGTGACGCCCACGGCCCATCTAATACAATTTTAATGGTTGTTAAGTCCCCATTTAGTTATATTTCTCAAATACCAAACCTTCTGGAACCAAATAATTGTATTTATAAACTAAGTACAGGTTAATGTTTTGCTTCATAAACCTATTTTATTGACCAGACGAGTTTGCACTCTAACCCATAAAACAATCCATAATTTTTCCCAGAAAGCTAATTAATTCCGGGAACTTACCCAATTCGTACAGAAACAGTGTGATCATATTAAAAAAGTATAGCTTCCTTATTAAATGTTTTTATATCGACTTAAATCGATACTTAAAAAAAAAAATTCACACCTTTTATATTGTCCATGAGTGAATGTCAAGTTTCTCCAGTTGAAATGATATGCGTTTAACATTTCTGTTTGATAGACTAAAGTAGAGTTTCGAAAATAGTTTCGTCAATCAGATCACGCCCTAATCTCCATTCCCCCTTCCCATCCCATCAAACTAGATATATTGCAGGTGTCGCTAAGTATTATGATGATATGTTTTTTTTTACAAGATTCTAAAAAGTTCGATTCAGAGTTGGAGAGTTTATTAACAATTTTTTTACATATTATTTAATAAGGAAAAACTGAAAAAGTAAGGTACTCTGAACAACTTTTTAACATGATAGATTAAATAAATTCGGAAAACCACTTTTGGGCTCTTTTTAAACTGGTTCAGAACCGATCTTAAACCTATAAAACAGAACTGAAAATATCTTTCGCTCACTCTCTTGGTTGTTTCCGTAAACACTCAGTTTTTTGCTGACACGCTGAAAGAGTTGAGTTATTGGCGAGCTCTGCTTAAAACTCGTCGTTAAAATGAAACGAACCGTTTTTCTCACTGTGGTTTTCGGTTTGGCTAAGCATTTTCGAAAGGACGCCGTTCGGTTATCAGTTGGAATTAGCGGTGCGGTTTCGGTTCAGAAACGGTTTGCATCCCTGGTTTTAAGGGAATTGAAAAGTGTAAATACTAAGTATAATAAAATATGTAGCTAGTATTTGAAATTTAAAATATTATTAAATACAGTTTATGGTTAGAATCAGCTTAGAAGTGTCACAGATATTATCCTGAGGGGATAATAGACCTAATTAATTACATTTTGATAAGAAATATGTTAAGTACAGAACAATTCTACGAACAGAATATCTCCTGGAAGCTATCTACGTCAAGCCAATTTCTCAGTAGTTGTTGAACTTTCACAACAAATCATAAAATGATAAATGAGATATTCTGTTGAAACAGCACTTACTTAATTACTTATTGTTGTCACTGGACTATCGATATGAACAGCAAGTGCAACACATTAGCTAAGACCTTTTACTCTTTCACTTGACCTGATAATGATGACTCACGCTCTCCTTCTCTCTCTGCCCCTCTCTCTTACTTTTGACAGTCTATAAATAGCAAACAGTTAAATACCAAAAATTTCAAAAAATATTCCCCCATTTGATTATATAAAACCAAAATGTGTGGAGGGGGGTGGAATGTGTTTGTTTGAAAATATCAGCAAAATGCTTAGACTTTATGTACAATGTCCAAAGGCATTTGGGATTCCCGTGTGGGCAATTACCAATAAGCCGAACCTCGTCTCGTCGCTCTGCCTCGGCGGTTCGAGCTATTATCGCTGCTGCGACAATTGATTATTCACTTCACACTTGTGTACTAAAAAATCAACACACACACAGAGAGAATTGCATTTAAAAAGCACAAAAAGAAAAAGTTCAGATTAGTAAACGGTCCGGAACTGAATGCCTTACAACCGGTTAGGCTTGAGATTTTTCGAAGGACGAAATGAACTTCTTTTTCCAATGAACAGGCAAACCTGTATACAGACCAACCACTCTTTTTTTTCTTATTTTTTATGAAATTATAAGTTGAGAACTAAACAATTAAACATTTACATACATATGACTCTTTTTTTATAACGGCACATGCTGCAAGTACAATGTTATGTTAACTGCTTACGTTATGTACTCTTCATTTCAATATTTGAAAATGAGAATGTGTATACTTGTTTGCTCTTCTTAATCTTTGTTGTAGTGGCACTTTGTTTATTGTATTTATGAGTGGGGGGAGGGGTGAGGAGTATTTTATCACTTTAGTCTACTTTTTCTGGGTTGTCAACTAAAAATTGAACATCTGTCGCTGTCTGTGCGTGGGCGTTTACATATGCACATTTACACACACACAAGCATGCATACCTAAAATGCTTTTTGCACGTACGCTGCTGCTGCCTCTGCTCTTGCTCTGCTTTGTTTGCTTGCGGCTGGGTGCATACATATTTGTCGATAACAAAACCTGTGATCGATTTGAATTGTAGGTGGCAACACTGCCGCCACCGACTGCTGTGCAAAGATTTGCTAACTTGTGTTGGTGCTGTCTCATTTCCTCATTTGACATTGTTATCAATGGAAAAGCAAAAGAAGCGCAGCACAAAGAAAATTGTCTACACAGCTGACAGCTGCGACGATCACACGCACATACGTATGTGTGTGTGTGTGTGTCGTCTATTTTTTCAACCCATACCCCTGAGATTTAAAACATTATACATATTTATGTATGTGCATCTTGTTGTTGCATTCCTTTGCTCACGTTTTATTTGGTGGTTGTTGCTCCTGCGGCCAGGCCAGCTGTTGTTGAAATCCTCACACATTTCCTTCCTTTTGCCCCTGTCTGTCACGTGCAGTGCATTGGCCTTTCACCCGCCGCCTGGTCTCTCAATGCTATTTGAGCGGCGGTTTCCCGTCGTCGTCAACGTTTTTAACAAATGGCCGCTGACAACGACGACAAAACTTGAAATTGTATTTATTGTTGTTGTGTGTGTGTGTGTTTGTGTCTGTTTTTGGTTGTTGTAGTAGCTACTCTCTTTGTTTTTGGTTTCTGCTTTTTTTTTTATTTGGCTAATTTGTTTAAAGTTGGCTGCAAATTTGTTGTTATTGAAGCACGCACCAGGGGCAACACATACACACACACATATATATGCTTGAACTTAACGTGGGTTACCTTGGCTAAGTTAATGCTGATTTTTATTTTGGTAACTTTTGTTTTTATAGGTTTTTTTTATGAGCCTCGTTTCAAATTTCTTGTTGATTAGAGACTGCAAATCCACATCCTGTTTGAAACTACTCTTAATTGTCTAGTGGAATGTACATTTTATTAGCTTTGATATATATAGAGGACATTTTTTACATAATTGTTTACTAAATCAACTAACTCGTCGTTGATACTCTTGAACTCTTAATTGTTATCAACAAAAACAAAAAAAAATATTTTCGAAAGCATTTTGGGTCGAACTTATCAGTTGAATTTTTGTAAAGTTTTGTTTCGTCCAGTTCGCCCCTCTTCTCTTACACGAAAGCGTGTCGCGCTCTTCAACAAATATAACTGATTTTATGCCAATAAAAGTTTGTTTAAATCTCGCCAAAGCTTTTTTCGCATCTTCTATTCAGCTTGCCTTAAGCCTGATGCGTAAAAATCTGGAGAAATACATGTGATTGCGTAGCTTTGGGAATGTTGATAAATGGGACCCTAGGGAGGGGCCAAGCTTTGGTACCATAGATTTGGTTTGAATAGAAATATGGAACCCAATATGAAAATACAGCACCAACAGTATTCATTAGATATGGGAGAAGTGCGAGTAAGCACGACAAAGCACGAAATTTTAATACAATATTATCAGACGATTAAGAGACAAATTCTGCTTCCCGAACACGAATCAGAGCACATACTGGTTCGGTCCATAACGGGTAACAACTAAAAATCTGCACAAACTTTAAAATCAACGGATCTTTATGAATTTGACAGTGTATTTATGACTACATATACAAAAGAATTGCATCAATGGATTTGGTCGAAAGGACCGTTAACAGCCACTGTACGACCTTGGGGTCGTATTTCCGCACAAATAAGCGAATCCTGTTGGTCAGTTTATTGCTATTTTTGACCTTCCAGCTGTTTTTGTAAACTTAAGCACTCAGACTTCCGAAAAAAACTTCAATTGGCTTCCATACACAGACCAAATTAACTTTCATTGTCTAAAACAAAGAGTTTGCCACGATATTGGTTGCACATCCACCGACATTGAGATTTGACCGTTTTGTATTTGGTCAGGTGTGTAACTTGGTGCTCTTTGCTTACGTCTGGCAACAATTGTATTCTCTTTCAGCACTTTACTGATGTGTTGTTGGCTGGAAATAAGTTTTCTGGCTGCATCTCGTTGACTTATGTTGTCTTTGTTGTTAAAAAGTTGGATTAGCTTTCTGACCGGCCGGTCATAATGTTTGCTTTCCGACCACTTTCAACTTCTCTTTTTATAATTTTTCGTTGCAAAATACTATAAATAGTGCGTTTGGAGAGGGCAACTCTTGGGTAAAATGGTTTACTGTAAACACTTTACCTTTGTCAGCGTGCATTTCGTAGAATTTTACAACGCTATCACGGAGACGTTCGTGCTCGGACGGCAGGATGACGACTACTTGTCAAAATTTTTGTCAGTGGGGCATGAAAACGTGTTGACAGTAGAACAAAGAGAGAAATTTTATCCCGAAAGCTTTTATGTAAGGGGCGCGCTCTCTTAAAGTTTGTGCAGTTATTTATTGCATACTCTTTCCAACATATCGGCCGGTATCTCTCGAATAAATGCTTCAATGTTGTCTTCCAATGCGTCAATTGAAGCGGACTTGTCTGTAGAGACATGAACTTTAACAAAGCTCCACAAAAAATAGTCTAAAGGCGTTAAATCGCACGATCTAGGCGGCCAATTGACCGGTTCCGCATCTGAACTAAAAATTGTTCACCGAACTCGCTTCTTAATAAGTCCATTGTTGCGCGTGCTGTGTGGCATGTGGCACCGTCTTGTTGAAACCACATGTCATGCAAGTCAAGCTCTTGCATTTTGGGCAAAAAAAGTTGGATATCATCTCACGGTAGCGCTCACCATTCACAGTTACGATACGATTCGCATCATCTTTGAAGAAGTACGGTCCAATGATGCCATCAGCCCATAAACCGCACCAAACTGTGACTTTTTCTGGATGCATTGGTGCTTCTGGCTGATATTCACTCAAAAATCGACAATTCTGCTTATTTACGTACCCATTGAGCCAAAAATAAAATGGAAGAAGCGCGCGATGAACTTTCTTAACAGAGCTCGCATTTTGATAATAAAATTCAATAATTTGCAAGCGTTGTTCGTTTGTAAGACGATTCATGGTTAAATTATAGACCAAACTGAAAACACGAAACGTGCGTGAGCTGTTCAAACCAGTGTTGCCAAAAAGATAATAGCTAAAAAATCACCCTTTACATACGGAGACTGCGAAATTTCACTGCCAATTCTTGTGCGATAATCACAAATCTTTTAATTCAAATTTCATCAAGTCCCTTACCTTTTTCTAGCATTTCCACGTCTTTGTGGTAATCGGTATTCTCTTTTAATTTGACCCAGTTTAATACTCGGTATTAAACGTTTTACCTTTTTTATTCATTGTGTAATACAGGTGGGATACTATATTATACAGAAAAAAATATTTTCAAAATAATCTGGTTTGTAGGAGATTCGGATGAACCAAAAAGGGGAAACAACTAGCAATTTTTACATTTTAATTAAAATTTTTACCCTGATCACTAAAGATATGGATTATGATTAATGTTGGGTGGGCGTGATCGAAAAAGTGCTATAACAGGGTTTATTAAGAATTGGAGTCCATTTTTCTCAAAATCTCGACGTGATGAGCATTTTTGGAGGTTAGATTCATGTTCAGTGATAAAAATTCTATAAGAATATCCTTCTCCGATCTTTGAATCAGAACAGAAGTTATTTTTGTCGACCAGAGTTATTAACGACTTTTATTCAGGGTCTGATTTTAAGAGTCTGATTTTAAAACCTAACACTTCAAATCTTGGCTCTAACAGTTATTGTGAATTCGGTCGGAATATGTTTTATAAAAATTGCTCATCTTCTGGCGTTGCCATATTATTTGACTTTCATACTCTTTGTTAATTAGTGGAAAAAAAGCGTTCAACAGAGCATATTAAAAAAGAAAAGTAAGCGAATGGTGAATAAATGGTTTTAGAATTTTATTCGATTAACTTTATTAGTGGAGTGAAGAATTTCTAAAAATAGGGTCAGAGATGACTTTCTTCAAGTGATGCCATTGTGACTAATGGGTAATAAATATGAATTTACTTATCGGAGTTTGTTCTACTCATCTCTGAGTCAGAGTTAAATGGTAGACCGGCCGGCGGCTACTGAAATTTCGACCCTTTATAAGTGGTCTAATCATAAAATAACAATAAATTGTTAAAAATAGATTGGATAAAGCTGTATTGTACTGTGAGTTGGCTGACAAAAAACTCAGATAGCCGACTTCATATATTTTTGTGATTCTCCGTGTGATATCTCACATGGG
Source organism: Lordiphosa collinella (assembly GCA_018904265.1). Classification (NCBI taxonomy): domain Eukaryota; kingdom Metazoa; phylum Arthropoda; class Insecta; order Diptera; family Drosophilidae; genus Lordiphosa; species Lordiphosa collinella. Next base: position 149,940 of record JAEIFV010000254.1, read on the forward strand.
AATCTTTTATGAGATATCAGACAAGTGAAAATACAGCTTAAGGTTTGATCAAAACATAGTTTTGGGGGCTTGAAGAGTAATTCCCAATAAATTTACAATCTGGTTTATCCAGGTATAACCAAAAATCAAACCAAACAGTTGTCAGACTGCCTAATCTCTAGGGTTGATACTGCTCAGAATGTTCAATATCTTGTCTCTTTCTCTCTGCCTGTGAAAGGAAAACCCCTAAGATCGTAAGGTGTGCGCCCTTGACTGTTTACCCACTGACAACAACAACAACAAGTAGACGAAATTAAAGTTTCATTATTAAATACACAGCTACACACACACACACACACACATGCAAGGCTATATAAGAATGAGTATCTGTGTGTAGCTCAAATTCCTAGCACAAAAAAAAAAGAAACAAACAGAAACAGAGATAAGTCAGACCATAGAGAGGCAGGCAAAACGGTAAAGACAAAAACAGGCACGATGAAGCACGAACGAAAATGCGAACACACAAACACAGCGACACGCGTACGCCACGGTAAATCTACCTGAAAGCGGAAAATTTTCGTATGCAAAAATGTCAAAAGTGAACAAAAAAAAACAACAACAACCACACAGGCAAAAGATGATGGAACGAGTGTCCGTACGTCGCTGTCGCGTGCTGTGTCTCTTCTTTTAAGAGAGCTCAGAGTCAAGAGAGTGCGTCTCGTACAAAACCAGCTGATCGCGCGCGCGCTTTCGCTCTTATCGCTAAACAAATACAAAATCCAGGGCAAACGGGAGTGGAAAAAATAAACAAATGCATAAAATACAAAAAAAAAAACAAAGGTGATTTCATATTTTATTTCTCATCTGTAAAGTGTAAAGCCAAGAAATTACGCACAGCTGCCAACAACCACCACAACTACAGCAACAATAACTCCCAACTGCGTCCTATCGATTACTCGATAAACTGTGTGCAGCTTTTTACAACACTGCAGCAGCAGCCAACAGCAACAGCTGATTTGGATACCTTGTTGTTGCTGGCGTCTGTTAAAGCCAAATAAAAAAGAAAGAGAGCAGACTGGCCACACACAGCCCCACAACTACTACGTGTGACGTGGAGGGGGCACAAACACACGCACACAGGTGGCAAAACAGCTGTTCCAACAGAAATGTAAGTACTTTTTTGTGCTGCCTTTTGTTTTGTTCTGAACTGTTTATTTTCCAGCAGCATTGAATATAAAACCACAACACCAGCAACCACAATAACATCAACAACAACAACAGCAACAAGTAAGCTAAGGTTGATAATTTTTTACGTTTTGCTAAGACGTGCTGCAAGCTTTTGCACACGCTCGCACACATGCATATCACGGCACCACAGATAAGAGCTTAAGAGAGAGCAAAAAGAGCTAACGGAACGCCAAGGCAGAGTGCCAAGTGCGCACATTAAATTGCAAACTTGTTTTCATTTAACAACAACAGCCAACGATCAAGCAAGTGATACAAGGCACGTACAAAAAACGAAACGGCGAGAAGAGAAGAGCGCAGAGAGCACTCGTCAATTTGTTGGCCACGGGGCGGGCTGAGCGGTGTAATAAACGAGTGCACACAGAAGGCAACAGCAGCAGCAACAACGGGCAACCACTTGAAAGCAACTCGTTTCGATTTCATTTAGCAGATACCTTTTGTACGTTGATTAAGATACCTTGGAACACTCGAGCAAAAACTAGAAAAAGAAGAAAAATTCACAAAGACAAATAATCAAAATGCAGTGAAAGAAAATTCCAGTGCCAGACTGTGTGATACATGCACATATATAGTGCATATATAATAAGTGAAAAATATATAAAAATCAACGCGTACAAACACAGATGATTTTTAGCAAAAAGCGAAAAGAAAAAAGATCAAGCAGCCATCAAAAGCAACAACAACAACCAATCAAAACAGCAGTGGTCTCGCTTCAACGCGTTGGCCTGACGATCAGCAGCACACCGAAAGAGAGAACGCGAGAGCAGTCACGGACAGACTTGTGTGTGCGTGTGTGTGTGATTTGATTGCTGCTGTCTTTGATTTTCCTTCTTCTTCTTCTACCTGGCTGTCTGACCTGAGATTGAGAGAGCCTCTCACAGCTGTGTGCTAGTGACTGCGTGTGTGTGTGTGTTGGCACCTGGCGCAGGAGCTGAGGCTATGTTGGTCGCACTTTCAACCACAACAACCACCAGAGAGCAAAGCGGATCAGCAGCAGCGGCAGCGCACCTTAACCTAATTAAATATTGAAGTATTATTTAACAAAAGACTCTTACGGAAGTGAAAAGCTTAGCTTCAAGTGCATGTGTGTCGTCTGTGTGTCACGTCTTAGCAACCACGTACAATTTCTTGGTACCTTTTTCCCCTTACTAAACAATTTTCTACACAGGAAATTCGCACACCCACAACTCCTACTCCTCGTTTCCTTCTCATTTGCTGCTGCGGCACGTTATGACCAATTCGATTGCGTCTACAAAATGCCTGCCCAATGCACTCTCGACCGGCAACTATGGAATGTCACAAAGCCACCGTTATTCCGATGATACCAAGGAATATATTTTCGTTAAACTCACCGATTCGGCTTATCGGGCCATTGAGGAATATCAGCGAGATGAGCAGGCCAAGCGTCTGCCGGCTGGCCAAAGGGCCAAAATTCAATTTCATGGCAATACGGGAATCATACAGTTTCCTCTGTCTAGCGATAATCACCATCATCATAACAACAACAACAACAATCATCATGCAGAAGGAGGAGCGGGAGGAGAGCGTCAATTTTGCTTCAACATTAGCCACATGGAAAGTCCACTGGAGTGCATTCAGCAGCAATCAACGAATTTGGATATTCTGGGTGGGATTACACTGCGTATGCGCATACAGGCCAATGACGATGTCTATGATACGACACGTAAAAAAATGTCCATTGCCGAGGAGACGGAGAAGAGTAAATGCATACGAGAGATTAAGCCAAATCAATCGGATATTGGGCGTAAGGTGAAGAAGCAACCGACGACATCACACAGCAACAGCAACAACAACAACAACAGTGGGAACAACAGCAACAGCAGCAGCAATAGTTTTAATAGCCAGAATAGTCGTAAGCTAGTTTCATCGCCATTTAATGGCCTAGGAGTAGTATCATCATCAGCAGCAGCAGCAGCATCAGCCACATCTTCTTCACGTTCGCCCAATCCCAGCCTAATGGGTGGCAGCGGCACCATAGTCAATGGAACAGCAGCAACAAATCGTTATAATTCTTCCGCCTCTTCACTGGCCTCCACATTTGCCAATGGCATTTCGCAGGGTTATGCCTTGAGCGGTAACTCGCCCTCCTCCTCCTCCTCCAACGGTCGCTCGAAAATGCCTCCCTCATCGCGCCAAGCCAATGCTAACCATGCAAAATCCTCCTCCAATTCGCAGACCAATAAAATGTCGGATGTCTCAAGGCGAAATATACGCGAACGATTAATCCATTTGCTGGCCCTGAAAGCCTTCAAGAAGCCCGAACTCTTTGCCCGACTCAAAAACGAGGGCATCCGGGATCGTGAACGCAACCAGATTACCAGCATTCTCTCGGATATAAGCACCATGTCACATAATACCTACAATTTGCGGCGTCAGATGTGGAACGATGTGGATGAGAATTGGCCATTTTTCAGTGAACAGGAAGTGCAGCAGTTGAAGCGGCGTAAGCCGCAGAATCTAACGCCACCCATGAGCTCGGATGCAGGCAGCTCCACCAGTGGACAAAGTCCGACCTCCACGCACACGGGTAGTCCACCGCCTGTCATGGGCGGCGGAGGAGGAGGCGGCGCAGTGGTGGTGGGAGGTGCCCTCAAGCGTAGTAGTTTGGAGTATGACGAAAGCATGTTTAGCACAGTGCAACCTAAGAAGCAGCGTATCAGTCACTACAAAAAGGATACACCGCCCTCCTCCATGAGTTTGAACGCAGGAGGTGGCGGCTCTTCCTCCAATCGGAATCGTTATACTCCACCACAACGCTCGCAGGGTCCACTGGATGATCATAGTACAAATGATCTGAGTTATAGTGTGTTGGATAATATGGATGAGTTTATCAACATGGCCGAGCAGCATCAGCAACAGCAGCAGCGAAGAAAGGGTAGCAGCAGCTCCTCAGTCAACAGGCGTTCATCATCATCATCAACGACGACGACAGCAACGGCAGCTCGTAGTAGTAAATCTTCCTCCACAACGCCACCCAAATTGGCAGCTAGTTTTGTGCCGGCAGCTGCGGCAGCTTCAAATGGCAAGCAGCGTTCCGCAGCTCCTCCACCTGCTCCAACCACTGAGTACAACTCGTATCAGAATCACACACATGCGGCCTCCAACAGCAAGAAGCGCACGAGTTCGAGTACCTATCAACAAGTGCCGCCGCCACGTCCTAACCCCACAACAACAACAACAACAACCTTACCTAATGCTACTCAACAACCTGCACCTGCTCCTGCTCCTGCCCCTGCTGTGGCCGCTGCCAAACATCCCTCGCCCACCCAACAATTGGCCGCTGCCGCCCATGCCTATGCCACTCATGGGACAGCCACAGATTTGGATTCAAATTCAACGACTCGCTATGACTTTAGCCAATATGCTCCCATACGAACGCTGGAGGTGCGCCGGCGCTACAAGACTGAATTTATGAGCGACTACGATGAGTATCGCCAGCTGTTGACACGCGTCGAGGATGTGCGCAAACGATTTCAGGATTTATCGGAGCGTTTGGAGAGCGAGAGACGCCGGGACACCGGGTATGGGGACTACGATCACATCAAGAGGCAGATAGTGTCTGAATATGAGCGAATCAACAGTGATCGTACCATACGTGAGGATAAGCAGAGATTTGATTATTTGCATGCCAAATTGGCGCATATCAAGCAGCTGGTGGGGGACTATGATAACACACTGATATCGGCTTCGGTCACAGTTGATCAGGAGGCGGAGGCGGCGGCGGCGCAGGCAGCTGCTTTGGCGGCAGCCGAGCAGGCTAGACAGGTGGAACAGCAGAGAAGGCAGCAGCAGCAGGAACAGCAGCAGCAGCATCATGCAGTGGAAACGATAGAACAGCCGCATCCAGCGAGCGACTCGGATGATAGCTCCTCAAGTTCCGATTCCAATGATGAGGAGGAAGAAGAGGAAGATGAGGGCGATGACTCCAACTCCAATACTGATGATGACGACGACCGCTACTGAGATATCAAACACACACACACACACACACTACTTCGTTAACCAACCCATGTAAAAAGGCAAAAAAAGAAACTATTATTAATATACATACATATATATATATATACATATTATTATAACACACACACACACACACACACTATTCTAGTAAAAATAAACAGCAACTACAAGAAAACCTACAACAACAGCAGCAAAAACACACACAACAACAAGAGGAAGAAAATTTTCAAAAGAAAAAAAAACACAAAACTCAAAACATTTTAACGAGTTGTAGACTTAATTTTTGTTGAGCAAGTTTAAGTAACTATAAAAAAAAGAAAGGGAAAAGCAAGAATTAGTGTAATTACACACTAGGTTACCATATTGTTACCATCCCAAATTCACAAACACACAATCAAAAGCCAAGAGTGTAAAAAGTAACCGTGGTATTCTGATTTGAAGTAGGGTCAACACTAAGACGGGATTTACACGGTGGAACAAATTTCAAGAAGTTTTTGAAAAAGCTTTCGTTTGTAGGAGAGAGGCATAGTCGGAGAGAGGTGTAAGCAAGAGCTTTTTGAAAAACTTCATGAAGTTTGCTCCACCGTGTAAAACCCCGTCTAAGACTGGATTTACACGGTGGAGCAAACTTCATGAAGTTTTGCAAAAAGCTCCTGCTTGTAGGAAAGAGGTGTAGAGGGGAAATCTACACCACTACACCTCTCTCTCCTACAAACTAAAGCTTTTTCAAAAACTTCATGCAGTTTGCTGCACCGTATAAATCCAGTCTAATTCACCATGCGAGCGAGGTACCAACGCATTCCACCATACAGACTGACTGCATTTCAACACTACCTGGGCACTTCGAAAAAAAGCAGCATGCCACTACAAGGCTCACTTTTTATACAGTTACACCCATGAGTGAAATTTTGAAAACAGTTGGGTCCAAATATTGTACTTAGTTAAGGTCTCATACACGAATTGCTAGTGCCTAGTAATCCACAAAACGTTAAGTTTCCCTCAAATTTTGTTACCTGACTATAAGAATTTCATTTATAGACCTCTTATTAGATTCACAGAAGAGCTACATGACGCAATTCTTCAAGAAAATGGCTAAAAGCAAGCATTTATAAGCAAAGAAACTTAAAGTTTGAAGGATTAACACAATTTTAAATCAATTTTCAAATGTCTACCGAAATCATTTCAAATCTTTTCCTCTCAAGAGAGTTGTTTTTACAAAATGTGCTTCGCGTGTTTTTGGGGTTTTAAAAGAGTTTAGATCCCTGTTTTAAAAGCTTTATGTTTAACGCACTTATATTCTGGCACTTCAGTCTTTTTATTCTTTGCCTAACCAGCAGGTATAGGAGCAGGGGGAAGTAGCAGGTATCATCAAAGGATCGGTACCTAAGTTTTTTTATCAGGTACTGTTCTCTTTTAGTAATCTTCCCAGCGGCGCTTAGCTGTTTGGCTGTTTCTGTGCTATCTCCTCCGTCAGTTTTAAAGCTATCCTCACCAAACTTTGCACGAAGTCCTTTGGTACAAATACGCTAAACATTTGTCGAAACCGGCCGGATCGACTGACTATAGCATATAGCTGTCATAGGAACGATCAGTCGGAAAACTAATTTTAGTGAGAAAAACTTTTTTGTTTTTAATGGAAACGCCTCCAAACTTTGTATTTCTTAGTTTACTATGCTTTTCCATGATTCCACCAAATTTGGTCAAAATCGGACATTTATATAGTATAGCTGTCATAGAAAAGTAGAGTCTGAAAAGTAGTCTTAGTTTGAAAAACTTTTTTGTTTTCAATGGAAATGTCCTAATGTATTTGTTTTATATGCTCCCACTCAATTCTACAAAGTTTGGTCAAAATCGGATGACTATAGCATATAGCTGCCATAGGATCGATCGGTCGAAAAACTAGTTCTTGTGAGAAAAACTTCTTTGTTTTTAATGGAAACGTCCCTTACGTTGGCGTATATTTATTTTATATACTTTTACACAATTCTACAAAGTTTCATTAAAATCGGATGACTATAGCATTTAGCTGCAGTATGAATGATCGGTCAAAAAAGAAGTTCTAGTGAGAAAAGCTTTTTTGTGTTAATTGGGATCGCCTCCAAATTTCGTAGGTAACAGTTTGCTTTTCCATGATTGCACTAAGTTTGGTCGAAATCGGATATTTATATAGTATAGCTCTCATAGAAAAGTAAGGTCCGAAAAGTAATCTTATTTAGAAAAACAAACTGCAAGGGTATACAAAACTTCGATCGAGCCGAAGTTAACTTCCCCTATTTTTTTTCGCTCATCTGCTGATACTTAATGTGAGAGCGCTCAGTCGGACCGCTCTCTATAAATTGTTATTAAATGAGCAAAACAAGAACAGCTCAACTGAAAACAAAAACAAAGAGAAACGAAGTGTTCTGCTCAGAGCGAGAGCAAGCGTGCATGGGTTTTTTTCGGTTTTGTTATTGAGCAGACCGCAAAGGGAAAAACGATCAATTGTTATTTACGAGCTCTGGTTTCAAACTTCGACACAGACGAAGTTAGCTTTCCTTTCTTGTTTTATTTAGCGAAGTGCGTAGTGAAGCAGTGAAAACGAAAATGAAACATAACGGTTAAGTTTTGCATGGAGAGAGCTGATATTTGTCATATATTTTCTCTCTTATCTCTTATATTTCAAACGGTTTTATGAGTACACTGAAAATACAAGGTGCTGACATAAATTTGCCTGAGTTTATTAATTTTTTAATCAAGTTAACATTAGCAGTGTTGCTAGGCAGTAATCAAACGTCGATATGCTTGTCTTAAAGCGTCGACTGCTACTGACACTCAGTATGAATATGAATTGCCGAATGTGTTTGAATCCAAGAGACTACGTCCATGGAACTCTGGTTTGTGAGTTTGTCAAAAGCTGAAATTATTATACGTGCAATGCAAAGGGCTTGTTTGTTTAAGGACTGATAGGTCGGAAATGAGATTTTTATATTAAACTAATCCTGCATTTAACAATCCAATTAAATTTCACTTCAATTTCCACTTTTGCAAAAATATGGAAATTTAAATTTAGAGTTTTTGTGGATGGGCTTAGATATGGTAACCTTGTGCAATTATGCTATTAAATTAATTATAAATTTTATTTTGCTTTTAAACTAAAGAAAAAAAAGACTCTTCTTACGCAACAATAACAAATTGTTTGTTTGGCATTTTTGGTTGGTCCTCGTTTTGTTCATTTGTAGAGAAGAAGAAGAAGTTGGGGACTTGTTGTCCTTTGGTGTGGTGTTGTTGCATGCGGGCGTGCCTCTTATATTACAAAACAATAGACTGAACTTATTTTTTTTTGTTTTTAAACTGCTTGTATAGAGAATTTGTTTCTTTAATTTCTGTTTTTTATGTATAGTTAATTTTTGTTATATATTTTGAATATGTTTTGCGTTTTGTTTCCCTTTACACAAATTTAGACAAATTTTTGCTCAAAAACGAAAAAAGAAAACTAGAAATGAAGGTTAGAGGCAAGGTATACTTAACAATGTAAGATGTCAGTCTGTGAACAACAGTCGTGAGCGAAGCATCTCCGCGGACGAATTTATTGTGTTCTGCCTCTTAATTTTGTTTGACAATAGCGCTCTCGCTCATCTTGACATTTATATAAGAGGCGGTGAGAGAGCAAGTGCGGCTACCTTGTTAAGTAACCCTTGGTTAGAGGTGTGCAGAGAGAGAGAGAGAGATTGGGTTGTAAACTTTTGGTTTAAGAAAAGCTTCCTTAAATAAGTAAAAATGTCGCTTGAAAATTCTGAAATAATTTGCTGAAAACTCAAATCGAGTGTCCAAATAAAAACGCGAAACGAAAAACTAATAACAAAATTCTATTTCGTTGCAATATTTTTTATAAATCATATTTAAGTAGTAGAGAGATGAGGGGGGGAAAAGAGGGGAAAATCAAATGAAACAATGAGATCAAGCGTTTAAAATCGATTCGTAGCAATTACAAAAACAAAACGACAACAAAATGATATATACAATTTATACATGCAACATATATATATATATATACAACATTGACATTTGATAAGGTGTAAACAAAAAGAAACTTACTAGTTTTATATAAATGCCACGCCCACACACACACACACACACACTCACACCCAAAACGCAACCACTTGAACTAAACACAGCAATTGAGAAAAAAAGGAACTTATTAATGATAAAAAGCAAAGCAAAAAACAAACAAAAAATCAACTAAACAAAGTTGTTTTTTTTTTTTTGTGTAAGCGCAAAGTTTAAGGAAAAACAACAAAAAAACAAGAGAGAAGAAGAGTAAAACCAGATCAAGAGACATGAGAAAAAAAATTATTATTATTATAATTATTATTACAATTATTATTGTACATTTAAGAGCAAAATCGCTGACAAAACCAGCAGAAATGAAAAATCTTACAAAAAAAGAGATATTGTTATATACTATAGTAAATCTTAAGACCACAACCAACAACAACAACAAACAAAACCGAAAAACAGAGACAAAAAAAAAACAAACTTAACAAAAAAAAGCAAGAAAAAAAAATAGAATCAAATAAAATATTGAATCGAAAAAAAACCGCAATTTGTGTTATTTTTATTTATTACTTAATTGGATGCTGCTTTCTGAACTGGCTCGGAACCTTACTCTAACTCCAGACTCAACTCAAGTTTCAAACAACTTTTGAACTGAATTAAACTGGTTTGGAAACACTAAAGAAACTACACCACAATTTCCAAGCTTTAATCCTCTGAAAATGTCTAAACAACTCCATTGTATAGGGAAACTACACAGTAAAACACAAACTCACAGACATACATTTGCCTTTATATCAGGGGCAGGCATATTCCTATCTCGTGTGCATACAAAAAATCTCAAAGCAGCGCTGCTCCCACAGACACAGAATAAGCTGTACAAGTGCAGCTGCGTTGCGTGATTTGCTGCTCAGCGACGCAGTCGTTGCTACTGAAATTGAGAGAATTTTTGCGCTGCCAATGCAAAAATGTGAATGTATTGTTTTCCTGCCTCTGCTTTTATATATATGTTTATATGTATGTATAGATGTAGAGGCTATTTTTGATTTATTTGCGTCGCTTGAACATGAACCCACACCACGGTAAAAACCCGCAGTTTCCTTAGACAGGCCTAATCGTCTTATACCATTTTCCCTCCCCCCCACTTGTAGAAGAAGAGGAGGCCCAGGAAGACAATGCACAGGTGGCCGAACTGTCCAATGATTCTGATGCTCCCTTAAAGCCCAATGTAAGTAGTTAAAAACTTGCTCTCGATTTTCCTTGTATCTAATATATATTTCCAACCCACTTGCAATAGAACGACGAGGATGATGATTACGATCCCGAGGATAACCGTAAGAAGAAGAAGGGCAAGAAGCGCAAGACTCGCAAGGGCGAGGAAAAGGGACGCAAGAAGAAAAAGCGCAAGAAGAATGAAAGCGAAGAGGATAGTGACTTTGTTCAACACGACGAGGAGGTCGAGTATCCCAGCACTTCATCGAAGCGTGGTCGCAAACGCAAAGAGGAGAAGCAGGCGGCTAAGGAAAAGGAATCTGCTTCGTCAGGTATGTCAAGAAATTAACACACAAACATACATCCGGTTTTCCAATGAACGGCTAATCAAACTAAACTAAGTTTAGTTTTATTTTCAGTTTAATGCTTAAACTTCAGTTGGGTTTAGGTAGAATTAATGATCAAATAATCGATGGTCAACTAACCGAAAGTCTAAAGAATCCAGCTCAGCTCAGAACTAGATCGCTATACCAAAACGTATCTGCGTCACATAACATGCTGCCCATATAGAATTTTTCGAAATAACTGAACTAATACAGGATGGTCCATTTAAAAATTGGATTTTAATTTTGCTATAAAAAAACGGCTCGATATTTTTCAAAGGTTGAACATTTGTTGGAAAGGAAAGGTCCACCCAATTTTTGAGAACATTTTCAATTGTTTCGGCACCTATGTCAGCAATAGCAACTTGAATCTCGTTCTTCAACTCATTAATTCTTTCAGGATTGTTTGCATAACATTTGTCCTTGACCGCTCCCCAAAGATATAATAGTCTAACGGTGTCAGATCACAGCTTCTTGGCGGCCAATTCAAATCTCCATATTTGCTGATTATTTGATTTTTGAAGATAGGGCGCAGAAGATCGATTGTGTCGAGTGCTGTGTGGCACGTAGCGCCGCCTTTTTGAAACCAAACATCGTCCAAGTCTACCTCTTCAATTTCCTCGAAGAACCAGTTACTTAACATTGAGCGGTAGCGCTCACCATTCACGGTCACGGTGGCTCCTTCTTCATTTTCAAAGAAAAGTGGACCGATGATGTTGAGACCAAAATCCGCACAAAACAGTGACACGTAGTGGGTGCATTGGCTTCTCGACGACGATATACGGATTTTCTGTGCCCCAGATGCGACAATTTGGTTTATTAATATAATCACCAAGGTGGAAATGTGCTTCATCCGAAAAGATGATTTTTCGGTAAAATTCACCATCTTCGGCCATACTATCTTCCGCCCAATTTGCGAACTGTACACGATTCGGATGGTCAATTGGCTTTAGCTGCTTCACCAATTGAACTTTTTATGGAATTATGCAAAATTCGCATCAAAGAAGTGCGCGAAATGTGGTGGTTGTTTACGCACATTTTCAGCAACCGCAGCAATGTTTCCGGTCGGGCGCACCGGATCCACCAACATTCCAGTTTCACGAACTCGCTTCACGAATTGATCCACAAATTAAGTTTTCGGAACATTTTTTGTAAAATTTTTTTTTCAAATTTCGCACAGTTTGAGTCGAGGACTCACCACTTTGCAAATATGTTTTTAATATTTCCCAACTTTCTTCAAGCGAATAGCTTCCCATTTCGTTAATGTCAAAGTTTTTACTAAATATTATTCGCTTTCCGAATTACATTTGGCATTTTTAAAGTCAAATTATGAACTGTTCAAATTCCAAACACAAATGATTATAAAAAGTTTCAATTCTGTTACGGACTGAATTTTGTTTTTTGGTCCTTATTTTTTTAAAAACTGTCCTTAGACTTAAACTTACTATTATTGAATTTGAAAATCAGAGCGGGCTAACAAAAAAGTTTAACGAACCGTTCGCTAAGTAACGGATTCATATGTTTTTAGCTGTTTTTCAGGGAAACGAACCACTAACTTTATATTGCCGAGGCACTTGAATATTGTCTCTCAACAGGCACTGTCCTTAGAACGTTTCACGAAACAAGTGGATAAGTTGCAACAATACAAATAAAATTGAGCAGCAAACGTTTCCGAACTATTCGCGCTTTTTAATATTTCGATCATTTGTCCGCAATAAGATGAAATTTCGCTCCACGCTTAGTTGCTCTCGACGAACGACTAACAACTATTTCCAGTTTTAATTGGGAAGGTATCAAATTCCATATTTCTAACCTACACACCATATTTCACGTTCATAACTGGAATAATTTCTGAGATATGACTTTGAACTGGTTTTGAACCAATTAACTCTGGTTCGGACGCGGTCTTTGACCAGTAAAATGAATCACTCCAACCAGCAGAACAATTTTTCAAATCACGGCTTAAAATGTTATTGAGATATGGCTCCGTGCCACTTTTGAATCGCTACAGCCAGTGGTTTGTAACCCGGAAACAAAATTTAATTTCTTACTAATAACCTACACCACAAATTTTACGTTCCTGAACCTATTTTAAAACGTTTTAAATTACTTTCGAACCGCTTCATAGAAATGGGACATAGCATATGACTCTTTCTTGGTTAAAAAGAATAAACATCAATACATCAATATTTTCCAACAAAACTTATTAAATGATTCAAATTAGTAACCAACTGTGTTGTTTATGGCTTAATACTTGGCTGTAAATCCCCTATAAGCAGAGCTTGCAAATAACAGTTGGCCGCTTTTGCGGTCTGCGCTTGCTTTCTCTCTGAGCAGATTACTTCGTTTCTCTTCGTTTTTGTTTTCAGTTCGCTGTTCTCAGTTGAGCTGTTTATACCCGTACATACAACATCTCTGACGGGTATATCGAAGTCGGGAAGGCCGACTTTAACTTAAGCTTTGGTTTTTTTTTTTTATGTGTGGCTTGTGTGACTCACAACCCCAAACAGATGCAAAAGACTTTTATTTTCTTTGCTCGCGACAAAACGGTCAGGGAATGAGCAGAGCAAAAGGGAATCAAAACAGTTGGTTGTTCGTTGAGCACTAGAGTGCACCTTTTTTTTAAGGAAAATTTAAGGTCTTATCGGTGCCCCTAGATTCGCTAGTTTATGGTGTATATTTAAAGAGAAAACGAAAAAAAGTTTAAAAAGTTATGATTTAGTGGACGCGACGGGGCTCCAAAGTTTTTGATATTACTCATACGCAGTGTTGCCTTTCAACTTTATATAGTTTTGTAGTTGGCGTTGATTTCTAATAAATTGTTTTCGTACTCTCAAAAGCAGGGATGCAAACCACTCAAAAATAAGTGCTGGTTCGGGTCAGTGGTTCTTACAGTTTCTGAACCGTCGGTTCTTTTTGCACACTTTGGAAATTCTTTAAAATCCTCAGAAGAATTTTTGTTTTTGTTTGCAATTTTATGATCTATAATAAAAAGGAATCTATTAGAGGGGGCGCCCTTTCTAAATTCCAGTTTGGCCTTAAAAAGTGCACCCTATTGATCACAGACCGATTTATTCGAGAGACTATGTGAACGATTTGTTTCTGACTTTTTGCTCAAAGGGCCCGTAAATAACAGTTTTTTTTGGACAACACAAATCGGTCAACTGATATTTGCGAGCTTTGCCTATTAGTATTACGGCTTGTCATCTGCGTGGCATAGAGTCAATCAAATCCTGGCAAAGCTTACCCGAAATCTGTGACCACTCTATTTGCAATTTTGGACGTCTTATTAAGGCTACTAGCAATAAAACATTATTGAGTATAGGTATCGGTTCCGGGTCTGGTTTTGGAGTTTTAATCGGTTACCGGTTCCCAAATAACACATGTATCCATATACCCAATTATAAAGAAATTAAATTGATAAAATACCAACAGCTTTCATGTTAAATCATTTCTTAAAATGTCTTGTTATTTACCCTCTATCCCACAGGCATGCCCTCAGTGGAAGATGTGTGCTCCGCCTTTAGCGTTTGTGACGTGGAGATTGAGTACAGCGAGGAGGAGTTGCAGAACCTGATCACGTACAAGTCATTCATGCAGCATGTGCGTCCCATCTTGCAAAAGGAGAATCCCAAGATAGCTGCGCCCAAACTAATGATGTTGGTGGCGGCCAAGTGGCGTGAGTTCTGCGAAAGCAATCCACACATTCAACAGGAGCAGCAGCAACAGCAAGGTGGATCATCATCGGGTCAGGCACGCAGTGGCTCAGCCGGCGATGAGGCAGAGGAGCCGCGTTCGTCGCGCTCCTCTCGCAACGAGAAACCCGACGACATGTACGAGGAAGCCGAAGAGGAGGAGGAAGAAGAAGAGGAGGAGAAGAAGCCGCGACGCAAGCGTAGTGGACGTGGCAAGAAGGGCAGACGTCCCTCGGGCAAGGTGCCCACGTTGAAGATCAAGTTTGGTAAGCGCAAGCGTGACAGCTCCGATGATGAACAGGATGCCAGTGGAGCCTCGGAACGAGACTCGGATCTGGAATTTGAGCGCATGTTGCAAAAGTCCGATGACAGTGCAGATGAGAAAGAGGCTCCAGTTGCCGGTTCCTCCAGCAAGTCGGAATCGGCGACAGCGTCGGCCACGGCTGGAGCAACCAGTCCAACAGCAGGCCAGGATGAGGCCTCCGATGTACCAGTGGTGAGGAAGAAGGCCAAGACCAAGATAGGCAACAAGTTCAAGAAGAAGAACAAGTTGAAGAAGACCAAGAACTTCCCGGAGGGCGAGGATGGTGAGCATGAGCATCAGGATTACTGTGAGGTGTGCCAACAGGGTGGCGAGATAATACTCTGCGACACCTGTCCCAGGGCCTATCATCTGGTGTGCCTGGAGCCCGAACTCGACGAGCCACCAGAGGGGAAATGGTCGTGTCCGCACTGCGAGGCCGATGGCGGTGCGGCCGAAGAGGAGGATGACGATGAACATCAGGAGTTTTGTCGTGTGTGCAAGGATGGTGGCGAGTTGCTCTGCTGCGATTCCTGTCCCTCAGCCTATCACACTTTCTGTCTAAATCCAGCGCTGGACACCATACCCGATGGCGATTGGCGTTGTCCACGCTGCAGCTGCCCACCCTTAACCGGCAAGGCTGAGAAAATTATAACCTGGCGCTGGGTGGTGCCACAGAGCACGGCTGGCGACGAACAACCCTCCACCTCGAAGGGTGCTGCCTCCAAGGGGGCCAGAATTAGGGAGTATTTCATCAAGTGGCACAACATGTCCTACTGGCACTGCGAATGGGTATCCGAGGTACAACTGGATGTGCATCATCCGCTGATGATACGATCCTTCCAACGGAAATACGACATGGAAGAGCCGCCCAAGTTCGAAGAGTCGATGGATGAGGCAGACACACGCTTTAAGCGCATACAACGGCACAAGGAGAAGGTGGGCATGAAGGCGGGCAATGATGACTCCGAGCAGCTGGAGGAGCGCTTCTACAAGAATGGCGTGAAACCAGAATGGCTGATTGTCCAGCGTGTGATCAATCATAGAACCGCCAGAGATGGCAGTACCATGTATCTGGTTAAATGGCGTGAATTGCCCTACGACAAGTCCACCTGGGAGGAGGAAGGAGACGATATGCCCGGCCTGAGACAGGCCATAGACTACTATCAGGACTTGCGTGCTGTGTGCACCTCCGAGAATACACGCTCCAGCAGCAAGAAGAGCAAAAAGGGGCGCAAATCCAAATTGAAAATGGATTTAGATGACGAGGATCGTCCGGTTATGCATTATACACCACCGCCGGATAAACCCACCACAGATTTGAAAAAGAAATACGAGGGTCAACCGGCCTTTTTGGATCTGACCGGCATGCAACTGCATCCCTATCAGATTGAGGGCATCAACTGGTTACGCTACAGCTGGGGTCAGGGCATAGACACCATACTGGCCGATGAAATGGGTCTGGGCAAGACCATACAGACGGTCACCTTTCTCTATTCGCTCTACAAGGAGGGTCATTGCCGTGGACCCTTTCTGGTGGCGGTTCCCCTCTCAACTTTGGTCAATTGGGAGCGTGAATTTGAGCTCTGGGCACCGGACTTCTATTGCATTACCTACATAGGCGACAAGGATTCACGTGCCGTGATACGTGAGAATGAGTTGAGTTTCGAGGAGGGTGCCATACGTGGCACCAAGGTGTCACGCCTGCGTACCAATCAATACAAATTCAATGTCCTACTCACCAGCTACGAGTTGATCTCCATGGATGCCCCCTGTTTGGGTAGCATCGACTGGGCCGTGCTGGTGGTGGATGAGGCACATCGCCTGAAATCCAATCAAAGCAAATTCTTTCGCATATTGAACAGCTATTCCATAGCCTACAAGTTGCTATTGACGGGTACACCGCTGCAAAACAATCTGGAAGAGTTGTTCCATTTGCTCAACTTTTTGAGTCGTGACAAGTTCAACGATTTGCAAGCGTTCCAGGGTGAATTCGCTGATGTCTCCAAGGAGGAGCAGGTCAAACGTTTGCACGAAATGCTGGGACCACACATGCTGCGTCGCCTAAAAACGGATGTACTCAAGAACATGCCCTCCAAGTCGGAGTTTATAGTTCGCGTGGAACTGTCCGCAATGCAGAAGAAGTTCTACAAATTCATTTTGACCAAGAATTTTGAGGCTTTGAATTCAAAAAGCGGTGGTGGTTCTTGCTCTCTGATCAACATCATGATGGATCTCAAGAAGTGCTGCAATCATCCCTATCTATTTCCTTCGGCCGCCGAAGAGGCACCCACCGCCGCCGGTGGTCTCTATGAGATTAATTCGTTGACCAAAGCGGCTGGCAAATTGGTTTTGCTCTCGAAAATGCTGCGCCAATTGAAGACCCAAAATCATCGAGTCTTGATCTTTTCACAGATGACCAAAATGTTGGACATTTTGGAAGATTTTCTGGAGGGTGAACAGTACAAATATGAGAGAATTGATGGCAGCATTACGGGAGCTGTACGCCAGGAGGCCATCGATCGTTTCAATGCGCCAGGAGCACAACAGTTTGTGTTCTTGCTGAGTACACGTGCGGGTGGTTTGGGCATTAATCTGGCCACAGCTGACACCGTTATAATCTACGACTCGGATTGGAATCCTCACAATGACATACAAGCCTTTTCACGTGCCCATCGTATTGGACAGGCCAACAAGGTGATGATTTATCGTTTTGTTACCCGCAACTCTGTGGAGGAACGCGTCACTCAGGTGGCTAAACGCAAAATGATGCTTACCCATTTGGTGGTACGTCCCGGCATGGGTGGCAAGGGGGCCAATTTCACCAAACAAGAACTGGATGATATTCTACGCTTTGGCACTGAAGATTTGTTCAAGGAGGATGACAAAGAGGAGGCCATTCATTATGATGACAAGGCGGTGGCCGAACTGCTAGATCGCAGCAATCGTGGCATCGAGGAGAAGGAATCCTGGGCGAATGAGTATCTGTCCTCGTTCAAGGTGGCCTCCTATGCCACCAAGGAAGAGGAGGAGGAAGAGGAAACGGAGATTATCAAACAAGATGCCGAAAATTCAGACCCAGCCTATTGGGTCAAGTTGTTGCGACATCATTATGAGCAGCACCAGGAAGATGTGGGTCGCAGCCTGGGCAAGGGTAAACGTGTACGCAAACAGGTCAACTACACAGATGGTGGAGTGGTGGCCACCGAGACCACCCGAGATGACTCCAACTGGCAGGACAATGGCAGTGACTACAATTCCGAGTACTCGGCCGGCTCGGATGAGGATGGTGCAGATGATGACTTTGATGAGCAAAATGGAGGCGAACGCAAGGCCAAGCGTCGCCTGGAACGACGGGATGATCGCCCGCTGCCACCGCTTTTGGCACGTGTGGGTGGCAATATCGAGGTGTTGGGTTTCAATGCGCGCCAGCGCAAAAGCTTTCTCAATGCCATCATGCGGTATGGCATGCCACCGCAGGATGCCTTCAATTCGCAGTGGTTGGTGCGCGATCTACGCGGCAAATCCGAAAGGAATTTCAAGGCCTATGTCTCGCTCTTTATGCGTCATCTATGTGAGCCGGGCGCAGACAATGCCGAGACCTTTGCCGATGGTGTGCCACGTGAGGGTCTCTCCCGACAGCATGTACTCACACGTATAGGAGTCATGTCTTTGATACGCAAGAAGGTGCAGGAGTTTGAGCACATCAATGGTTACTACAGCATGCCAGAGCTTATACTAAAACCCTGCGAGCCGGTTAGAAACTTGGCCAAACCAGAGGTGGCTGCGCTAGAGGGTACAGAGAAGAGTGCCACCACCAGTAACAGTGCCACACCGGCCACCAGTGCGGCTCCCAGTCCAGCTCCGGTCGAGGAGAAGGAAAAGGATAAGGCTTCGCCTGAGAAGAGTGAACCGAAAACAGAACAGACGGAGTCGGCTGCAGCAGAGGATAAAAAACCCGTCTCTGAGGTCAAGCAAGAGCAGGAAGCCTCTGAAGCCACGGACCTCGATGTCAAGCCGCAGGCTGAGCTTAAAACGGAGACTGCCAAAACCGAGACCAAGCAGGAAACTTCCGAAAAGCCCAAGGAAGAGCCTAAAGAAGAGCCACAGGCGGAAGTAGAGCCCAAGGAGGAGGAGGACAAGAAGCCCTCTACCACCAGCACCACTCTCATAGATGACGATGATGATGATGTCATGATTGTCAAAGAAGATGGTGAACTGGAAAAGCCACATGTCAACTCACCCAAAGATCAGAAATCCTCTCCTTCCACCACCACCACAACGGCAGCTGTGGTAGCCAACTCCGCTGCTGCTGGCAAATTGGTGGAGGACAGCCTAGAGGTGCTTAAACGTAAATTCATGTTCAACATAGCCGATGGCGGCTTCACCGAGCTGCACACTCTCTGGCTCAACGAGGAGAAGGCCGCCGTGCCGGGACGCGAATATGAGATTTGGCATCGTCGTCACGACTATTGGCTACTGGCTGGCATTGTGACACATGGCTATGGACGTTGGCAGGATATACAGAATGACATACGCTTTGCCATCATCAACGAACCCTTCAAAATGGATGTGGGCAAGGGAAACTTTCTGGAGATTAAGAACAAATTCCTGGCCCGTCGCTTTAAGCTGCTGGAACAGGCTCTGGTCATTGAGGAGCAGTTGCGCCGGGCGGCCTTCTTGAATTTGGCCCAGGATCCCAGCCATCCGGCCATGTCGCTGAACGCACGTTTTGCCGAGGTAGAGTGTCTGGCCGAATCGCATCAGCATTTGAGCAAGGAATCACTGGCGGGCAATAAGCCGGCCAATGCGGTGCTGCACAAGGTGCTTAACCAGCTGGAGGAGCTGTTGTCCGACATGAAGAGCGATGTATCCCGTCTGCCTGCCACTTTGGCACGCATCCCACCCGTGGCCCAGCGTCTGCAGATGTCGGAGCGTTCTATATTGTCACGTTTGGCAGCCACAGCGGGCAATGCCTCCAATGCGGGTGAGTTAACGAGTGCTGGTATAAGCTACATACTTGACTTAACATTCCAATTCTTTTGCAGCCCAACTGATGGCCCAATTCCCAGCCGGTTTCCAGGGCACCACCCTGCCTGCCTTCACCGGGGGTCCAGCCGGCAACTTTGCCAGCTTCCGACCTCAGTTCTCGGTACCCGGTCAGCTATCGAATAATGCCGGCAATTAACTTCCTCCTCTGCAAACAATCTCTATCCATTAAGAGCATTCAATTTATTCCATGGAACATATTTTACTCCAAGCTAAGAATTTACACATAAATATTTATCATAATTCAAATCATTTTGCAATGAAAATCCGATCAAGAAAAAGAAACAAAATTAAGTATTTACCACTTGACACTCCCCACAAACACCCCACCCACCCACTCCTCCCGTTTTATGACATACCCCGACAATTATAATATTGCTTATTTACTTACTTACTATATATGTGATTACATATTCTAGATACAATATTTATATAAATGTATTGAATTCCATTGCAAAGACAACTCCAAGTGTGTTGTAGAGCTGGGTCACATGGCTCTTATACTAAGTCTTATACTAGGTTAGATGATGTTTCACTTTGTTACCTGATTAAACTATTAGAACTTGTATAAGATTAACTTAAGAGCTATGTGACCCAACTCTAATGTTTTTTACTTGGTGGAAACTTGGGACTAACATGATCTAAAACTGAAGCAGCTGTGAGGAGTGATTTTGGTATCCAGGTTATAATCAAATTAGGTTCAGCCCATGATTCTAGTTCCAATCCCGTGTGGGACCACTACTCTCTTTCAGCGAACTCTGTTGTTAGCTGTTGCAGAGAAAAGGAAATCTTCTATGCCCATACTCCTGCTCACAGTTTCTTTGGGTCTGCCAGGTGTGCGACCGCCTTCCTACAGATGTAAAGCTGCAAGGAAATTAAGTTCGACTTGAAGAGACTAATTTCGGTCCAGTGAGGATATGAAGAGCTTAGCCAAATGGCTGACAACCAGTGTTGCCAAATCAGCTTTTTACCCCCGTCATTTCTAGCTTTTTTTTAAACCCCAGCGGGCAGCGGGAGCTCTGGCTTTTTTAAAATTTATTTCAGCTTTATTTTAAATTTGGAGTCATTTGAGTCAAAACTTATAAGAAAATCGAAAGTTTGTCAGCTCCAACAGTCATTTAACGACCCAAATATAAATCG
Organism: Lordiphosa collinella; assembly: GCA_018904265.1. Taxonomy (NCBI): domain Eukaryota; kingdom Metazoa; phylum Arthropoda; class Insecta; order Diptera; family Drosophilidae; genus Lordiphosa; species Lordiphosa collinella. Next base: position 170,957 of record JAEIFV010000254.1, read on the forward strand.
TTTGACAAAAATGCTAAAAGTTTTCAAACAAAATCGTCGTAAAAACAAAATCGATTACCAGATTTATTGATATACAGCCATGCTAACATTTTCGAATTCTACCAAATTTGCTCTCGAAATCGCAAAACTTTTGCGAATGCGAAAATGGAAGCATAGCTGATAATACAAGTAGGCGATTAAGAGAAATTTGGTGCCTAAATTTGCAAAAAGCAAACTAAAATGCTTCAGGTGGATAGTGAATTATAGAAATCTTTTGAAAACTACTGCATAAAGAACGTAGATGAACTTATAAAGCAACTAAAGCTGAGTTTATGATCTACTTGTGGGATTTTCATGGAATACATTGGATAAAGCAATTCAATTGTTCTTAGATTAGCAGATTGCCTTCTTCAACAAATTGACATTTTTTCGGCTTACAAAATTTTACGGCAAATATCAAAGCATTGTTGCCATTTTGGAAGAAGTAATATCTTTCAGAGACTCTGGATGTAATCAACGATTTTTGGCGACTCCGATGAGGCAGACGTTGAGCGTGTCTTTAGTCAGGTCAATATTGTAAAATCAAAACTCAGAAATCGAGCACGCTCAACTTAGTACATACTATGTATAAGGTGATGGACTTATATGTGAAATTACAAATACGGATTGCGTCGACATGCAAAATGCTGCTTCGATTATAAGGTCCCCCAGTTACCCACAAATAGTGTCTACGACAATGATGAGGACGAGGAACTTCAAAGGTCGCAAAATAAATTGGAAAACACTTATATGAGAGAAGGCACGCTCTCTTGTTTTGTAAACGAAACTAACAAAAGTTTCATGTAACAACACATGCAATTTGAATGTTTGACATTCAAATTTAACGGGCAGTTCTAAGCTCGCTAGAAAGCTTCAAGCTTTCTCACTTAGAAACTTAAGCTCGAAGCTATGCAACGACAGCCATTAAGAATGGCTTTCTGTATGTGAGTCCAATTTTGCTTTCATTACGCTTTGCAGTTCCCAACTGTTTAAAGTTCTGATTGCATGGAATTGGCTCAACGAGCAGGAGTCATTTAGCGAAACGCCTTCTGATGATTGGATTGGATATCCATTAAACAGCTGTAAAGGTTTGTCCACGCTCTTTTTGGTTTGTCAATGCATAAGTTGTTTATAGTTGTCAACAAACGCAACTTCTTGACCTCGAGCCAGCGAACTCGTTACTAATTATTATAACATTATAAAATTACATAAATAATAAGAACTGCCATGGCCTTTTTTTCAACTTTTTCATAAGCTTTTTTTCCCTATCCGTCCAATCAAAAACGGTTTCTTTTTCTCGACAAAAGATGGCAACACTGCTGACAACATTCCAAGGGCGCCCTTAGCTTTTTGGAGGCGCAGATCCACATTTCCTAGGTAGATGAATTGCTGAATCGTAAACACGACGAAAATTAAAGAGCTCATCATCCGTCCCGGACAAACCCAGGCTCTGGTTTTGAATGCACAGTCGATTGTTTGCTTACATAATGTTGAAACGTTCACATTAATGTAAATGCTCTCTTCTATAGATATAGTCCTGTCTGTCCGTATAAACAAACAGATCTCAGAGATGGTAGAAATAAGGTTAGTGTAGGACCACAACTTCCATACGCAGGCGATCGTTTATTTTATTTTGGCCACACCCCTCCCGCCCCGTAAATTGGGAAAACAATATCCCACGTATAATAGAAAGTTCGACTTCTGGCATTTTGAGTAATCGGGACTATTTATCGATGGTAAAGAATGGTAAAGATCGGATGAACGATAGTCGAGTAAAAAGAAAAACAAACAATTTTATGGGCAGCAATGGACGCAACGACGATGGTACAGTGTATCCCACCCGACAGAGACCTACGAGAATTACGTAAGTTTCTCTAAAAATCGAAATCCGATTTTCCTTAGAGATGCGGGTCTCAAACGGAAGAGATTCAGTATTCGATCCGTTTTTGACCCGTTTTCGCCGTCGAGAACGGATCCGAAAACGTGTATCGAGAACTTACGTTTTGCTGCAACAAACTGAGCGACAGGTAATAATTTTTCGGACCGAAAACGGAACACGTTCTCGATAGTTTAGTAAGAGAAAATTTCTAGAAAATATAGAAAACACATCCGTTCTCGACGTCGATTGTCGGGTGGGATATTATAGTCGGGCTTGACGACTTTCACTCTTGTTTTTTTTGTATTAAGTTTGGCAGGTACTATTAGTTTTTCGCTGTGCCTCATATACCGGCTTTATCCTTCAAAACAACCAGGCTACGAGCGATTTTCGTGGAATCAAAAGTTGCTTATAGCTCGAGGTTCTTGTAAGGATCAGTAAGAAATTGATTTCATCTTGTTCTATGAGCAAAAAACTATTCAGTGGCCTATGACCAATTTGCTGGTTCTTATTCCCCATTTATTTATAATCCTCTGCCACAGGATATGGCCAGGATCTGTAGATCCTTGAAAACTAAAAAGCACCCTCGGATTATAAGTACAGGATTTCAGTAAATGGATTCAAATATGGAAAGCGTCCTTCAAGCGATAAAAGTTTTGTGATTTTATTCATAACTTTTTCATTTTGATTATTTCATCATGTTCTTTGTATACATATATTAATATAAATTAGTTAAGTAGACTTTCATATCTGCGGGTGTATATATATATATATATATGTATATGGTACTGTATATTTATAATTTGTAAATATCAAATACGATAATCATTAAGACATTAATGAAAGTCATTTGATAAGCGCAATACTTATTTCAGAACCGATTCGGTGCGTCACAAAAGCCAATACATATCTTAAATACGTTTTTTGAGTAGAGCAACAATTAAGGTGCCAGATTTTGGTATGAAATTCGTAACATCTCCTTTCCTATTGCTGATTTTATAATTAATATCAGAGTTGTTTACAACATTTCACAAATCGGTATACTTTCTGTTCACATCTTCTTGTTTGTTGTTATCATTATTTACAATTATTACAAAATAAATGGAATAGCATCGGACTCGGGCTCTGCTGGCCTAATAATACAAGTATAATTAACTAAAAATTACGCACAACAACAAAAACGAAAGGCGAAAGTATGAATTCAATCAACAAACAAAAAAACTATACAATCTAAATACAATAAATCACATTACCAAAACTGAATGTGTTCACAACAAAAGGAGAAGAAGTGGGTACACTTACAACTACATACATACACATAAATTAACCAAATTAACTTAGAATAGTAAATAACAAAACATAAGATTGGAAACAGAAATTATGGGGAAAACAAAACACACATTATTTAAACAATTATATAGCCATGACCATCACAGTGTAGTGTAGTTTGCACATCTCGATGGCCGACAATTAGGAAATGGCGCACAGCTTCTTTAGTTCGCCCTCAGACTCGTCCACATCCAACTGAAGACTGGAGGCATTTGATAACGCACGCCCCTCAATATTGGGCAAATAGGGCTCATAGTCCAAACCCTTGCGCTCATAGAAGAGCAAATAGGCAGCGCTTGGATCAATAATAGGCTTTTGGGATATCTCACGGCAGGAGCTGTCGTTGTAGCAATACCAGGAACCATTTGCATTTGATGCATAGGAAATGTAGTGACCGCCATTCAGCATACCAGAGTGTGACTGGAAAGAAGAGAAGATGTAAATGATGTTTCGATTGTGGTTTAAACTGACAGTATGATTACTTACCACCACCGCATAGAGTTTGTATTTGGGATCAAACTCATCCACTTCTGGCTTGAGTCGGTGCTGATGATAGTCTTCAAATTCCCCATCTACAATGGGTGTTTTAGTCAGACTTGTGGAGATAAGGCGTTGTCGTCTGACCGAATTGATGGATTTGGTTTGGCGTAACACATTCCCCGTCACAACTGTCTCAGTTGTGTCTTTCGACGCAACGGGCTGTTGCTCTTCATTCTCTGACTTATTTGCACCTGCATCGATCTCATCCAGTTCACTGACAACTTCTTTGCTAGCCAAGGTCATATTTCCCGCATCCTTTTTCAGTTCCAGCAATTCCTTGTGCCTCAATATGGTCTCCTGGGGTACTGAGGCTAAATATGGCGTGGGATCAAAATCATCGAAGGGGAAATGTACCACTTTCTGTGATTTGACCCACTTGTTATTGACACAATTGAATCGCTTTAAGTGCACAATCTGCAAGAGGGAAGCTCATGATATGGAACTGTACTTCATACGCTTACAACTGACCAGTATGGGTGGCAATTTCCATATCTGCAGCTTCTTGGTGGCAGGTTTCTTGCCCTTGCAGTGACTGCAATGATACCACTGCTCCAGTTTCTCTTCAGAGGTAAAGGCGCGCAGGCAATGATTTAAGTCCACGGGTTCTACTTGCTCCCGTCGGCATATGGCAATGGTCTCGTGATCCACCCAAAGCTGTGAAAAGGAAGCTGGTGGTAAAATGGTTGGCTCATAAACCTGCTACTTACACGCTCCAAGGTGCTCTGGTAGCGTAAATGCAAGGCGGTTGGATCCCAATCAATGGCAATGGTAAAGTCTTCAAAGTATTTCGTGGTTGGGGTAAACGAAAGCGATGCAGTGTACTCGGGTGCACGTTTCGTTTCCAGATTTGGTAGCGATGGGAATTTCGCATTCATTTTTGGCGTGGGAGTGTTGCCTGCAAAGGTGAAGAGATTCATAGTTGCATTTGGTACCATTTTCAAACAGATGGCCACTCACTGGTCATTGTATTGATGGGTGGCAGTGCACCCTGTAGCACATAGTCATTGTTGCAGCGTATCTCACAGCCGCGACAGAAGCTGGGCCAGGCACAAATGGCACAGGTCAAGCCATCGGCACGCACCGCCCTTAACGTAAATGGGAAATCATAGCCCAGGCTGTCATCGCTGTAGAAAGAAGAATGGCTTAAGAAAGGAGGATTAAGTTTGGACTACGCTTCACTCACCAGTCGGCGGCATGATTCGCTTGTTCCGTGGTGGCTGGCAGTGGACTCAGCAAACGGCTAACTTGCAACCAAACGGCACAGTACAAATCCTTGTGCGTGCCACCCTCACAGTTGGGTATGAGCAGTGGCACTCCAAAGAGACTCGGCCGCGTCTTGTGGTAGGACAGAAAGTAGCTGTCGTGTCGTGTGATTTTGCGGTGCACTGCCACCAGATATTTGCCCACCTTGTAGGGCTGTGAGGAGCGACGTGAGTAAACACCGCTGCTGGTCTCCGGCTGAGACGTGGTTATCTGTGGATCTGGCTCATCACCCTCCTCTATCGTCTGTTCATCCACGTACTCATTGCCCAGTGTGTGAGCTGTACTCAAGCCACTGGAATCGTTGGGAGTTGTACGATAGCTATCATCACTAGCGCTACCATGTCGACTGTTATTGGTGACCAACTCTACCATGGGCATGGGCTCAGTAAGTGAGCTCTCCATGGAATTTTCGCCCGAATGATTTGTATAGGAGGCAGAGCTGGTGTTGCTCTCGGTGTGTAATAGCTTGGCGGATGATACACGTTTCTGTTGGGCAGCAGAGCCGTTTATGAAATTATTCTCCGGACTGCAGCTCAGGATAAGTGACTCCTGTACCAAAAGATGGCATTAGTAGGACGTGGCTTAGCTCAATTGTGTGTGTATGTATGTGTGTGTGTGTGTGTGTATGTGTGGGGTGTATTAAAGCTTTCGGAATTCAAAGAACCAACTTTCTAAATCTACTCATAAATTTACAACTTTTGTATAGGATAAAACGCTCAAATTTAAATACAAATTCAAATTCTACATTCAAATTTACAAATTGTTTATTGCGGGTGTGTGAAATTTGATTATTTGTTTAGAATTAACTTTGGTTTCTGGGTTATGTTGTGGGTTTCGGTGGCATCATGGTAATAATAAAGTGGCAAAATATATACGCAATTTGTACAGCTTGGGGCGGTTCAAGGTGCAGCCCCCATAAGAAATATTTTTAGAAAATTTATCAGTAAAAACTTCAACAAAAATCTGGCAATACCTTGAATTTCAATTTGAAATCTTAAATTTTTTACGAAAATCTTTAAAGATTTACGCATATATTTCAAAGTAGCTGTCTGGCAATTCTTAAACTGAGAGAATACGTTCCAACATCTAAACAATCGCTAAATAATGCTATAGAAAATACGTCCCTTGCTGAGTCTATTAAGCTTTGTCCGTCCGTCTGTCTGTTTTTACGCAAACTAGTCCCTCAGTTGTGAAGCTATCGAGCTGAAAATTGGGATAGTGTCATTTTCCAGCTGTACACTGCCCATATGTCGGAACCGAGCGGATCGGATAGTTTCTTTTTGATCAGTTTCAAGTGTATTAATACTTCGGCACAGACGAAGTTAGCTTTGCTTTCTCGTTTGACATTTAAGAGCTGCTAATGCACGCTGAAAAATTGACTGTCAGTTCCGGTTTGTGGATCGGCGGGATTATTGGACCGTACTTTTTAAAAAATAATGAAAATCGCAAAGTTACAGTCAATTGAACTAAGTACCGCTCCACGATTACCAACCTTTGTTGTCCACAAAGAAAGAATTGGACTTGGTTGACATGTGGTTTCAACAATACGGTGACACACGGCACGCGAGACCACGAAACTACTCCACATCATGCATTACAAAAGCTCAAAAGTATAGAACATTTTCGCTATACTTTGTTTACAATATGAAGTTTGTCATGACTTCAAAGCTTCGAGCGTCGTGCGCTGTCTACCGCTTTTTACTTTTTCTTCTTCTCCTACGCGTTTTGGTCGCTTGTCGCGCCTTTCAGGGAGCCTGTGTTTAATATTTTTCTTTTTTTTTTCAACTATTGCGAAACTAAACGTGCCACTAGGCTCAGTCATAGGACCGATTCTGTGTAACGTGATGCTTGATGGAGTTCTTCGGCTATCTACAACGATCGGCGTTAGCATTGTAGGCTTTGCAGACGACATCGCCATCGTCGCAGTAGCTAAAAAGCTGGAGAATGTTCATCGTAAAACTAACAACGCCACAGTGAGGGTGGTCGACTGGCAAGAGGTTTTAGGGCTGAGCCTGGCTCCCCATAAAAACCGAAGTGGTCTCTATTAGCAACAGCAAAAGTGTGGAAACTGCCCACATAAGAGTCGAAGACCAGCATACAATGTCGTAGGAGGCTATAAAGTACCTAAGGGTTATGCTGGACGATAGGCTAAACTTTTAAAAGACACCCAGCATTCGTGGAGGAAAAGGCCATCAAAGCAACGAATGCTTTATCGGGCATTTTGGCGAATGTAGGTGGACCTCTATAACGTAGCAGATGGCAGTTCTGCAACGTGATCAGGTCGATCATAATGTACACAGCACCAATATGGGACCCTGCAATGACCGTGCATAGCCGAGGATGCAAAAGGGCGTACAAAAGATGGGCTCCCCAAGTTATCTGCAGTTTCTAAGGACGCCGCCCTAGTACTAGCTGGAAGGGTACCGGTTGACCTGTTAGCGATGAAAAGCTTCGAGTCAGATGATCATCGACGAGGAAGAACGATGACGCAATTGCAGGAGAGGTTGAGTACCACCGTCTGGACAAGAAGACTGATTGCGAACATAAGGCCGTGGGTGGGTAGTCAAAACGGACAAGCCGATTTTTTACCTACCTAACTTTAGATCCTATTAATATAGGTTTAAGCAAAGACCAATATAATCTCTAAGATGAGTAACGCAATACGATTTTCTTGCACTCGATTTTTTCGTGCTGGCTCTAGAGCTGGCTCCAGGTTCTCTTGAAATTTTGTTCAAAAGCCAGAGCGCTCTGGAGCAGAGATGTTCACCCATTGCCCCCAGGGGCCTAGCGCAATCGGCTATTTACAAGCACACGAGCCGAAATCGGGCATATGAGCGTAAGCAGAGCTCTCTTTGCCTTCATTCGCTGCCCAGCTGTCGTTGAGGACAGTTCAAAGCTGGGCTGTGTCGCTTTGATATCGCACACCAATACACTCTCACTTTTTGGCCTCGCTCTTCTTGAACATCGCTGCTCTAGAGCCAACCGCTCTTTTGTATGCATACAGCGACAGCCGACGACTGTATGTGCGCACAGGTATTCTCAAGCATTGTTAATCTGCCTGCATGTATTCGTTTTCTACAGCTTGTTCGTTGTGTTTACTCACACAAGCAAGCGCATTCTATTTTAGATTTTTACGCTCACAACTTTGTGAGAGCGGAGAGAACGCGATTTTCGTCGCCACTAAAAAAATAGCAGCATATTGCAAAACCATTGTATGGCCGTTCGGCATCTTAGAGATTATATTGGTCTTTGGTTTAAGCCTGTGACAGATCCGTTTGATACACACTGAGTGCGGACCATAATTGCATCATGTCTGCTAAGATTCTAAAATCCTTGCCTCATTCTGAACGACAGCGCAGTTCGAATGTTTCACCCGGAGTAACTGGTATATCAAAGTCTGGCAAGGCCATTTATATTGGTAATATCAAACCTTGATTAGGATTCTAAACACACACCATGAACCACCCCCTTGTTATGTACAATTCTGCCAGACTAATCGAACGAGTCTAAGGAAGCTACAAGGAAATTATAAACTTGATATTTCGATAACCAACAATAAAATAACAATATGATTAAAGTTCGATACGAAGTTGAGTAGCAAACGAGGTGAGTCTAAAATGTTGAGAATTTTGGTTTTAAGCAAACAATTTACAACAGTTTAATAAAAAGAGTGTGATAGACAGAGAGAGATAGGAACGCCAACAACAAATTATAGGTGATTAGTACAAAAAATTACAAAATATTTCGATTGAGATCAAAGTGCGAATATACGGAATATGGGGAATAGTTTGATTGTTAAAAAGAGTTGAGAGGGAAGCCCACAAACCACGCAGCAGACGGCAACTGTTTCGTTTAACATATTGGTATTTAATATAATTAGATTAACATCTCGATAATCGATCGATGGGTGTTTCAGAAAGATCAGACGGAGTCAGAGGGCCGCCATTAATTCACGTTGATGCTTTACTTTTGGCTGGAGGAGCGTGTTTATCCTAGGCAAGGGGAATGATCAGAATTGGATTTGGCCCATTTTGGTTTTTCTTTCTTTTTTTCGGATGGGTCATAAATCTAAGATATTAAATACGTGTATGTTAATATAGTTTAGAAGCCATACCTTGAAGCAAAAAAGGCTGTGGGGCATGCACTCTCTCTTTCCAAAGCACCGGCTTACCTTTCCGGCATCATCTGGCGGCAGTTCGTGCACTTGATTGGAGCTGCTGTTGTTATTGTTGACGTAGCGGGCCACCTCCACCTCGGCCTCGACATCAGCGTCCTGGCTGTGGCCAACACTATGATGACCATTGCACAGGACGCGTGTGGAGGCTCGATGATTAGAGGTCTGCAGTGTGTTTAGCGAGGAAAGCGAGTCCTGGGCGGTGATGAGGGCTGCAAGAGACAGAAAGAAAGATTTGAACAAGTCCGACTAGCTTCAATGAAATTGCACAAGTGTCTCACCCGAACTCCTTTGTATATCCTTAAGACCTTGTTCAATATGCATACTAAGCACCGAATTGGAACGTGTTCTGGCACTGCTTTGCTCTGGCAGCTGGTAGACATACAGCTCTTTGGCACTTTGTGTACGTAACTTCTCCTCATCAGCCATCACTTGACGTATCTGAGAGTTCCAAAGCTCACACACCAGCATTAAACTAGGCTGAAGGGAACAAAGTGTGGCCAACTTGTGTTTCAGATCAGCATATTTGCATTCCGAGTTTAGACGCAGACCATACTTTATGGGCACACTGCCATCCAGCAGAATGACTGCAAAGGATAATCAAGTAAAACGTGAAATCAGGAGTCTTTCCCTACTTACCCAACACCTCCAAGTACACATAATTCTCCACGGGCAGCGGCAAACTGAGCAAACTGAAGGGATCAAAGCGTACCGATTCATGACCACAGCCCAGACAGCTAACCTTAGACTTCAATTGGCCATAGAACAGGTCAATAATGATGGATTGATTTCGGGCATGATGTTGTGACCAGGCTTCGGCAGCCACAATCTTATCCGGTCTGCCATTTGAGTCTTTTAGCTCACTGTAGGGCTTCTCCATTACACGATTTAGATCCTCGTGTAGGGCATCCAGCAGCCATTCAAGCAGCTCCTGTGAATCATGCTGACCCCCACCGGCAAACTGAGGGGCATGCTTGTTTACACAGAAGCGCAGCTTGAGCGGCGCCACTGAACGTGTGGTGGCTGTCCACACTTCCTTCAGCAGTTCTGCATAGCGCACTGCTAGTTGTCCACGAGTGCCCAGCTTGTTGGCCGCATTTAACTCAAAGCGATGCATCTGACGTTGAAAGTACTGGGCCAGGGGTTGGGTATTAAAGAGCACCTGGAGAGCGGCATTCATGAAGCAAGTGTTGCCCAGATTGTGCAAACCAGTGGCACCCGGTGCATGCACAGACATGATGGAGCTGCGGGTAAGACGTCGTCGATCGCCTGGTCCACCAGCCCCGCTTTGACCGCTCTGCGCCGTGGCCAACGATCCCAGCTCTTCGGGCCAGGTCAAATCTTTGTTGCGTATCTCCAGCAATAGCTGATCGTTGTCTCGTATCAGCAACTCCTTCAGGCACATGGAATCCTCCTCCAACAATATGGCACCATTATCCAGCGGCGGCACATGCCACAGCCGTATATCCTCCGCCTTAAGGCGCAGCTGATCGCACAGAAAGTCACCCACTTGACGCACAGTGGCCAGTCGGCTGAAGGCTGCGGTGTAGGCCAAATATCGCTTCGGTGGCTGCAACACGCTGCTAGCCGCAATGGCTGCATAGCCTCCACCCGAGGCCAGGACACCATAGCCACCGCTTACGGTAGAGCCCCAGCTGCCCAGTTGCGTGCCACCACCGGCTCCAGTTGCACTGGTCTGTCCCGGCTGGGCTTGATGCAGCAATATGCGCAAATTTAAGGGATACAGCTCCAGCTCCACCTCAGAGTTGGGTGGTTGTATGACCTAAATAAGAATATAGCAAACAATAAATCCATTTGACATCTTTCCTAAAGCTCTCACCTGGCGGGGCAGTGGCAAATTGTCGCCATACCAACGATTCAGCGCCTTCCACAGCGATTTGGGCACCAGCTCAAAGTCATGACTCTGCACTAGTGGCGTATCTCGCTTCAGATGCCCACCCTCGCCCGTCAATGTGCGAACATTTCGATACGGATTGACCGTAATCAGATTGCTATTATCAATCGGACCTGGACGCTGATGTCCCGCACAGTGACGACCCGCCGAGATGCCACTGCTGGCCGAACCAGAGCCGGAACCCGAGCCCAGCGAGTAATTATCATGTTGTTCCAGACTGTGCGTATTGAAACTCTCGTCACAGACAAGAGCCTCATCCACTGCGCTTCGCTGGCTGGCTGTGCGCTTGCAGTAGTCGCAGGTGTGCGATATATGCTGGCTATATTGCATCCAGTTCACATACCAGTCCCGCGTGATCAGATACCAGAACTGACCTACACGATATGGACGACGCTCCTCGCGTCGCAACCAGCCGCGTACAATGTCGCACTCCATGTGCTTGCACTGCGGCCACAGCCCGAAAACGATATGGCACAGCTCGAAAATAAGATCGAGCAGGGGCTGCATTAGCCGCAGGCCGCATTGCACATTCCACAGCATAAAATCCTCGGCCGTCAGTGAGACATTGTCGCGAGTAAGTTGGCTGGGTGCACCATCTGGGCTTTTTCGCTGGGCAAACTCCAGAAGATCACCAATGACATGCTCCTTGGTCAAATCCTTATACTGTTGGGCATCACGATTCTCTTTGGACACAAAAAGCAGAACATTGATCATTTGTAAAGTCTCCTCGTGGCTTAAAACACCATCGCGATCTACGTCAAAGATCTTGAAGCAAACTGCAAAAGGAAGTAAAGAATGCAGGTTTAGTCTGGGGTAATGTTAAATGGTTTGATGTAACAAATACTTACAGCGAGTGCGTTCTACGCCGGGTCCACGACAAGCTGCGCTTACACCACAGCATAACTCCTTGAAGTCTATGTGACCATCACGATTCTCATCAAAGGCATTAAAGAGACCGGCCAGCGCATTTTTTGGTATTGGTGGGCTAATCAGGGGCCCCAGAAATTGCAAATCAATTTGACCATTCTGTGAGGTATTCTTTAGGCGCCAGAATTCCTTCTCCAGGTCGCCAATGTCCTGTAGAAGAAAGTGAAGGCAAATGTTTATTAAAATTATGAATTCAAGTTTGTTTAGTTGGATCTTTCGTTGAGAACTAAAGGAATACGACAACATCTTAACAGATTCCAGGAAAAACTGTCCCGCCGGGACTCTTACATTTGCATGAAGTATATAAATGGTGAAACAGAGTTTTCTGAGAAAGCCTGCCAGTTCAAAAAAGGGGGATAAGAACACCGAAAACGAGCTTTATATAGAACTTTGTTCGATAGCGAACGATTTTTTATTTATCTGGTTAACAAGCGAAAGAGCTTTAGTAAGCGTTGGCACGTGTCCGAAGATTTTATGGTAGCTTGGCAGGCAAAGTCAGAAACCTTCTTTACAAGGAAAACTCAAAATCCTTGCTCAGAACTACATTATATGTGGCGTTTCTTAAAACCATCTTAGAGATTGAAAGAGGAAGTTCTCTTCTTTTTTTTTAAGTATTCCTTAATCGGCCAAGATACAATGCAATGTGGTAGCATTTCTCTCAAACTTATTAACATCTATAATCCTGCTTTATCAGTACATAGTTCTCACCTTCTCTTCCAAATGCGTGACACCGGCTAAACTCTGATAGAAAGTGGGCGTCTCTAGTTCTGATGTGAGGCTGACACAATTATCGGCCAATAGCCATTTCGATAGCACTGTGGCATTCCGATGCTTGACAATCCAATCCTGGAATTGTTCAAAATTGACGCGTTCGCTTTGGGCAAACAGGGAGACACTCTCAAAGGGAGCCAGATTGACATTTCGAACGTAATCCGTTTTGATAATGTAAGTGCCAGCATCATTGCAATACAGGTTCCACAGAAATCTATTCAAAAATATTAGAAATTAGTTGTAGCAAGTGCATTTTTAAGTTTTTTTGTTAGAACTTACTTGGTTTTCTCCTCCTGCGAGCCGCGTGTGATCAGTACAAGGCCGCAAAGCAAATCCTTAAAAGAAATACCACGCTGAGTGCCACCGCAGGCTGCATACAACATATCTGTAATTTTTGGCGGCACTCCCTCGCAGAGCACATCCTGCTGGAATGCATTGCGACTGAGGTAGAGTCGACCCACGCCAGCTGATTTTTTGAAGGCATCTTTCAGGCGTCGCAGTTCGGTGTCGCTAACTGAAATTTTAGGAAAACAATGATTACTAAGCGCGAGCAACACATTTAGTAGGAGTTGGGTTTAACCAAATTGATTTGATCAATTAGTAGCTTATAATACTTGAGGGGGAGCACCACGATAAGTTATATGACTTTGCGGTTTTCGGCGAGCGCCAGCGCACGCTGTCCAACTTTAGTTGTGACGTCAATCAATAGAGTCAATATACATTAGTTGAGGATTATTTGATTGATTTGAGGAGATTGGATTCAAAGAGGATTCGTTAGTTGCTAAAGAACTTATTATACAGCCAGCCCTGTTCTCAATTCCACTTTCACAAAACTTAAGTGATTTAAAGCCGGTTCTTGGACTAGATTTGGTATCTAAATCAAGGCTGCAAACCGGTTCGGAACCGAACCCGTAGAACCGGTCGGAACCAGGCGCCTTATATTTTTTACTTATCGAACCTGAACCCGAACCGGACCACTTTATCGAAAAATGAGGTTCAGTTCACCAATTAACATAGATTTTAGTATAAACGATAGCATTTCTAACGAATCGTGGATGATTTTTTATGTAAAGTAGCAAGATAACGTATGGTGACTAGATTATAGGAAAAAAAACCATTTGAATGAAATCTACTTGGTTTTGAAAAGGCAGTATTGATGACGAGATTCACATATACACACTGTCGATAAACGTCCAGCATACGAGTCTAAATCTGACTGCTATCATTTTTTAAGAACTTCAGGTCAGATAAATACTATTACTATTGCATATATAACAATTGAAAAGGCCAGTGCTAGAGTGTGTAACGCGATGGAAATCGACTTACAAATTGTGCAAACGTTTACTAACTCTTAAAATTTTTTCTCGACAGGCCTGCTTATGGTATGGCATTTTATTGGATTGAAATTCGCTGGACTTGTTGCCGATCGTAGAACTGAAATCGTTAGATCGAAGAAAAGTGACGAAAGGGTTAAGTACTGGGTACTGGGAGCTAGACAGAGAGTTCTCATGCTGATAAGACCATTTCGACTATATTTTGATATCTTTTCAATTAAAATGTGCACATTTATTCTTTAAAGAAGTTTGCAAAGTCTGCCCCTTTCTACGCAAACTTGTCCCTCAGTTTGAGAGGAAACCGAACTGATGTTCAGTTCATTTGAACAACAAATTAACTGCTGTTACGAGCCTATCTTAAGACAAAGATATTTGTAAATATGGGGACTTATATCTGGAAAATTAATTTAGTTCATATCGTTCCATAAAATCACAGCAGCATTTTCCTACTTTAAGTTTAGTTAGGTTGCGTCGTTCGACCTTCAACACATAGAACGGATTGATCCGTAGTGTTACAGAATTTTTATTTCCTTGCAGAGTGTATTATAAAATTGCCCGGATGTCTGTAACGCATTGAAGGAAGCATCTCCGACCACATAAAGTATATATATTTTTGATCAGCATGACGAGCTGAGTTGATTTAGCCCTGTCCGTCCGTCTGACCGTCTGTTAGTCTTAAAGCTATCAACACCAAACTTTGCACGAAGTCCTTTGGTACAAGTACGCTGCACATTTGTCGGATCCGGCCGGATCGGATGACTATAGCATATAGCTGCCATAGGAACGATCGGTCGAAAAACTAGTTTTAGTGAGAAAAACTTTTTTGTTTTCAATTGAAACGCTTCCAAACTTCGTTTTTCTTAGTTTACTATGCTTTTTTCATGATTCCACCAAATTTGGTCGAAATCGGACATCTATATAGTATAGCTGTCATAGAAAAGTAAAGATGGAAATGTCCTCAAAATTGGCAAGTATTTGTCTTATATGCTCCCACACGATTCTACAAAGTTTTGTCAAAATCGGATGACTATAGCATATAGCTGCAGTATGAATGATCGGTCGAAAAGCAAGTTCTAGTGAGAAACACTTTTTTGTTTTAATTGGGATCGCCTCCAAATTTCGTAATTAGCAGTTTGTTATGCTTTTCCAAGATTGCACTAAGTTTGGTCGAAATCGGACATCTATATAGTACAGCTCCCATAGAAAGGTAAGGTCCCAAAAGTAGTCCTATTTAGAAAAACAAACTGCAGGAGTATACAAAACTTCCTACTTATTAAGTTACTGTGATCAAGCTTCAAAATCAAATATGCAGTTATTTAAATCAAGGACCGGTTCAGTTCAGGTACGGCAGATATGTCTCAGTTTAGTAAACATTATTTCAGTCTGCTGCTGTCATTCCATGTGAAAGGTTGTCACACTCTCCTCTCTCCGATTGCCGGCTGCAATTTTAGGGGAGGGTTTTTGTTTGCACAGCTCACTTTGTTGTTGCTGATTTACATCAAGTATATAAATTAAATTTGTGTGCCCTGTCAGACTCATGGTGGAACTAACATGGTGAAGCCATCCGAGAAAGCACTCTCTCTGTTTGTAGGGCCAAAGGGCCAGTATGCTGTGATTGCTTGAAGCGAAATGTAGGCTACGGATAAGTTTTTCTGTAGTTTTGTATGTATGCGTAATAGTCTTATTAGTGCTGTCATTTCTGATTTTAGAGTGTGAAAAGATGTCGAGTTATTGTGTTATTTGCCGTAAATCGTTTGCGCAAAGCAACGTTAAACTCATACGAGTTCCAAAGGACTTGGAAAAAAAAACAATATGGAAAGAGTCTATAGGCATTAGTATTAACAAATATCATGCTGTCTCTTTCTATCACATAGGCAATGATAGATTGGCCCTCAGCATATGCTGGCGGCTTCACCTTGTTAATTCCACCATTGTCAGACTCACTCTCACTTACACACGCTCTCTTACATAATCTCTCTGGCTCACTTAGCAAAAGCTGTCAGTCCACATTTTTAAATGTACGCCATACCTTATATAATTGTATAATGGTTCGGCACGTCATAGTTTCGGATCACGAACACCACTTAGCGGTTCGGCTATGAACCGGCTATGAACATCCTTTAGACAAAAATACATATTTTCATATCTATAAATAAAAATTCTTAATATTTGGCTTAAGTTATACAACTGACAGTTATCTTCAATTGTATATTTTTATTTGAATGTGCTGAATGATTCATTTGACGAAATATCACAAGTGCACATGCACATGTTCATAAAAAATACACACATATGTACATACTCGTATGTGGGTACAAACATACTAACACACATACACATTTACCGATAATTAAGAATCGTAACGCATTTAACGTTATAAAACGCAAAACGTTTTTGCAACAATAAGATAGGAGGAGTGAAAAGAAACACAACGAAGCTTACATACCCTCTAATCGACCCAAAAAAGAAAACAATAAAAGCAAATGGACAGCATATCACCAAAAGCCATTAAACACGTAATCAATTTACTGTCAATAAAATCAAATTTTTAATTCCCCATCAGGTTGGCGACCAACATTTGATAATCACAAATTGAGCGTGAAAAGCCAATGTAGAATTCAGTTTCTTTTTTACCTTTTTTTGCTTATTCTTTTTATTATAACTGCATGGAATTTATGCAGCGTCACGCGACACAAACGGAATTTCATTGTAAAAATTGCAATTTTCTTTATGATCTGTGACTACTGCTTTAAACGAGGAGACATGCATGAGGAACCGGTCTCTGCTAATAAGAAAAGCACGCACCTGGTGGGGCGAAATGTATGGAGTAGGGGGGTTGGTATAGAACCAGGCACTGGGGGCTTATCAGTAACATTCGTTTTCTTTACTCTTGTTGGTTGCCTGGTCATAAAACAACAACACTAACAAGAAGAACAACTACGAGAAGCGGTAGCCAGATGAATGCCAGAGCAAAAGCAAATCAAGGTAACGCCAATGCCAGACGTCATCATGATTAGGGTTGGGGATGCGATACCAAAAGTTCCACTGGCCATATTAAAGAGAGAATTTTAAAGGAATATCTCAAGAATTTAAATAATTTTGTGAATTTTTTAAGAATGTTAAATTTTAATTGCTCGGGAAACGAAATAATGATAAAATTTCTATGGGATCGGAATTGATGAAAATTCCGGCGACACTTCCGGAAAGCCTCGAAGCGAGCTTAAATCTTTGAGAATACCACTAATAGTTCCTCCAGAGACTTTCCAAGATGGTTTTTAAATGTAGGTCAAGTACCACGGAGTAGAACTACCTTCAAGCTAATTCATATTGTTTTGCAATTTTTTTATCAAATCAATTTTTTGGACACGATCTAAATATATGAAAATTAATCTTAGCTTACATCGAAAAATCACTTGGATTTGATATGGGCAATAAGTACGCATAGAATTTGAACATAATGCCCAGATTGGTTCAAACTTAAGACTTAAGTGGAAATTTGAATTCAGTGTCAGAGCATGGCTAAAGATGTGGAAAACTAAACGTACTACCAGCCATGCTCTCATTTTCGTATTCGCAAAATTTTTGCGATTTTAAACCGAATTTGCTCTCCAAATCGCAAAACTTTTGCGTATGCGAAAACGGGAGCATGGCTTTATATCTCTAAAAAATCAAAAAAAAAAGGATTTGAAAATTGAAACAACTAGAGATGACGAATTAAATTTTCGAATTTCCGAAAGAAATCCGACTATATAGGTATACATATCATTAGTGCTTAAAAGACTTAATATTTCTGGTGAATATTCGTTGAATAATTCCTTGATTGTCCTGATGTGTCTGAGAGATGAGATACGGGGATCAGATGAGTCCGAAAACATGTTAAAAAGGTCCGTGCTTTCTTGAAGTCGACATATTTTGCACGTGTTCGCATACCAATATCTTTTGTAGTCCTTGTTTTTAGATTCTTGGGCTTCTTCTGACAACTCTTGAAGCTTCCTTTTTCTGGTGAACGTTGAACTCTCATCAATTGATTTTGTTGGTTTGCCACGTTGTTGCCCTCAAGAAGTGCTGGCTATATCTTCGAAAAAAGTAAATCCATCTAGCCAAGTCGAGTTTTTCAATACAAAATTTTCCACAGTCCGATTGGCTGATTGCCATTTAGATTTTAGTCTGTAGAATATGTTTTGTATGTTTCTGGTAATGAATATTCCATCCTTCCTTCGGTTTTTGCTAACGACTCGATATTCTTTTTTTGATTGATTTTGATAAAGCAATTGTTTTCCCGTCTTTGACTTGTCGACCAAATATTAAAGGTAAATTTTATCGAGCCAAACTTTTACAGAATGTGTATTTCCTGGTTTGGACGAAATCACATCCTTTTCATTAGTTCAGCTCAGTACTGTATTTAGAAAATTTTTGTTAAGAACTGATCTATCTTAAGCTTTTTTACGATCCGAATCGAGTTAGACTCTGACTCACACTTCAGAATGGTTTGCAGACCTCATTTGATGTATTTTTGTAGTCTTAGTCTTAACTCATTGAAAAGTATTGCTATTTTTGAAGCTTTTGAAAAATTGGCCTAACATTCTAATTTGAAAACTTTTTCCACCCAGAATCTGTTCTATCTTTCTTACTTTTGTAAGAGATTTACAGAAAGTTCAGGTTTTATAAAACTTGATCGATGATTTTTTGGTCTTGGCGTTCGCAGAACAGAACTTTGGTTTCTTGGGCGCCCTGAAGAACTTCTTTCAATATCCTAGTATTACAAAATTGGCAAACCCCTAAAAGCACGCTAAGAATTTGTTTATTTTTTAAATTTCTGAATGTTTTTGCACTCCTACTTTAAAGCAGCGTTCCTATGGCTATTTCCTGCTACTTAACATATAATTATTTTACTTAAGAATCTAGCTTTAATTGCTTCAATTGTTCCAGCAGCTGAATTTTCCTTGAATTGGTGGGAAATATGAACACACAATCTCAATAGAAGTTTTGACAATCGCAACTTGCACTAATTTTTCTGCTCATTGCTTTGTTCGCCCAGTCGCCCTTTCTTCGCCATCAACACCCTTCAAATAGTGCAACAATAAAAGCGCGAGGCTAAATTTTCTATTGTGACGTCACTGACGGCGGCGACGCAAATTCCCACACACACACATACACACCAATACAATCAAAATTGCAAATGAATAGATAGAAAGACACACAAGAAGGAGAACGCAATGGCCAGTGTCCAGCTCCACGGCAAACAGCATGGAAATTGGAAATTGAATGGGGAAACAAAACAATAGAATCGATAAAGCGCAATCTGCACCTGTATTTGTATTGGCATGTTTGTGTGTGTGTGTGTGCACTATTATTGTTTTTGTTTCAGCTGCGGCCTGTGGGTTCGGTTCTTCAACGATGACCCATTTCTGGCCTAAGCAAAGGTTAGCTAACCAATTTTCACTTACCACGTTTAAGTGCATCCTCATAGCTGATGCAAATTTGTTTGGACTCTTTGCTGCCCATAATAATAATAGTTGCAACTGTGTGTCGTGTGTGTGCGGGGGCGCAACGCAACGACGACGGCAAATTCTTTAGGTTGCGCTGCTGCGTCGTCGTCTTGTGACTTCACTTTTCACATTTGTTTATGTTTCATTTGCTGACCGCCGCTGGGCCTTGAGTAAAATCTGACACAATCAGATTATCAACAAAGTCGTTGTTGTCTGGAATTCACTTCACCTGTCTACCGATATCTATAACGACAGTAATAGCTGATTTCCACCTCTAAGGGTTCTGTCATCGATTGCACTAATTATCGATAAATTCCTAATGGTGTGTCTACTACGTTCTGCGTCCACTTAGTTCTCTATCATCTCCAAGACCAACACGATGAAATTAACAGACATTATTTTCGTAAAATCAGTTAAATAGATACAATTGCAGATATTACAGTACTATAAAAGAAATTTCCATATATTAGAAATAATTCAACTAATTTTGCAGTTTTTATTTATATCGTAGGACCGTTTTTTAGGAAGAAATAGGCATGTTATAGCTGCCATTTCATTTTTACTTCGCCGTTAGTCGTACACTCGCCCATTAACCGCTTTTATTTTTAAAATAAACAAGCCATTTTCGATTATTGGTTGCGACTATTGGACGCAGCTGTAGTGGAAACCAATTGTCTTGTTACGGTCACACCGATTGTCATGCAAGCGTTTTAGCACACTGTTAGCCCAGCAGCAGCTGTTTGGCCATTACACAACACTGCAACGAGCCAATCATATTTTTTGTACGGGCGTAATTAGAAAGCAGTAATTAAGCTTAATTCTTACGTCTCGCCCACCAACAACAACAGTACACACAACAGCCACAAGCCGCCGCGAGCTTACCGTGTGGACTTCGCGCGAAAATTGAACAGTGCAAATGAAATACGTGTTTTGAAACTACGTCGCCATTTTTTTGACATACACGACACGCACACACAGAAACACACACCCAAAGAGATCTCTGAAGAAAAAGCAAAACGGTGTTTGTTGGTGTCTGTCTGTCTGTCGTCGGTCGGCTGTGGTTACGTATAATAATAATCATCAACATCCACATTGAAAACCACTGAATACCCACCACCAACGTGAACATCACTAGCCAGAAGCAGCTGGACCTGAGGAGGAGCCACCGCCACCACCCCACCCCAAACAAACAACAACAAAGCTTAACTGTGATTGACATAGATCAGACAGCAGCATGGCCAAAACATACGATTATCTGTTCAAATTGCTGCTCATCGGTGACTCTGGAGTGGGCAAAACATGCATCCTATTTCGATTCTCCGAGGATGCCTTCAATACCACATTTATATCCACAATAGGTGAGGTTTGAGACACCCAAACATTTCATTCCGCATACATCATCATCATCATATCTGTTGCCGTCTCTGCTTCCTACTGCCCGGGCTTGCCTGGTGTTTTAATTAATTATGACGCCGCCGGGCAGCCCAGCAACTCGAATAACAAAATAACAATCGAGAATATGTGACTCATTTTTGAAACGCTCTTCTCTTTTGCCTTTGCCTTGCCTTTTGATATGTCATAATATAATAATAATTATTATTGTTATTATTTGTTGTTATGGGCCTGGCCAAACAAAACCAGGATGTGTAGAGTTAGTCAGGGGGGTACAATCCAACAGGAAGTGTCCACACTCTTTCAAACACACACCTACAAAAAAACCTAAAATTAAAAATTGTTATCAAACTCATGACGAATCTCACATATATAAAGTAAACAAAGAAAACAGCCAAATTCCAAACAATTATCAAATATTAATGCTCTCCAATAGGGTTAAATTATAGCTTATATAGCTTAACCAGAATAGCTTCTTTGTGTAATTAAAATGTTCAACTTACCTTTTTAAAGGTAAATTTCTGCGACAAATAGCTTTAGATAAATAGGTCCTTAATTAACTGACCTACTCTTAAATTAGGGTAGCCTTTCAATCAGCAAAATCTGTTCTCATTTTTTAAAATAAGCCACAAAATTTTGTCCGAATCTTGACGTAGTTGTTGGTACACAAATAATATAATAATAAAAACAATTCTTTATTAAAAATCAAAAAAATAACAAATGGCTTTAAGTCCATAACAGATTCCACAGAGATATTCAGTCATGTTCTCAATTCCGCTATGTTTTAAAAAGTAAACCGATCGCAATTCCGATCGGTTTGGATTTGCTCTCAATTCCGAATGATATTGCTTACGGTTTAATTTTTTTGCAAACCACGGGCCAAACGAAATCGGCACGGGAGAATCAACGAAACGACGGAAAATGGAACATGCGGAAACGAGAGACTTTTACGTCTTACTTTTCGGTTTGGCAGGCGCTGCCAATTTCTTGATACACTTAACAAAAAATTATTTTTAATTCAGTTAAAGACTTAAATGCAATTCGAAGTACATTAACAAGATCTACATTGATCACAAAATTAAGGAAAATTAACTTAATGTACATTTGGCAACTGCACGAGTGCGTAATTTGTCAATTAATTTTCATTTCAACGGCCAACAATCATTACTTTTTAAAACGAAAAACGGTTTCGTTTTCGTGTTGCGAGAAACTGAATCAATTCCGTTTCCGAAAAGTTGCAGTGGAAGTGGAATTGAGAACATGCCTGATTGATTTTTAATTCATCAAGTCGTCAGTCGGAGAGTTATTTATAAGACTGGATTTAAACGGTGGAGCAACCTTCATGAAGTTTTTCGAAAACTCTTGCTTGTAGGAAGGAGGTGTAGAGGGGCAAGCGATACCACTGCACCTCTTTCCTAAAAGCAAGAGCATCAATGGATTTGGTCGAAAGAACCGTTATCAGCCACTCAACGTAGCTTCCGGAAAATGTCTCCGCAGGCGAGTCCTGTTGGTCAGTTCTTTGATATTTTTGGCCTTCCAGTTGTTTTTGTAAACTGCAGCACTCAGACTTCCAAAAAATCTTCAATCGGACGACACTGCGGCAAGTTTGTTGGACTCCGTTTCTTTGGTCTTTCCTGCTCATTAAACCCGTCGTTACTTAAGCGTAAGGAGAAGAAGCTTTGTCAGGCCATAAAACATAATTATTGTCGGAATGATTTTCCCTTAAAAACGGCATTTAACCCTTCTTTAAACACTCGTTTATGTACACTTCCTTGTTGACTGCAATGCCACTTGCCTTGAACCACGGCTTCGTGGCCAAAGCATAACTTTGGTCTTAAACTTTAGCTTGAACTTATATTTCACATCAGCAGGTGTTGACGATACATAGTTTTTCTTAGTTAATTATTAGAAAGGTCGTTAAAAACTATAACAAGAATACAATAATTTGTTCCTCATCTCTGCCAAACTTAAGATGATCTCATAAGAAATCTTTAAAGCAATCACTAGACTGTTAATTATACTATAACGCAACAAAGAAGAAAAAAATCTACACCCTGGCCACATCCGACCCAAAAAAAAAAACACAAAGATTCAAAAGTTGTATACCCGCATTTGAAACAGTTTCTTATGTTTAAGCCACTGTGTCCACTCAAGTCAATGTACTTTTCCATGCGCTGCTTATCTCTTCAGGGGCAGGGGCAAGGGGTTGCCACAGAAAACTGATAAAAAGACGCTTGATTGTTGTGCGAGTACTTTCATATTTATATTTAAATTACATTGATCAGCCGCATTGCTCAGTCATCATGTCATAACATAATCCAATTGTTTGTTTTCATTTACTTGGCACGTTCCCCGTTTTGCGCTAATTCCAATTTCGGGTAGCGTTTACTTACTTCGACAACATTGTTTTAATTAATTGCGTTGTCGCTTCTCGATGGTGTGCTCTGCGCGCCCACGTCATAAACAGGTTTAGCTAGCCAAAAAATTTGGCTTGAGTGGATTCTTATGCTTATCATGTGCTCTTTTCTTTCGTTCACAGGTATCGATTTTAAAATTAGAACAATTGAATTAGATAACAAAAAAATCAAATTGCAAATATGGTAAGTTTTTGTACTGAAAACGATTGGTGGTTCTTCATTTAATTCACAATTTCAACTCCTTCCATTTTTTTCCAAAAGGGACACTGCCGGTCAGGAGCGCTTTCGCACAATCACCACGGCCTACTACAGAGGTGCCATGGGCATTATGCTGGTCTATGACATCACGCAGGAGAAATCATTTGAAAATATTAAAAATTGGATACGAAATATCGAAGAAAATGCCTCGGCCGATGTGGAGAAAATGCTCTTGGGCAACAAATGTGAATTGAATGATAAGAGACAGGTACGTTGTGCTGAATTTTGCTTGAACAATGACAAATGTAGCGTTCCAATCCGCAAAATAGGAAGGATTTCACTAAGATTCACTAAATGTTTGTAAAATGTTTTCAAATCGAAGACTTAACGGGCCTTAGTGAAAGATTCGCTTAAAAATAGGGATGTCGGACATTTCAAAAATATCTATATCGATATTTTTGGCGATATTGAAAAAGTAACATTACGATATAAATATTTTAGGGTAAAAATATATTTTCGATATTTTCACAAATGTGTCTTTTAGAGTCTCTACAATAAGCAGGTCTATTGAGGAAAATAAGGTGTCATTTGACTCATAATAAAAACTACATTCTAATAAAATGGATTAAATGAATTTTTATAAGTTTAAGAAAAGATATATGTTTTATTTCATTATAAAAGGAACTTCTGGAAACTTTTTCATGTTTTTATATTGATGGGATTTAGAGAAAGCATCTTCTCTTAGAAACTTAAGAAGTGAACTTATGATTATGTTTGATAGGTTGATTTCAAATTTAATTAAGCTCATGGAATCAATAGAGTCGTAGCTATATTTTTAAGTGATTCGTTTTTAGGGTAATTTTTCTGCATAGAGCGGAAATATGTGATATAACAACAAAAAAAATAGGGGAAAGTTAACTTCGGCTCGGCCGATGTTTTGTATACCCTTGCAGCTTCCATTGAAAACAAAAAAGTTTTTCTAACTAAGACTACTTTTTGGACCTTACTTTTCCATGGGATCTATACTATATATATGTCTAATTTCGACCAAACTTAGTGAAATCATGGAAAAGCATAATACACTGTTAATTACGAAATTTGGAGGCGATCCCATTTAAAACAAAAAAGTTTCTTCACTAGAACTTTTTTCGACAGATCATTCATACTGCAGCTATATGCTATAGTCATCCGATTTTGATAAAACTTTGTAGAAATGTTTTAAAGAATATAAAATAAGAAAATGCCAATAAAAAGGACGTTTTCATTAAAAACAAAAAAGTTTTCCTCACTCGAACTTGTTTTTCGACCGATCGTTCCTATGGAAGCTATATGCTATAGTCAATCCGGCCGGTTCCGACCAAATGTGCAGCCTATTTGTACCACAAGACTTAGTGCAAATTTTGGTGAGGATAGCTTTAAAACTGACGGAGGAGATAGCATTAAAAACAGACAGACGGACAAGGCTAAATGAACTCAGCTCGTCATGCTGATCAAGAATATATACTTTATGTGGTCGGAGATGCTACCCTCTGCAAGGGTATAAAAAAAACTTATAGTCCTAAATCCACGAAACGTTAGAATTAATGTTTTACCAGTAATCGTTAGACAAGGATCTTAAAAAGTAGCGTTGAGTTATATGCTTATTGGTCATTTGTTGTCAAAAACCCCACTTTTTATAGCCAAAGCCAAGCGCTCCGATGGCACTGAGCTTCCTGGTGTAATAAGATATGCCAATGCCAAGTCTGAAAGCAATGTCCTTTACATGCAGAAATTAATGGGGTAAATTAAAATACAAATCCAATAACTCTAATGTCTGCTTCGGTTGAATTTACGTCAAAAAAAATTTGCAGATTTGACAAATAAATTTTATGATTTACATTAGCGCTTCCATAGACAAATGTAAAATCATACGTAAATACATGCACATATTTATGTACAATATCAGTACATTTTATATGCGCTATGAAATAAGTATGCACAATTTACACACATGCATAAAAAGCCGACAATTCACTCACAAATGAACATTAATTCGCGGAAGTCTCTATTATGTATACTTTCGTTTACCGTTTTTGGTTTGCATTTCTGCCAAGCATCTCTATGCTTTGCTTTTAAATGCGTCTTTATGTTTGTCGAATTGCCAATGGTCTTAATAGTTTTATTACGCAAAATAATAATCCCTTTTACTAATCATTTAATTCCGCTTTTTAGGTTTCAAAAGAGCGTGGCGAGCAATTGGCTATTGAGTATGGCATCAAATTCATGGAGACCTCCGCGAAAGCCAGCATCAATGTGGAAGAGGCCTTCCTCACACTTGCCAGTGATATAAAAGCGAAAACGGAAAAGCGAATGGTAAGCCAAAGACAATGTAAACATTTATGTCTAATTACTAAGCCAACTTTTGTTCGGTTTTTCCCCCCAGGAGGCAAATAATCCACCCAAGGGCGGCCATCAGCTTAAACTGACCGAGAGCCGGCCAAAGGACAGTTGGTTGTCCAGATGCAGTCTGCTTTGACGTGGCAATGTGCGATTGGCACTGATGCGGCACGGTGGTAATAATTATGATAATGTATGTGGTAGTAGTTTTCTTAACTCCTGTTAAGTCCGTACAAGCGATAATGGCGCCAGCTCTCCCAACCGACTTAAATGAAATATTGTAATATGGAAAGGTACATTCTACATGCAGTTGCTAACTAATTAATGAAACATAAATTATACAAATTCAAGTTAATCCCAGCCACATCCTTCTCGAAGAGTATTGTTTTGTTAAGTACATAAATCATTTGCTTTAGCCCACAGCCATGGTTGTTGTCGATTTGTAATTAATTACTTGTAACATAAATATATATTAACTATATATGAATGTATGTATTTGGTTTTGCTCATCGTCAGACTTATTTCCCTCTCTTTGCCATTTCGTTAAGATTGTGTAGTGCAGTGTACCTACAAAACACACACACACACAGGGTGTTCAGACGCACAATTCCTCAAAAAAAAAACCCATGCCTTGGTTATCATTTCGTGTAATTTGCACAGCTGCGGGTGCTTTCTCCTTCTTCTTCACACACATTTCATTTTATATAGTTTTAACTGTATTTATTTTTTATTTGTTTTACTTTGCCGCCCACACTCACACACAGAACTCTGTCAATAGAACGTTGTTTCTATCAAAAATAATGCAAATTTCGATAAATATAAACAAGAACACGTTTGGATAATAAATACACACACCTAATAAGTAATAAATAAATATTTATATAAATATAAAATAATAAACCATACAGCGCCGTAAAATACATATTGTGAAAATTAATTGATAACTAATTGCATATTTGATATTAATAAATTACTTGTAATATTAATTATTAAACGTATACAATTTTATAAAAATAAATCATGTGCAAGAAACAATTTGAATTTCGTCTATTTTGTACGGTCATTTTGTGGTGAGCAAGTTTCTATTTGAAATTAGTCTATGTTCGTCTACTTATATATGAAATTGTGTTATGGTTAGGGATGTACGGAGGATAAGATGCAAAATTTGTTGTTTACCTTGTTAAGTTATAAAACTTTCCAAAAAAAGTGCGCTGTAGTGATAATGCCTAGTCTGAACTTGTTTAAACAGCCGCCTCCCCATGCCTGCGAATCCAAAACTGCTTGGGAATTCCAAGGCAGCATGCGCGCAAAAAAACACGGAAGATAGCCTGAACCGATTAGTAATAAATAAAAAAGAGAAACAAGTTTATTGATCTAGAAGAGGTCCTTCTTCGCTGGCAGAGCTCCGAAAAGCCAGGTGTAGTATAAATCTACAGCAAAGAGCGAGCGCGCGGCAATGGACTAACAGTGTCAAACCAAATCGATTAACGTGGAACCGAAATACGATTCCTTTTGAATCACCGATTTTTTATACTCTGTACCAGAGGTACACAGAGTATATTAAGTATGTGCAAAAGTATGTAACAGCCAGATGGAATCATCTCCGACCCTATAAATTATATATTCTTGATCAGCATCAACAGCCGAGTCGATATAGTCCATATGTTTATATGAGCAAACAGACTTCGAAATGGTAAGAAATATTTTTTTCTCTTACACCTTGGGTCTAAGTCTGAGAGTTCCTGGGGTAAGGATAAGGAGACGATTCTTGTCACCTACAAAGCAATAGGCCGAACCCTCACTGACTACTCTGCTCTAGCCAGGCCAACAGCAGTCAGTGACACCCAATGGGGATACTACAGCGAGTGCTCTAAGGACGGTCACAGGATGTCATTCTATGACCCACGAAGATCACATTCACGAGGAAACCCAAATTCTCGGAGTCAGATCACACTGCACCATGCAGGGCCAGCAATTCCTAACCGGCAGCCTTGTGGAAGACCATGCAAACCACACCTTGCTTAAGTTCACCCCCAGACGCACAAGCAGGCAAGACGTCAGAATCTTTCTGCCTGAAGTGGCAAAACGCCAGCAACCTGTCAGCCAAGCCCAAAGCTTGTAATAGGATATCCACAGGCTCCAGTTGAACTTGCGATCCACGGGCTGAAAAGCAACATAGTGCTTGGAGGTCTTCCGCCACCTATCAGCGTGGCAGTGGAATCACTTCCCAGAACCTTGAGAATTATCTAAAGAGCTATTTAGCTAGGATAAATCCGAAAGTTGCAGACGAATGCCCGAGGTGCAAGAGAAGCCGGCACGAAACCCGCTATCTCTTCAACTACCCCAACGCCCAAACAACTTTAGTGCTGGGTTTATACTGCGTCACAGAGTGTCACATTTTAGTGTCACAATGTCAAATCTGTATGGAGCTGTGACATTGTGCCACTGAAATGTGACACTCTGTGACGCAGTATAAACTCAGCATAACTCCCAGCCACTTATGGACCCACACTGTGGAGTAAGCGGCCTTCCTGGAGTTGGACCTAGGGAACTCGACCCCCCCTCTTTACCCCACTCTTCTTTCTCCCCCAAATTTTTCTCCTTTCTCATCTAAGTCTTAACTTCTACTCTACTTTATCTCGCCCCATAAACGTACATACCCACACACTTTAGCCGCTAAATTATAGTTATAGTCGGGGTGGACCAACATTCTTTCTTGTTTTTTACATGTTTTCAGCTTCTTACCCGGGGTCAACAGGAACCGCCGAGACTAAATGATTTGCGCCCGACATAATTAAGTTAAAGGTGTTGACTTGTTTGAACATTCGACTCAACTTTTAAAGCATACTTTTAGTCCCATTATAAAAGGTTGAACTGTTTATACATTATGTTAGTTTATCTTAAAAGTATGCTATGATATTTTGTGTGCTCTTGAGATAACCGCAGAACTCAGAAATAATAAGTGCCTGATGTATCAAATTTTGTTTGTACACTCCTAATATATGCAGGCAGATCAGTTTATTTATCATTTTTGTCACGATCTCTTCCTCCGTAATTTAAGAAAATCTTAACTTTTATTAGTTATTCACTTTATATGGGAGCTACCACAGTAAAAGAATTATATGCGACGAAATATTTATAACCGTTAGTCGTAAAGTAAAAAGTGTATACTAAAGTTGTGCAAATGTAACAGACAGAAGGACCCCATAAAGTATATATATTCTTGATCAGCATCAATAGCCGAGCCGATCTAGCCCTCTCTGGGGTATCCTATCTGCCAAAGTGTTCAAGAATTGCCGGAAGTTCGAGACAGCAGAAGTGCGAAAATCGACAAAAGAGAAAAAAGGGGCAAGCATTTACCCATCCCACCTAAACTCAATGGTTAATTCCATGCCATTTCTACAAAGTTCAGTATTAACGAATAATTTAAAGTCTTTACTATCAAATCACATTAGCCTTTCAGAATTTTAAGAAATTTAAACCAACAAGCGTACAGGGTAAATTACATACTTATTTGTTTTTGTTTCAAATATCGCTTTGACCGACGAGTGCTTATCACGCTTGGAATTCTGGGTTTAAAAAGAGAGAATTGAGAATAATAGAGGTAATGGCACGTACTCGTGCAATTGGGTAATGAAATACGGCGAAGCTAGTTGAGGGGTACGAGACCGATAAGTAAGTTTGAAGGTAACGCAAATGTCATTTTAAAACGGTGATCCACGAGTAGTTATCATAGTTGGAGGTTTTGTTGGTCTTTCGTAAACTCTGTATTCCAGCCAGCAATAGAAACAGCACCAATTTCAATAATTATTTATATATTTAAAAAACAGTTTACAAAATGGCGACATTTTGCTTTAGTTAAACAGAGGATTGGGCAACTTAAATGTAAATACAATTAATTGTACGATACGAACACTGAAAAAGTGGATAAGCACAACAAAAGGATACATATAGACACTCACATATACAAACACTCAAACACACACACACTTACGGGAATAGAGGGAATACATAGGCTCGGATTTGTAGGATGGTTAGAGACAAGACAAAGATAATAATAAGAATAAACGATTATTAGAGTAAGAGGAATTGCACGGGATTTGGTCCTTAGCTGGCCATAGGTTACGCCTGGGGCAAATTCTGATAATAGGTGGCCAGAATTTGCCAGGCATGCGGCTCCATAAAGCCATCGGGGGGACTGGCGCCTGTTTTGGCCAGTGTGCGCATTTTGGTGCCCGATATGAATTCAAAATCATCCTTGCGCTTTGGCTCAAAGAAGGCCATGCAGCTGGCAGTTTTATCGTAGGCGGCCACGCGGAACGGCAGTATCTAAAAAGGAGAATGAATTACATTTAGTTTTTGTTTAAAGGCCGCATCGCGTCACTTACCTCCATGCTGTCCAGTCCTTGAGCCATTTTCAGAACACGTGCGCCATGGGTGGCATCGTAGAGATTACCATCCGGATAGGCCTGTTTATCTGGATGCGGCATGCCTGCCGGATCTCGTCCCACAATATAAAAGTTGGCTCCAGCATTCATGCGCGCCTTGGCATGCCATTGCACCTCCGTCGGACCCGCATACATCATGGGCGATGGAAAGATGGCCAGTACCGTGTCCTCGCGACGCAATACACCCGCATCGAGCACCGCCTGATGTTGTTTCATGCGCACCTGCAGCGGAACATCATCATCCTTGGTCCAACCGCCCAGGGGATGCAGCAACAGCACTGGCTGCTTGAAGCCACGCTCTAGCAACTGCCTCCTAGTGTCCTGCATGAGCAACGCATGCCCATTGTGAATGGGATTGCGCAGCTGGAAGGCAAAGATGGCATCCGCATTAAGCTCCTTGAACTTCCTTCGTAATTCGTTGGGCGTAAGGCGATATTGGTCGAGACCGTCTTGCCAACGGATGCGCTCAATGACAGCCAGATCCCCACCGACCAGATACTCGCCGGATTCAAGCACCTGCTTGCTATACGGATGCGCTGGATTGCTGGTGCCGAATTGGCGACAGAGACGCTCCTCCTTGCGCTGGTAATAGAACTCTGGACGACGCAATATGGCGACCGGTTTACCCTCATACTTTAAGGTAAGCGCTGAGACTCCATCCAGGCGCTCCTTGTCCGCCGTAGTGGCGCTCAACACTATGGGCACAGAGTGATTCTCACGATACGAACCATCCATGCCACTCTGGAGTGTATTGAAATGCAACGTCTGTAAATATTCATCCTCACGCATAAAACCCTTTAGGGGATAGGCCCATCCTTCGGCCAGCACCTGCACCCATTGCAATTCCACGGTCTTAATGTCCAGGCCGGGCAGCGATTCGGCCTCATGACGCAAAACCTCTGAGGCAATTGTCTCACTCGGATACAATTCCGGCAGCAGATCCACATCCCGCAGTGAACGTGGTATGATGCCCTCCTGCTCGAGCAGTGTCACCAGCTGCTGCGTGGACTCACGCACCGTATAGCCATGCGTATTCACAATCAACTCGGGATGCTGTGGCCGTTCGTATTCCTGGGTGATGCCCGTAAATCCCTTGATCGTGCCTTCGCGTGCCTTCTTGTATAGACCCTTCACATCGCGCGTCTCGCACACATCCAGCGGTGTGTCCACAAAGATCTCGTAGAACTTCAGGCCCGCATCCTTGTGAATTTTACGTGCCATCTCACGATCATCGGCAAAGGGTGAGACAAAGCTGCAAATGGCCACAACCCCGCTGTCCGAAAACAATTTGGCCACCTCTCCTACCCGACGAATATTCTCCTCACGCTCGGCGGGGGTGAAGCCCAGATTCTTGTTCAGACCAGTGCGTATGTTATCACCATCCAAGCCATAGGCGGGTATGCCTCGAGAGACGAGATAGGCCTCCAACTCGAAGGCAATTGAGGTTTTTCCAGCACCGCTAAGACCTGAAAAGTTACAAGATAAGGGTAGAAGATTTGGAAATGAGTTTAAAATAATGGAAAAATTGTTCTTCAGTCGAGTCGACTGCGATTATAAATCTCCTATACCCTTATCCATTGGATTTCCGATTGACATGTATTTGCATGTCCTATCAATTAAAAGGAAATCGTTTTTGACGTGAAAGCTATGCTAGAAATAATGCTCAAGGATTTCATTCTCACTTACGGTAAGTATTTCTATTTCTTAACGGTTTGTCTATTTGAGAATGTCATCATTCTGCCATCTTTCTGTGGGGAATACCTCTGTGGAGTAGGGCCTGCGATGTAAGTGCTTCTCGTTATGTTGTTACAAGAATTGAATATTTTCCCAATCTATGCTCATATCTAAGACAAACACCTTGTGCGCTCTAACTACATCGTTACTGAGTTTATCCATAATAGGCTTCAGTGACTTCTTAAACGGCTATGTCCGTCGGATCGAAGACGACCCCTTAGAATGCCTTGTAAACTTTGAACATGAATTGCTAAAATATACTTAGAGCCGTTTTCTCATGTTCCTGTTTTTGCAAATCCAGTTTGATTTTGCGCATTCGCATATAGCTCATGCTCAAAACGAGCAGTGCAAGCTCATCAAATCCACCGAGATTTGCAAAAACAGGAACATGAGAGAACAGCCCTTAGTTTCTTGAGATTGAAAATCAAATAATTTTTATCAACCACCTCACGATTTGAATGATTTAAACTCCAAATGTTTGTCTCTTATTCTTCAAACAGGGTTTTTCAGCAAAAGTAAGGCACAAAGCGCCATTTAAATGTCTTCAGAAATGCGTAGAAATGATAGGGATAAATCTCTAGGGTAGTCCCTTCCTCAACCCTTATTTCTCTTTGAACTGATTTAAGTGAGATACAAAAAAATAAATCATTGGGTTCCGAGTGAGGAGAGCATTATTAAGGATGATTCGTTTTCGGCGGTTAGTTTACATTAGTTTTCCAAATGGAATAGTCTAGACATGACCCGTTTTTGCGAAAAAAAAACAGGCAACCATATGAATATTCTGTTATTAAACGTAGCGTGTTCCTTAGAAAACTTAAATGAAACGTTACCTTGTACGCACTGAAAAGTGCATATGGGCATTTCCATTCTGTCGAACATGACCTTTGTACACATTCACAGTGAAAAATAAATCAAAATAAAACGCAATTTCAATTCGCTTTTGACTTTATTATATAGCTCTTGACTAGCAATTTAATTAGTGCTAAAGTGAATAGCAAGTAAAATCCTGTTTCAAAAATATTGCAAAAATAAGAAGCGATTCGAACGTGATAAAAACAGAAGTGGTTTTCGAGCCCATCTATATAAAAACAAAGTTTAGCGAAACCTGGCACAATTCTTAATCCCAAATATTTTAAATATCTTCTTAAGGAATTGTCCTTTGATATGAATTTTGTTTGATTTAAGAATCTTCTGTAAAAACTTAGAGTTAATTACAATCACATAGTTTGTTATGGTCTCTTATGCATCGTTTTTTAACATTAGAACCATTAGAACAATTTAAGATATCAAAAGTCAATCCAATCCATAGGCACTTTTTTAAGAAAAATACGTGCAAAAACCCTATCAAAATGAGAAAAATGGTGCTTGCGCGGCTCAGCGTTCAAAAATCTTGAAATGGGTTATTAAAAAATGTAAGATAAGCATAATTAAGTTTTATTTAATTATTTCACCGAAATACTTTAAATTTTTTGGTCTCGGTGGACCTTTCGGTGGAAATGCCCATATATAACAATGAGTCAATGAGTCACAATAAACAAGCGAATATAGAACGAACATCAGTATGACCTTAAATGTTCCATACAAAAAAAGTGCGCTCTAAGGATTTGCCATCAAATTTCTTATGAATGCATACCGAAAACTAGCTATAGCGCGAAGGGACAACCATGAAAGCATTCTGCTTGACATGTGGAAGGCGAACTTTGATTGATACAATTGGAAGAAAGCAATCCAATCCGCTGTTCTTTGTTTACATTACTGTGACCGTGATGCTCCTCTGTCAGTGGAACGAGAAATCTTCTTGAAGAAAATACTCCCATTTTTGGCAGTGGAACAAGGGTCTAACTTGGTTCCGCTAATGCCCACACACATGTCTATCTTGCATTATCAAATTCTGCACAGCATCGATTGCTTGTGGCATAACAACTGATTGTGAACGACCTTTACGAGATTCGTTCTGGAGCGAAAGATGTTTACGATTGAATTCATTGCTACAGTTTATCACAGTGGGCAGTAAGTTTATCGAAACAATCCTGTCTTGATAGTCCACGTTGAAAATTAATTCTTAATGCCATATTTCTGTCGAAATTAACTTTTTCAAGACAATGTGAACAATAGATGCAGTACAACACCAAGTTCTGAGTAAGATTGTGATAAAAAATGTTTAAACTTTTTTAATGAAAGTAGATAATCGGATTTGGTCACACCTAAAATATCCAATATAAAAAGGTGGCCGTTTGAATAAAACTATTATAATCTTGATCATTAGACCTCGGATTTGCATATTTTCAAAACGATTTTAATCCTAGTAGATAGAAATATGCCAATTCCAAGGTCTATTGATCAATATATCCGTCTTTCCGTCCGTATCAAGCCGAGATTCGCCTTGGTCTTCATGCAGATCAAATTTGCTTTAATCTTTTTCTGCGTCCCCTCTCTAAATGGGTTATGTACTTGGCTCAAAAAATTTAGTAAACATATATTTTAAAGCGTTTAAAGGAAAGTCAAAATCAACTATTTTAGGATTTGATAACCCCGCGGAGGGTTCAAAGTAGTCAGTTTCCTCTTAATTTAATTTTGAATTTCTATTCTATACTCACCAGTCAGCCAAACAGTGCATCCTCGAAAGCCCCGGCACAGACCCAGATTTTTGCCTCTCGTCTCCCGTGTAACATGATGCTTTTGTTCGGTCACATTCGTTGCCACTTGTAGACACTGCAAAAGAGGCGGAACGTAGATTTGAAAATATTTCTTGTTCTTGAAAATTATCATAAATTAATATTCATGTCAAGAAGCAGCCGCCTCCGGCGCTTTTCGCTTGGTTGCGAAGCAGGGTAAAAGGTAAGCTTTGACCCTAAAGCGATTTCTTTGAAATTAACAGAATCCGCACAGTTTGTTGAACTTTTGTTGAGCTCGAGTGAGCAAAATCGCAAATGGAATTATTATGAGATGAAAACCAAATCAAATAAACAACGCAGAATGCTGATATGTAATGATGGGCTATAGCCGCAAAAGAGAAAAGGAAAAGAGGTATGATAAATAAGACAACAAAGAGGTGGAGGTCAGTACTGATGTGGACAGGTTAGTTAAGAAACACTACACCTATTAAACAATTAGGTCTAAATAGATTTCATTTTAAACTAAAATATTCTACAGGATCTTTAGGTACCTATTGATTCAATGCTTGGCATTTCTGGAACTCGTTCGCACCTATTTTGTCAACTTTCTGTTCCCTGACCTAACATGACAACCATCTCTATCTCTCTCTGCCTGATATTCCACTTTCTGTCTCGATTTCTAAACCTATTTAAGTCTATTTAGTTCAAATTAATGTTCCTCCCACTTCTCAATATCACTTCTAGTCTTACCCTTCTTTTGATATGGGGATAAAAACCAATGGGAGGATTCGGCATTGCTTCGATTGATGATTTTGCAACCTATTTTATTTTGCACTTTGTGTTTTTTGGTTTTTGTCGAACAGATAGCACAATGGAGTCGATTGAGGAACACACACAGTTTCACCAACAAGAAGCAGAGCAACAACCACAGCAGTTGGGCTTGGTAAAATAGGTTCCACTTATAGACAAACGCGTCACGAGCGTCAAAAGCGAACTGAAAGTTTCAATAATATTTACCATAGATTATATGGAGACGAACTCAGCTAGAGAAGGAGAAAAGTGCCCGCGTGAGAGTGAGAGAAAGAGACCGTTTCTCATCTGGCTCCAGCTTCAACGCAACGACGCGTCGTCGATTCAAGCATATCATTTTTATGGCTCAGAAACCATATGGGGCAAATGTTTGCACAGTCTTTCGTCATTTGTGTGTGACTCGCTGATTGTTTAATAATTTCTTTATTCTAATGTGGCCAAAGGCCAAAATTAGGTGCTCAAGGGTTCTGGAAATAGAAAATAAAGCGACAAGTTGGCATTGTTGTGCTTCAGAGCAAAATTCGTCATGAAAAAGAAGGTAAGCTCGAGTTGGAAATATCTTTAATTGAATGCCATATTTCCATTCAAATTGAAATCGGACATAAGGCCCAAATTCACTTGGGGGCTGCACATAATCGGGGGTGTCCCAGAAATTTTTAGAGATTTTTGTATAAACGAAGAGATTTTTAATTTAACTAGGAGAACTTTATATGCAAAGTGACAAGAATAATGATGGTTACTAGATTTTAGGAAGGAAACCCGTACCCATTAAACCTACCTTGCCTTGAACAGTCGGTTTCAAATCCTAGCATTTTTAAGACACTTCACATATAAAGGCAAGCACTTTTATTTCGAAATAAAACCATTTATAAGAAAATCTCTAGAGATTTTCAGTTCGACAAAATTGTTCGGTTTCGGATTTAAACGTTTCATGTGGAGTTCGTAGTAGAATTAGAAGTCAGTAAAGGGAACATGTACCACATTCTATATCACTTAAGTGAACACCGGACTTTATAAGTAAGTTAACAAAATAATATTTTAATTTCTAAAGAGATCCACCAATTATGTTTGTGAAGGATCAACAGCTTATTAACTATTTGTGATCTTAACAATCATCTTTGGAATTTTCCACACTTTCGGTGCAGCATATTCACATCCAACACAACCACAAGTTTTCCTATTCACTTCAACTTAATTTAGAAATATTTATTTTTAAAATTTATAAAATAAAAAAGATAGAAAAGTAACAAGTAAGGGCGCTGTAGTCGAGTGCCCCGACTACAAAATACCCTGTTCCCTTGTTTCGTGTATAACTTCGGTGTTTTTCGTCCGATCTTATCGAACTTTTCAGAATATATAGATATTGGTCCTTTCTTGAGCTGAAACAAACTTGACCTGGGTAGGGTATACACCAGAGAGCTGCAAAAATCACTTTTTTCTTGATTTCAAAAATTTCCACTCCCACTGAATCACTTAAGAAAGCTCGCCGTTGAGCCAAATTAGACCAGCGAACGTTTCAATCGGATGATAACGAGCCGATGTTGCAACATATATAGCTCACATTCATTCATACAGCAAAACTCGTCGTTCAAAAAACTCATCATCACACCAGTGAACGCGACGTGCGATTGAGCGAAGGTTGGCTGATTGAATATGCTTGCACGTGAATCACCTTACTTGCTCACCAATACAAACACATTTTTCTATTCTATACTTTTGACTGGCGCAGTTAAAAAGATATAACTCTCTCTCTCTCTCTTCCATCTGTGTCAGCAGCGCAGTCAGCAGCGATGTATCAGCCCATGACAAAGACTCATACGAGGTAATTTTTGCTCATTCTAATCAATCGTTGTTGAGCCGAACGAGCAAACACCCGAATTGATTGGTATGAAAGCGAATATGAAAGCGTCAGGATGGTTCGATTGCCTTTATATGATTTAAACTCAACAGCGAACATGTGTGTGAGAAAAAAAGGTTAAATGATTCCGAAATCTGAAACAAATTGAACGACACCTACTACAACAAAACCCAAGACCGACGACGACAACCACGGCGACCGGGCGGCTATATCGGCTGTTGATGCTGATGAAGAATATATATGGGCATTTCCATGATGTCGAACTTGATATAAGTCTGATTTTGGGAAACATTTTGTTTCCAAGATAATTGCAAAAAAGCAAGGCTTTCGCACGGGACAATTACAGAAGTGCTTTTCGCAGCAACAATTCCAACGCTGATATTATAGCAAACTCTGAGGCAGTACTTTAATGTGTCTAGTTTTAGAATGTTGTGAATTGATGTCTCTATAAAATAGTTTTAATGTTACCCAAAAATGACTTATACTTTTTTAAAAATATGATTTGAAGCACTTTCGCACGGGACAAGTCACACGGGACATATTTTTCCATCAAGATATTTAAGTGGTTTCTATTATGATGCAAAGCAAAAACTTACAGCTACCCAGTCGAACTTGACTGCATGCCAGAAGCACATCCCGTATACAACTTTTGCCACTGAGAAGTAGTTGCAAAAACCTGCAATCTTCCTTTCGCTTTTGTATAGGGGCGAAACGCAGCGGAACTGTTATATTAGAAGGGACGTTTGCATGGGTTGTTGTTGTTGGTTCAAGTTCGTAAAAACGCTCGTCTCTCTCTGCTCCATGCTGCAAGCGTGCCATTAGAAGGGACGTTTGCAGGTTGTGCAGACTTCTTCGCTTCTAACCTACTGCCAAAAGGAAGGTGCATCAGTTTTCATACAGATTATATGCCTTCTGTCATACTGCAAAAGCTGGTGGTGCATTCTTCTTAGTAAAAAGAAGTGTGCCAGAAGGCATTCTTTTGGGAACCAAGTTCCGACAAATCCGACTGGGTACTTGCAATAAAATAGTTTGTTATGGTAACTCTTTGTACCCTTAAAATAATTTTAGGCAGCAAAAATCAATGAAATCTATAGGCACTTTTGAAAAAAAAAAAAGTGCAACAGAACGATAAAAATACGAAAAGCGGTGCTTGCGTGGCACTGCATTCGAAAATCTCGAATAGGATTATAAATAAATGTAAGATTAGCTTACATTAGTTGAAATAAATTGTATCCCCATGAAAATTTGGTAAAACATGGTTTTTTTGAGTACTTTTAGTTTTTTGGTCTAGGTGGACCTTTCTGTGGAAATGCCCATTTACTTTATGTTGTTAGAAATGCTTCCTTCTTTCTGTTACATACTTTTGCATAACTTCATGATATCTTTTTCCCCTTTATAAAAAGCATGGATGTCGAAAAAAAGCATCTATGATTTCATTTCCTTCAATTCCTTCCTATTGATAAAGTCTGCATTGTCTTAGTGGACTTTTTGCTTTAATAGAAAAGGAAAGATTACTGGGAAGTCAGCCAGGTGCTGGGCAAACTCGATGAGAATAAAGAAAAAAAGCTCTGTATCATTACGATAAAGCACCGACACAGCAAAGTTTAAGTTTTTTTTTGTAAACCATCTTCAGCAAACTTATTTGGAACGTTCCAGGCTAAAAGTTTTGGGGGCACTCAAATTCCCTATTTTAAATTGAAGAAATTTCCAGCATTAATTACACCACGGAACAAGGTCCTGTTTATGAAAGTGTTTGCGATGATTCGTGATCATTTTCGTGTGCTTAACCCGAGTCTGTTTAGGGAAATGGTCCATCGCGTCTGGATTTTTGATGCCTTAATGCGCTCATTCTGTTAGCCTAACATACTGTTAATGATCTGTTAATTGATATAAAAGAAAAGCCGCCTCATTTGCTTGTTAATGATCTGCTAATTGATATATATATATTTAAATGTTGTGCCGAAAATATTTTTGTGTCATCGGCGATAAGACCAACGACTACATAAAAAATGGTTTGGAACACAGTTAGTTCAAACGATAAGTTTCTGTAGAAAAGCCTAGGGTATTTGCAGTCTCATTTTTTGAAAGTTTAAAGAAGGGCTATCAAATCAAAAAACACAGAAACAAGTAGAAATGCATCTCACACAGGTACCAATCGATTCACCATCGAACGTGATTATACACTTTTTGATTCATATCTAGAGCTCTTCGGTAACTGTTGCCACTATCTGCATAGCTTTATCGTAATGCCATATGTGTGTGAGACGGACAGCATTCCAATGAAATTGAAGGTGTTCTTGACCTGTAGCATTCTCATGTGAATATCGCGTACACGAGAACTTACCAAATCGCTGCACTTTTCGTGATTCAATAGACAACATTTCGTTAAGTTGGAGCTGGCATTCGCATTGTTATTGTTATTATTGTAATGTTCGAGCAAATTAGCGCGTTTTGTATACATTTTGGCCAAATGAAATATATAAACATAAACTGGTGGCAGGCGAAAAGAAAGCGACAGGCGGCGACGGCAGGCAGATACTTTTGATAATTAAACAACAAGTGAGAGTTTTTTTCTTTTACTTGCCCAAACCGACCGGGCGCAAAAACAGATGAACTTTCTCGCCGAAGCTCAAAACTGCAACTGAAATTCCATTGGGTTGTGGCCTCCGTTAAAAATGCAGACCCCGACCAACACCGCGGACGGACGTGGCCCAGCAACGTTGGCAGAGATAAATTTAAGTTGTTCATAAAGAGAACTTGTTTGGGACAGGTGTTTATTTTGCCACTAAGTTAGAACTATATCACTATTGTTTTATTGTTGTTAAACAGACAAGCTGCGTACATAGAGAACTTTATACTTTTTTTAGAATTTCTTATGATAAACTTCAATATTAACTGACTCAAGGAGGCGCATTAAACTTGGTTCAATGAGGGTTAAGCCAAGGATGACGCTAATAAAGATGGAGGAAAAATCTTTTAAATATACATTCGTAGCATTCAGCAGAACCGTTCAGTTCCTGATAACTGAATATTTTAAGAAATTTATTAAGAATTTATTAAGTACCTCTCATATATACCTATAAGCTCTATGTCGACTTTTAGATTAATATACTTCTCTCAAAAATAGTTTGTACTCTCTGTACCAAAGGTACACAGAGTATATTATATTGAAGATGGGTAAATAGACCAAAAGATCGAACGTCCAAAATGTTTATGGCGATTTGCAACCAACACTCGCTTGAATACAGACGCTCTCATAAGAATCATAAGGACTAGTAGCTAAATAAAATAGGAAAAGTGCTCTCCGATTTCATAAATTCATATGAAGCAACCCTAGCACCCAACGATTGAAGCTCGAAATCGACTAATAAATAAAGTGGAATTCAGAACAGCTCGGTTTGGTTACGGTCGCCCGGTTTTGTTATTCATGCAATATTTTATAGTTGTTTTTAAAAAATTCTTATAAATTCTACTTAAACTTTAAACAGTTAAAGTAATGATTTTTAACGATTTTAAAAATGTTGAACTAATTTCGAATTTTTAAGTAATAAATATTATAATTATTCTGCAGCGCACGTTTTAGAAAACGACAGTTCTTATCGACTTGCGGTATTCAGAACAGCAATCAACTCGATTTGCGGCAATTCCACTCATTGCTCAATCTTAACGAAAACGATTCATTTTTGAAACAAATTATAAAAAATTAGGAGAAAAGGGTTGCTTTTAATATGGTCGAGAGAAAGCGATCACGAAGCAGGAGAGATGAGCCGGCTAAGACTCGGTGTCTAAAGAGGCTAAGTGTTAAAACTAAACAAAATGTTTTTTTGAGACTATTACTTCTCAAGGAGCAAACACTAAACTATTCTTCAAAAAGGGACAATTAGAATCTAAAATTTTTTTTTTGGAAGTCCGAGC
The DNA here is from genome assembly GCA_018904265.1 of Lordiphosa collinella. Classification (NCBI taxonomy): domain Eukaryota; kingdom Metazoa; phylum Arthropoda; class Insecta; order Diptera; family Drosophilidae; genus Lordiphosa; species Lordiphosa collinella. Next base: position 212,356 of record JAEIFV010000254.1, read on the forward strand.
CTAACCCGAATTCGCCGAAAAAGATGCTGATCTTAGTACCGGAATTAATTTATTTCTTCCAAATCAGCATTATTGGCGTTTTTGTAGCTCATTAAAATTGAATACAAATGTTAAGTCGACCATTTCTTCGAAAAATATAGAACCCACCAGTTCGGTTCAGTACCTAATCAGTTCTATAATCAGCGCTTATTTGGAAGATTTAATACTTAAAACATGGTTTTCCTTACTTGCTCTTCGGTCACGAACAAACAATGCGATCTTTCAAGAAGTTTTTTAGGTATATATTTCAGTACTGAATTTCACGAGTACCGAAGACATTTCTTATATTTATGCCTTGATTCATCACTTCGAAATTTACTTTTGAGATGTTATACATAGTGGGTTGTTTATCGCAATGCCGTATTTTTCAAGCTGCGATGCAACATTCATTAGTGTGACCATGTATTTCGTATATTATTATCGATTCCAAGTACGTTTGGCGATACTTTGCATTGTCGAAGCTGCGTAAAGCCCAGTGCTCACTTCGAGAAAAATCACATTTTTCTTCTGGACATATTTTGAAATTAAGATTATTTATCGATCCGCCAAAGGAATGGTGAAGATCGGATGAACGGTTGTCGAGTTATGAGGAAAACAAACAATTATGGGCAGCACCGGTCGCAACGGTGATGGGCAGCACTTCACAGGTACAGAATATATTATAGTCGGGCTTGACCGACTTTTTTTCTTCTTTTGTACCAGGGACAGGCACATTCCTATCTCGTGTGCATACGAAAAATCTTAAAGCAGCGCTGCTCCGACACACATAGTATAAGCTGTACAAGCGCCGCTGCGTTGCTTGCTTTCCTACGCCGCGACGCAGTGTTGCTACTATTGGAGCAACTTATGAGCTGTTCTCCACACACCAATGCAAAATTAAATGTATTTTTGCCTGCCTCTGTTTTGTACCAAGACTACAAAAACACTGTAAAGTAGGTCCGCCCGACTCATATACCCGTTACCAGGAATAGTTTAATAGTCTTTCCTTGTTAAAAATACTTTCACGTTTTGAGCAAAGTGCTGTAGCGCCAAAAGTATGCAACTTTTTATCACCTTTATAACTCTGTCATTTATTATCCGATCTTTATGAAACTTTCGGAGATTGTAGATAGGACACACTACACTACATATGTACATATACACTACACATGAGCTTGATATCCTTAAAATTGTTGGAGTTATTATAGATTTTTTATTTTGGGGAGCGTGGGGAGGGGGCGTGTCCAAAGTTTAAAATAAACTTAATTTGCGTAGAGACAATAGGAGTCTACATAAAAAGTTTGGTGGCTCTAGCTCTTCTGGTCTCTGAGATCTAGGTGTTCATACAGACCGACGGACATGGCTATATCGACTCGGTGTTATGCTTCAAGAATATATACTTTATGCGGTCGGAGATGCTTCCTTTTGCCGGTTACATACATTTGCCCGACTTTAGTATAGCCTCTTTACTTTACTAGTAACGGGTATAAAAAGTACCAAAAAAAATGTTTCTTTTTCAAGGTGCCGTCATTTTGTCAAATATTAACTTTTTTCCCGCATTTGAGGTTAAGGCCAGAATTACATCGATACTTAACAAGAATTTAAAAAAAAAATCGAGATTCTCATGCTGATCATTCGGTTGATAGTTGTTGAAACAACGCAAATCCAACTACAAATTAATGTTTAGCATACTTAATGTGGACTAAATGATGCCTTCTGGCTAAATAAACCTCAGTTGGTTATTAATCAAACTCGACAGTCTGTCAACTGAAAGATAACAATTGTTTTACTTAAATGTACCTAAAGAAGTTATCTTTATGAAGTGTACTTTGAAAAACTGCTTATCCACTTGCTGTTTTTTTTTTTATTCAAATTCTGAAAGTCATGCGCTTAGCTCATTGTTAATAAAAGTTTTCCACTAAACTAATGCATTGTGCAATGCATTGAGCCGATTCAATTTAACAATTTCTTAACAAATTGAATAGTTTGTCTTTATGGAGAGGTAAAAACAATTTACAAAGGAAAAGACAAAACAAAAACAGCAACAATAACAAGAGACGACAACTTATCATTATCGTGGTCATTCAACTTTTAACTGACTCTCCGTCTGTTGACCAAGTTTTTTTTTGACAACTCCGCCGCTCTTGAAGTGTGAGACAGACGAAAGGCTTGAAAAGTATCGCCAACTTGTTTACAATTCGTTAGCATGGCTTGAGTCATGTCTTCAAGCGCAGTAGTTGTACTAGTTAGGTGTCTTCGTTCGGAATACTTTCTTTTTAATTTCAACTTGATTTTTATGTACTTTTTTTTTTTGCAAACCAAAAGTAATCAATTTTGTAATGAAAACCTGTTGAGATTTACTTAGGAAGTAAGACAGACACGATTGCATAAGTAAAAAAAAATAATGACATTTAGTTTATGAAATGTGTGTTGAGAAAGAGTTGAGCTCATACTTGAAACGGGGTAACTAAACTGAATTGACAAAGTTTTAAAATCAAATTTTGCTGAACTCCAGCCCCGAACTTTTAGAGTCTGATATCAGCAGATAGTCTTATCTGCTTTCTCAATAATTTTGGCATGTTTAATCTAAGTTTAAATGGTTTATCAGCAGGAAATTAGGAAGCTATGAGAAAATTGTTCAACTTATGATGTATCATTTTTAATTATTTGAGTAAAATATCCGCTTAAATCTTTTATATAATAAGTTTTCAAAAAATATATAAAAATGTTCTGCCTCTCTGACTTGATTGAATTTAAAACTTTGTAGGCTTAATATTATCTCGACTTGATAACAGAATTGAACAACTGGGACCAGAATATTATTAGCCGAACAAGATTACATTAATTATACAGAATCGTCCACGCAGCATTTGTTAAACTACACGTGCGTTTATATTTATGCAAATTCATCGGTTTTTAAATGTACAACAACATTTAGAGGAGGGTTTGCATTCAAATATAGTTAGCAATAATCAATCATATTGCCTAGTGGATGCTTTTGATTTGACTTGGTCACCTATAAACTATTTCAGTGAGCAAGGTCTTTTTTTATACCAGATAAGATATGATTATACGATTCAAAGGCATTATGGAGCATAAAGTTAGATTCGGGAAATAAATTGCTTTAAGTTACGTATACCTAACCGCGGGAAGTATAAACATTGTGTGAGAAAAGTAGAAGAAATGGAGCCAACAGCTGTTACAACAAAGTCTATTGCACAGCTTGGGAGGTTCTCCGCCCATGCAAGTCTTTCTTCCTTGACACAATTGTACAAATATTTTGTTGTATTTGTGGGGCCACGGTGGCCTCTTTTTCACCTTACCGTCTTTTGACGCTTTTTACTGCTCTCCGGTGTTTCACTCATCCCGCTGGTGGTATGGCCGTTCACGAAGCAATTGCAAACAATACTGTGGAAAAGTTTTGAACTCTGTCCGATGGCACTGGGACTTGACTTGCAGCCAAACGAAAAGTGATGATTATTGAATGAAAGATAAGACCTACGCGAAACTGGAGTGTATCTGTAATTTCTACATCGATTCGTTGCACTTTGGTGCTAAGCTATTGCACTAATTAACTTTAAACTTAGTTATATTAAAAAAACAAATTGCATGAAAATTTACAATTTCTCTCCCACACGCACACACACACGCACGCACACTGGCACACAAATATGCCATCAGCTGTTTTTGGGGCTGACTGTTAGCGATGCGCCATGATTGCAATTTGCGAGTCACGACTCGATGCGTGAGTGCGAATTAAAAATGTTCAGTGATAGTGATTGTGACTGACAATTTAATGGCCGTTTTCTCATGTTCCGGTTTTTGCTAAATCCTGGTGGTTTTGCCTAGCTCATTTTGAGTTAAGATGTGAATATCCTAAGACAAAAAAAAATTACACTGTTATATCAAAATTACATTTGTATTTTGGACCATTTTCAGCGAATTTCTTTAACTTTGAAACCTTTCCGGGCAAGCGTTCAACTCAATATAGGGTTTCCACAATATCAATAAAAGAGCATAAAATTTGCAACAACTTTCACATATAACTTTTAGCTGTGCAACAAATCGTTACAAAACTATAGCCTCACAAACTTTGAATCGTCCCGTTTTTTGCCTGTAACAGTTCGATAAAATCCAACTTTTTTGAAAAACCTTGCATGTGACCCTTAAATTCTGATAGAAGGGACTTCTGTGAACATCGCCTCATACCCAGTTTTTTTACTGAGCCATAGGTTCGCGTTCTATGGCTACTTTTGTACTAGCAACACCCAGCGACAACAACTTTAACTCAATTGTTAATGGTTCAAGATAAAAATCCACCAAATTCAGGAAATACGGACGGGGTCGTTGGGAACGCAATATCAAAAATTCGCTTTGATCGCACAATTGGAAACAAGAATAATGGGGAAAAGGGGAATTAAGTTTTATCCCCTTCAGGTGGTACCTTAACCAATTGTACGATCACATACCGGGTTTTTCAAAAAAGTTTTATTTTGTCAAAGATCGAGACGATTCAAAGTCTGTGAAGCTTTGTCTCACAGCTAAATGTTAAATGTGAAAGTTGTTGCAAATTGTATGCTCATTTATTGATATTATGAGACAAGTGTGCACAGGTCTCACCGGAACAAGAAAATAGAAAAGTAAAAAAACATTTTTGATCGTACATAACTTGAAAACTATTTTTAGGAACAAAAAAAAAAGGTAATGTTAATATCTTTAACTTTGTCTTGCGAAATTTTTTTTGCAATATAGCGGCCGTTCCCAATGCCACAAATTTGAACTTAAGCCTTCAAGACAGTCCCCTACCACATATCAAAAATCTGGCTGGTCTATATTTAATGCATCGGAAAATTCTAACTTGACTGGATTAAAAGTTTTTTGATATTTTCGAAATTCTTTCACAGTCACTTGTTAACCGATAGTGACTCATCTCTAACAAAATGCTATCGAAAATTCATATAAACGCTTACCGCACACTGCTTACAAAATGATGAAAAAGTGAATTAAAAATCATAACGGAAAAGGAATATTAAATTTTAAAATTGTGGTTTGTTTATTGCAAATACAATTGATAAATATTCGTATATAACTTTATATCTTATAATTACTAAGGAGGAAAATGATGAGGAAGGGGGAGAGTAGTATCTATTTTCTAGTAGGGCGGCGGTTGATGTTGGTACTGTTGCTGTTGGCCCATCATGTTTTGTCTCTGCAGTTGTGCCACCAGGTTTGGTGTCTGCTGTTGGTTCATGCTCTGTTGCTGTTGTACTCCCACCCCCATGCCGCCACCCCCTCCGCCGGCACCAGCTCCGCCAGCTGCCTGCGGCCCGCCACCCATGCCGACACCTCCTCCCCCACCGCCACCCATGCCCTGCATCTGCATCATTTGCTGATGTCGCAGTTGTTGTTGCTGCTGTTGCTGCTGGAATTGTTGTTGGGTGGGCAGAACACCGGGTTTGCCGCCACCGGCGGACTGCTGTCGGGCATAGGGTGGCACCTGGCCCACGCCCACACCGACACCACCTGGTCCCGGACCCATCATGTTGGTCATTGTCACATTGGGCGCTTGATTCATATACTGTCCCCGGTTGGCGGCCATCATGCCGCCGGGAACACCACGCTGTTGCTGCTGCTGTTGTTGTTGCTGTTGGGCTGCCGCTGCTGCTGCAGCAGCCATAAAGTCGGGATTGTTGCGATTCGCCTGCTGCATCTGGGGATTGAAGTTGCCCATGAGATTGGGCTGTTGCTGTTGTTGCTGATTGGGTCCCATGCCCACACCCACTCCGACACCAACTCCTGCACCACCGCCTTGCTGTTGCATGCCCGGTTGCTGCTGTTGTTGTTGTTGCTGTTGTTGATATTGATTCTGGAAATTCTGGAACTGCACTTGCTGCTGAGGCTGCTGTTGCATCATATTCTGCTGTGGCATGCCACCCATGCCCACACCCATATTAGGATTGTTGCCACCATTGCCTCCCTGGCCGCCGCCAGTTTGCATTAGCTGATTGGCATTGGGATTGCCTACCATGCCCACCATACCCTGGGCGGCCATCTGCTGTTGCATCATGGGATTCTGTGGCATGCCCTGGCCACTCATATTCATTTGATTCATCTGACCAGGTGCCATACCGGGACGCATGTTGCCGCCGCGCAGAAATTGCTGCTGCTGCTGTTGTTGATTGGGATTCATTTGCTGTTGCTGAGCGTTCTGTTGCTGCATGGCATTAAAGGCGGCTACTGCTTGAGGATTCTGTTGAGCATTAATTTGCTGTTGTCGCATCTGTTGGGGATTCATTTGCTGCTGTCCTGGTACGGGTTGTTGTTGTTGTTGGGCCTGCTGTTGCTGCATGGGATTGAAGCCGCCGCCACCCGCTTGCTGTTGTTGTTGCTGCTGTTGGAAGGAACCCGGCGCACGCTGACGCAACATCTGAGAGAGTGCTTGCTTGGAATTCGCATTCAATGGAGGACGCTCAATGCGATTTACTGAAAGCATAGAGAAAATTGATCAGCTGATATCAAGGCGGGATCGGGTTGTGCTTACATTGCATATTCTGCTGATGAGGAGCATACTGATTGTGGTACTGCTGCGGAGCCTGTTGCTGCTGGGGAGCATTGTGCCATTGTTGCTGCTGTTGCTGGCCGGGCATACCTTGGGGACCGCCAACTGGACCGCCTGGTCCACCGCCTGGACCTTGCTGAATAAAATTCATTTGAGGATTCTGCTGTCCATTGCCACCCACTCCGCCACCAACATTGAGTTGTTGCTGCAGTTGATTGGAACCCATTTGCTGCATTTGCTGCTGATGTTGCATCATGGCATTTTGTTGTTGCTGCATCATGGCATTGGAATTGGGACCAAATTGTTGCATGTTCATCTGAAATGGAAAGTGTGGGCTCTAGCCATCATTAAGTCAGAAGATTAGAAACCACCTACCGGCATTTGTCCCATTTGCATTTGTCCCATTTGATTGGGTTGCATCTGTTGCTGTTGCATATTCAGTTGTTGCTGTTGCTGCTGCTGCTGCAGCTGTTGTTGCTGCTGTGCAATGGGTCCGCCCTGTTGTTGTTGCTGTGGAGTCAACTGTGGACCGCCCTGCTGTGTGTTAATCACTGGTGGTGTTTTGGGATTCTTCGGCTTGCGCTTTCGCGTGGTGGTACCCTTACCCCTACCACGCCCGGTGCCCACGCCCACCGCACTGGGCGACTGATCCACTGATGAGGGCGTATCCGCTTTCATCATTTCATCCTTCTGCACAAAATTGTGGAAATGATAGATTTTGGTTAAGCATTCAAGGTTTTGGGACACTTACTATGCAAATCTTCTCCGGCACTGGCTCTATGTCCTCGGGCGGCAGTGGCAATGGCTCATAGTAGTAGCTGCTGGGCTTGACCAGACTGTGCGTATGATATTTGAGATTACGATGTGCTTCCTCATAGGTCAAGGGCTTGCGCTCCAGCTTAACAGCTCCGAACCAGACCCAAGAGAGTGGAGCGGGATTCTTATGACCCTCGAGTATGTCCCAGACGCTGATGCGCTGTTTGTCCGAGATGCGTAACTGCTTTTTGTCCATGTCACAGATCTTGTTACCCTTGTTGTCCATGCCATTGTGCTCGCAGGCGATGACCTGATCGTCAACAAAGAAACATAAGCAATCAATTGGTTACTCCTTGCCTCCACTCACCTCTGTGGTCTGCTTGTACAGGGGCAACAGTTGACGTATGACCCGTATGGAGGCATTGTTCTTCTCGCCAATTTCCTTCTTTAGCTTCTTCATCAGATTCAAATACAATTTCTTATTCTCATCCCGTTCCGACTGGCTATCCGAGACCAAGGTAGAGTGCACTAGAGTGGCCAGCATGTCCACCACAGTGGTAAAAAGCTCCCGGTTGCAACTCAAATCCACCACACCCTGACACACCAGCTGGGCCAACAGTATGGCCCAATCTGTGGTCGGTGTACTATTCTTTTGTATGGCCTCAAACATGCCACCCACCAGAGAGAAACGCAACTGCAGGGCATCGAGGATTTCTTCACGTGCTTGCGGCTCATCAATACCACCTATGGTGTCCAACTAGGGAATAAAATCGAAAGATCTTAGTGGAGTTTTAGTCTTAGACATTGAAGCACTCACCTCAGCAAAGGATTGCAGGCACTGCGAGAGCTGCGAGTATAGGGACACCAGCAAATTCTCCTTGTACTCATCCTGTCCCTTTAGACAGGTGAGTATCAGGCCCAGGAATGGTTGGTAATTGAGTGGCATCTTTTTGTTACGGGCCGCCAGGCCTCCCATGCCATAGCTGTTGCTGCTATGGCAACTGTTGCTCTTCTCACGCTCATCTCCGCTGCCAGAACTGTTGCAATCCGATTTGGATACCTTGGAGAAATAGTTCATACTCTCCAAAACCTGTCCGGCCACCCTTAGAATCCGTCCCTGAACTGCTGGCGTTAGTTTGGCTATCAGTGGCGCCACCAGCCAGGTGGAGGGCTTCGGTTTGTGGCTGGCCTTCAATGTCCCCGGCAGAATAGTCTCCTCCATGTGAAAGACATCAATGGCCGCCCTTGCCACTGTGTCCAGCCAGACATTGAGCTCTGCATTGTTGCTCAACGATTGGCGATACATGAGCTGCAAGTCCAGCCAGGAAATGCGCAATGTCCACTGACCCAGATTGTCTAGGATACGCACAATCATCGCTCGTTGGTCCAACTCCGAAATAATATTGAACTCCGCCTCGGGATAGCAGATCATGTGAAGTACACGCTGTGCTTGCTTGGCGGTCAGCATCTCATCGATAATCATGTCGCATAGTTGCTCTGCATTCTTGAGGCATCTCTCCAGCACATGCTCCTGGGCACAAATCTGCTTCAGCACCGCCTGGGCGAACTCCAGCAGCGAAATCTGCTCTAGGCCTCCGCCTGCCGGCTGCTGCAGTGCCTCCTGTTCGCTGGTCAGGCTGCTACTGCCAAGCTGAAGATCACTAGTGCCCAAAATCTGGCTAAGATCAGCAGGACGTTGTTCATTGCTTTTGGGCGTGCTGCCAGGATGGACAGGAGTGTTGAAACCACTTCGTTTACCACTGCCAAAGGCACCACCCGACGAAGACGATCCACTGCCGGAAGCCAGGGGCGTCTTAAGAGCTGCATTATCCACCACAATAAGAATGGCCTTAAGCACGGCCAGTACTGCAGCAATGGGTATTGTCTTGTGGGCACCCACCAGCAAATGACGATCGCAGCTCAGACGTATGCTAAAGTCACTTCCCACCGCATGGAGTGGATTGGGTGAGGTGCTAACTGAATACATGCCCGGCTGTGGAATCTCCAGGGTCTTGAACAGCTTCAGCACCAGATGGCAGGTTAGACGAGCGCCCGCTTCTGCATCCACGCTCAACTCACCACCGCCAGCACTCACCGATCTGGCCAAAGTGGGGAGGGCAAATTTGCTGACAAAATCGGCCAAAGAGAAGCAATGCCGAGCTACCAGAATGCACACGAAGACGGCCAGGGCATTATGCGTCTTGCCCTGACCAATGTCCACCTGCCCGCCCAAGTGTGGATATCTGGGACTTTTGCTTCCACTGCACAAACTTTGGAGTGCGGCTATCCATTCTTCGGAGAGGACATTACAGCTGGCCGTCAGTTCGGCACAGGCCAGGGCCACATCATTCAGTCGCTCGTTGTCCGTCTCCCGGCAGACGGCGATCAAGGCGTTGGACACAAAGCTATACACATTTGCTGGCGACTCGTGCAGTTGACGCAGCCAATGTGGTTCCAGTTTGCCACCACGACGTGGCGCTACGAATAACTCCTGCAAGAACTGAGGATTGTAGCCCTGAAGAGGCATGCTGCGGGATATATAAAAATATAATTGAAAGTTGAGAAGTGATAATTGGCTACGTGAGAGATTAAAAGGTAAAGACACAGAGAGGAGTTCCACAGGGCCAACTTTGGGGTCACCTTTTTTTTAAAAGGAGCAGAAAGAACATAACTCCGAGGGGCATCCAAGGATTGACATAAGAAATCTGCCCGATTGCACTGCAACTACTAGTGCATTGCATCAATACTTGATATTTTTCACACCCGAGTGTCGAAAACACTGCAAGAAAATGTCGCAGTACATCAAACTTGCTCTCTCTCTTTTATAGCTCTCTTTTGATACTACAAGAACAACTCAACGGCGATTCAGAACTTTACAAAACCTGGAGCGAGCAAAAAATTACTACTAATTATAAGCCTCGAAAATTCTACCAGATTAGGCAACTAACCATTCAGCCCGAGTCCCTACAGACGACACGATCGGCCGACGCACGAGCACTACTTCTCCAACCTGCTGGGAGTGACGGCAGCCGCCTCTGGGGAATAGACTCCACCAATCAAACATAGATAGACCCAGACCATAATGAAGTCTTGTTAGCCATAAAGGCTAAAAAATAACAAATCGCGGCGCGAGAGCCTCCCCTGAATTGCAAGGCTGGCGTAGGAGCTGGAAGGGCAGCGCCACCTAGCAGAATATGGTCCAAAAGCATGCCCGGATTGGAATCTAAATGCCTTTGTCCAATATTTAAAAAAGGAGACCCTGCGGTTTGCGCCAATTACCGCGGGTTCAGTCTCCTTTCCATTGCATATAAGGTTCTATCATGCATCCTATGTGAACGTCTAAAGACGAGCATGAGCGAACTGATTGAACCTTATCAGTGTGGCTTTAGACCTGACAAATCCACCACAGACAAGATATTCACACTGCGACAAATCCTGGAGAAGACCCAAGAGAGAAAGATCGACACCCACCACCTTTTTGTTGACTATAAAGCCGCCTTTGACACGCCGATAAGGTCAAAGGTCTTTGAAGCCCTGTCTTCCTTTGGTATTCCAGCAAAGTACGTTCGACTTTGCATGATGACGTTGAGAAGCACACAAAAGTCCGCTCGCCAACTTTCGATAAGTATGGTAAAATCGATATTGGTTTATATTCATTAGTTGATTTTGGGATTGGTAATATTTTTGAAAACTTCCACATGTTTGGAAAGGTGGACGTGCGTCAGTGTCCTCAGTGATAACAGAAGTGGCGACCATCTATACCAGAGATAACGTAGTAGTTTGATAAATTAGGATTGATACCATCAAGGCCAACTGCGATTCTGACTTAATCTTCGAGACGTATCTCAGTAGATACACACGCACTCACACACTTTGCGAGAGCTATTATAATCAATGGACTTGAGGTCTCTATAGATAATCTGGACATGAATCTGAGAGTCTAATCATACCGCATACTCTTTTACAACGAGTACACTCGAGTCAAGAAAATAGGCAATCCTGCAGAAATCTGATTAACAACTATAATAACCTCTACTCTCACTCACCTGAGCTGTTCCGGAGTGTTGAAAATATCCTTGAACCGCTTGATGCATTGCAATTGTTGATAGTACTCGGTGGACTGTTCCTTGCCCTGCAGCAGCACGCAAGATTCATGCAAATCACTCAAATAGGCCAGAATGCAGCGCTCAGCTGAGGAGCACTCACTGGGATTGTTCACGTGCCGTATGGTGCGGCACAAACCCTCGAAAACTGAGAGCGTCTGCTCTGGTGAGAGTAGCAGGCAGCTGTGATATCGTCGCAAAATGCTGACTATATAGAGAGCCAACGAGGTCGTGTAGCCACGCACCATATTGGATTTCTTCAACTGCAATTGATGCTCCACTTCGGGCAGCTCTTTCAGCAGATTATCACACAGCTCCAGCAGACTGTAGATATTTAGGGCCAACTCCATTAGATCGAACAGGAAGGCCACATGCTCTTGCACTGGCAAATAGTTATTATTGCCCAAGGCAAAGCCATTGAGTTGCTCCAGGACATTGGCCGCACACTGAGCGGTGACGACATGCTGATCAAAGTAGGCCATGTGCTGACACTTGGAGGTGGTGGCCTCGAAATTGAATTCATTGCGTGAATGCTTCTTCACCTTGCCACCTTCGGCCACATCGATGGAGAATTTCTTGGTGAAAAGTTTTCCAATTTCTTTGGACATTTTCTTCACCGCATGCTTCTTCTCGTCGCGCTCCTTACCCACGCCAAAGAGCAGAATGTAACGCTGATTACTCTCGCTGCTGTAGCTGGACATGGTGGGGTCATCTTGGGGTATGGGAAAGTGTTTGGTGTACACATAGTGGCGGGAAATGCTCATTCCAGATGATGGATTGCCATCACTGCCCTCAATTTTGGGACTATCGGGTGCCTCATGCTGTTGACCCTTCTCCTTGATATTCTGCACCAACTTGTCGAGGTCATCGTCCACATTGGAGTCATCAAACTCGTTGTGTTTGAAATCTAGGCCACCACCGAAGCCATCATCATCGAATCCATGATGGCTGGTGGGGGGCGGAGGTGCAGGCGGTGGTGGAGAGGTCTTGGTAGCCGGTGGCTTGGACTCCATAAGCAGATCACCACGTGAGATTAGCGTGTGCATGTAGGCATTATGCGAGAAGACATCATGACGGATGAGAGCACTGAAAAGCTGCACAAGATTGGTAAATTCTGCACGTTGCTGTGAACTGCTCGAGTGCTCATCCAATACGGGAGCATCATGATCCAGGAATTGCATTAAAACATGCTGGAACACGGGTAGGCCATCAATTAAACCCGCACCGGAGGCCAACGAGTCCTTGTCATCCTTATCGCTGGAAGACTGTTCCGCCGGCGTGCTGGTCACATCGATTTGACGCTTGTCCAAGAGTATGGCCACCACTATGGCACGATGCTCACCCCACCGCTGACTAGAGACAGCCCATTCGCACAGGATTCTCACAGTGTCCTTGTCCTGTTTGGGTTCGTAGGCAGGACGCGGTTGTTGCTGCTGCTCCTCTTCACGCCTTTTGCTGGCAAAGATGTGTGCATAGAGCGTGTCCATGCTGTTACACTGATCCATACGCTCGAAGCAATGCGTGTCCAGATGATCCAGAGTGGCCAGTATGTTGGTGTAATGGTTCTTGCCCGCACTCAGCCACTTGGAGGCAAACCAATTCTGCTCGGCATGTTGAGTGCGTAAAACAATCTCGGACTCGGCTGCACGCAGCTGGCGACGCAGCTCCTGATTGGTGCGTGGACATCGCGTGGGCATGGGCAGCACCGAGGGAGCCAGTGGCAAGTGATCTAGCGGACTGCCTACCAGAGATGAGGGCGCCCGATGTGCGGCTATGCCACTCCATACCAGAGCCGTTGGACACTCAATGGTGATAATCTGGAGTATGGTGCTCAGGTAGAGCACTATGTCGCGATGATGGGGACAACTCATCTGCTCCCACAAGGCCAGCTCATAGGGATCTTGGTGGTGGTGCTGCTGCTGCTGCACCTTTTCCCCTCCGCCCGCCTCTAGCTCCTTAATCCCCTGTTGCTCAACGGCGGCGTTAAGCAGCTGGGCCAACTTTTTGGCCACTATGTAGGCCATTTTTCGGCACAAACGCTCCGACTGGACGAAATCATGCATGTACTGAAGGGCAAAGCTCAGGACGAGCTTTTTCAGGGGCTCATCAAAGCTGGCCTGGGTGCGCATCTTGTCCAGCAGATCCAATATCCAATTAAGGAACTCCTGTCTATCCAGCAGGGACTCTTCGTACATGTACTTGCTCAGCTGATGGCAATATTTCCAGTATTTCAAAGCATTTCGACTGTCCTCGAACTGGCTGCCAATGCCCGAGATACTCGAGCCAGGTGGAACAGCAGCAGCAGCACCGCCCCCCACAGGCGTTGTGGAGGAGGAAGAGGTGGATCCGGGTACGCTGCCTGAACCAGTCGGGGGAATGACATTGCCCGCATTGAGTCCCCCGGCGTTTCCTGCAGTTCCGACTCCCGCACCAGCTCCGCTGCCCGGTTGTCCATTGGCTGGACTGTGTATAGGAGGCAATGGACTTGCCATACTGGGCACGGGTATAACATTGGATGAGGCCGCCGATCCGGCTGCCCCCGCCGAGGTACCATTGGCGGTAGAACTGGCCGCAGAGCAGTTGGCAGCTGGAACACCATTTGCGGCTCCCTTATCATGAGCTGGAGCAAAGATTTAGATACATAACGGATTGATCCACAGTTGTGTCCCTCTACACTTACCCTGTTGGTAGTACTCCTGAAGCTTGGGCAGCAGCTCCTTCATAAACTTAATCATATTTCCCGTCCACTCGGCCGCCGGATCATAAATGCTACGTTTCTTGTTCTTGGACTCCGTAAAACTGAGCGTATAGGCGGCACTCAGCTTGATGAACCAAGTGGCCCTTTGCATATTCACTTGATTCTCGCAGAGCGTTATGAAAATCTCCTCCTTCTTGTTGAACGAGGGCGCTCGCTTGGCCAAGCTTAAAAGTGGTTTATTGCCTGCCAAGTCCTTGAACCAAGCGTCCACGGTGCATTTGCGTCGCGGCGACACTGGCCAGAAGTTGTCCTTGCAATTGATTTGCTGCTTCTTGCGTCCCGTGTCCTGCAACGTCATCAGCTCCTCCTTTTTGGCCAGCACCCCGCTAAAGAAGGCGCTCACCTTGCTGGCATTCACATTCGAGTTGTGCGCCGTGCCAAACTCATCCGACAGCGGCGGCGTTGTGGTAAAGCCATGTTTCACATTCGTGGGCGTTAGTTCGTCCTCGCGCTGCTTAGCATCCTGCGGATAGATATCCGGCGGACCGAGACGAGTTCGCTTTAGGGAACGCTTCTCCTGCAGCATAGACAGCATGGTGGCGCTGCTTTAAAAAGTGATTAAACAAAAGATTCGCTGGCAAAATAAATTTCTTCCACCCACAACAACAACAACTGCTAACAAATGGTAGCGACTGTGTGACCGTTGCTTGAGTGGTGTAAAAATGCCAACAAAAGAATCAAGAAATACCAGAATGGCTACGTTTGCAGCCCTAGAAATTTATATGGTGCTGCCACTATTTTATTTTGAATATGAAGTCCTAAGGAACAGCACGAATCGTTTCCTTCCTGCAGGTTATTTTTCAAGTTATTTGTTAATTTATTCTTATTTTTATTGACATACTAGCTGAGTACCACCTCCCGTTCCCGTTTCTAGTTTTTTTCCACATTTAGTTTCTGCTTATGCCCTTTGTGGCTGGAAATCCAATTGAAAATCTCCGCTTACGAGGTTAGACTTAAAAATTTGAAATTATCGCGATATTTTGACCGTTCAATCTTCACCTCTATTTAACCGTCTTAGCGAAAATCTTATCTCGTGAAATTTTGCAAATTTCGCTACTTCTTTGACTTTTTTTTTGTTTGGATTACACCTTCTATTTACCCGTCCACAAATGCCTTCTTTAAAATCTTCATAACTATCTAGGCTCAAATCTGCATCTTTCATTTGCAGGGTTTTTGGACCGTTCGATATTCATCTCCTATTAAGCCGTCTATTAACCCAACTTTCATAAGTATAGATGTAAAGATAGAAGAAAAGTTGATCTATTTTGTTGAATTTGTCACATTTATTTCGTATTTGCGGTATGAAAGCTACAAGTTGTTGAAGTAAATTTACAAATAAATAAAAATAATACAATATAGTTAACAAAATTTGCTGAAGGGCATTCATTGTGCAGTTTATAACAATATAAATAACCACTTAGAGTGCTAAAATCACGAAAATGAATATTTTACGGTACAGAGAATAAAATTTTGGGAATGCAGCCTGCTCTCACTTGTCCTTCTCCTTCTCTAACGATCGAACTCGGGTTCATCGTTAAAATAATGATCATCACGTAACATTCCATCGCTGCACTCAAAATGCAGCTCCAGCATTTGTAAGGGATAATCGGAGGATAGCTGAAAACAACAATTTATTCATGAACAACTAAAAATATTCCATAAGAACAGGGATGCAAACCGGTTGTGAACCGAAACGAACCGACAATTCCAGCTGATAAATCGAAAATGCTGAACCGAACCGAAACATAAACGTTTAAACGAAAATCGAGTCGAAAGCCTGAACAAACCCGCATATGAAATTTACCCCAGCTAAATCGATTTAGCTTGTCTGAGTACATAGCTTAAGAGTCAATTTAGTAAAATATTTATTAAACTCGAAATATGATGTTTCAATGTAATTACGAAGAATCATTGACGGGTTATCTTGTTTTTGAGTTATGACAGTGTTGAAGTAAGTGAGCGATATGTTAAACATATTTTCACATCACCGGCATAAAAAAGCACCCGAGAGTGAGGCAAGACTGAAGGAAGATCATTGATAAGATCATTCTGGAACTCCAAAAGTAACCTGGATGCACTTATAATATGAATTACCAAATATAACTTTTTGGGTTCTAGTACTTGGGTAATCAGAAATCCAACTAAGAAAACTAAGAAGGTGACTTAGTTTATGAAGCAGCAAGGAGTGATTACCAGAATTAAAAGCCTTACTAAGAACCAATTGATCATTGAAGATGTGAACTCTAAGAGGTTAGTGGTAGTAGGATCTATGCTTCACAAATCCATGTTGGAATAGTGAGAAAATGGAACTTCGTAAATGTTGCAGTTGAGATGTCATAATTCTCTCAAAAGCCTTAGGACCCTTATAATTTTCAACATCGGACTTATTACCTATTTTATGGAACATAAATTGAGATTTTTTTGCATTTTTAGGGTTGCCTTAACTTTCGAAAGTTCCGAAAAAATTCCATAGGCCTTCAGTTGGCTCCAAAAACCGTGTAACAAACCGAACTAGTAGTTAAGAAACTGTCTGAACCACTGAACCAAAACAGGCCCTATTTCCCATTGGTTTGCATTCCTGTAAAATATAACATATAACAACTCACTCTGTCCGCAATATCGTGCCTAATGTCCGTAGCAGCTGCCCACAACTCCAAGGGCTGTTGGCTCTGACGCTTGCCAAGACTAACCAATATATCCATAACGAAGCCATCTGTTACTCCCAGGCAATAGCAAATGTTTAAATAGCAAAGCTTCTCATTGTTGGCCACTAGCGAGGAGAGCGCTGTTTCTCCGATTTCGCGGGCACACTGCACGGAAAGGCACTCCAGTTGCCTAAGTCCGGCCAACTGCTGGACACAACCATCATCGCGTGGCTTACAAACAAGCCATTTCAGCGAATGTAAGCCACTGATATGCTTAGCCTGCTCCTCAGTGATCCAACGCTTTCGTTGAAGCACCAAGTATTCCAAGTTCGTGGCACATGGGCTCTTGGTCAAGGCTTTAAAGAGGCGCGTTTTCAAATCATCAGGGCAGCATATTTGCAGATACTTGAGATGCGAGAACTGCGCCAGGGCGGTGAGATCGGCATCGCTGTCATTGAAAGTCAGCTTCTCTAGCCGGGGACAGTGTGAGGCCAACTGTTTGAGTGTGTTGGTGGTCAAAAAACGCTTGGCGTTGCGCAGTTGAAGTATGCGCAGGTTCTTTAGGGACTTGGTAATGGCGCTAAACTCCGAACTGGTGACCTCATCGAACATCAAGAGTTCCTCCAGATTGCGAAAATTGCACAACTCTTGTACTTAAAAGCAAAAAAATGATCAAATTAATAATCTCTCAAGCAGTTGCCAACCCTTCTTACATTCTCTTCGTTCAAAGCTCTCCAGGCCCAGACTGTTGATGTACGGCAACCTTCTGAAGATGTTGGCGATCAGATCCTTGCTGGTGCTCTTGTAATTCCGGACATGCACCTTTTGCAGTGTACTGATCCTCAAGAGAAATGGCTGCGTCTTAGCCACTGTGGCATTGCGTATGGTTAGACTCTCCAAGCGGGTGCAGTATTTGATGATTAACGGCCACAATTGCAGCGGATGATCGTCATCGTAGTAGGAGCGGAAAACTTTCACATTTGCACCGCATAGCCACAAAAACGTTTGCCAGTCCTCTACACTTCTAAGTGGTATGTGTCTGTCCTGTATTTCACTGTATTGCCGATTGCCAATTAGATGGACAAAGGCATCACGAAGACTGCGACAGCAACGTGCTAAATTTATCTGATCCTCTAGATTCGGCAGGAATTTGAATATCAATAGTACACAGTCGGAGCTTAGGTCCGAGAAGTTCGTTGTGCGAGCCATTATCTGATTAAGAACATTTTTTTATGGACTAATTTATTTGTTTTGCAGGCCAATTGTCCAATTGGTCTTAGAGTGACCGCATAAGCGAAAAATACCAAAAGAACTCGCAAAATACCAGTTTTACTTAATGGCAACAAAGCAGACAAATAGTGATCACATTTGCTGACTATGAAAAAGCCATAAATTTTAGCATTAGGCCCTAGATTAATTGCGATTTAAATTTTTATTAAATATTCTTTACGGCAACATTTGCACCCATTTGGTATTTTCACCTTAGTTGCGTTACGGTCACACTGATTCAAGCAAGAGGGAGGAATTTTTAACAAATTACAAAGGCAACGAGAATCTAATTTCTAGGAAGCTGTGTGTGTGCTTGGGCAAGTTGATGCACTTCCATTACACACAAAACACACACATCTCATAGACACACATTAAAACGGCAAGCAGACAGACACCCAACCGAACAAAAACAACAACAACACACAGCCTCACACACACTCACACACACACACGAACCAGTTTAGATGATGAGCAGCAGAACGGACACGGACGCCTCCTCAATACGTTTCAGCGATCACACCCTGGACAAAGCCACCAAGGCCAAGGTGACGTTGGAAAACTATTACAGCAATCTGGTGACACAGTACGGCGAGCGCAAACAGCGTCTGGCCAAATTGGAAGCGCAGCTAAAGGACGAGAGTCTGACAGAGTCGCAGCGACAGGAGAAACGGCTGCAGCATGCGCAAAAAGAGACAGAATATTTGCGTCTTAAACGATTACGTTTGGGTGTTGAGGATTTCGAGGCGCTGAAGGTGATTGGACGCGGTGCATTCGGTGAGGTGCGTTTGGTACAGAAAAAGGACACGGGCCATGTTTATGCCATGAAGGTGCTACGCAAAGCCGATATGCTCGAGAAGGAACAAGTGGCGCATGTCCGAGCCGAAAGGGATGTGCTGGTCGAGGCCGATCATCAGTGGGTGGTTAAGATGTATTACAGTTTTCAGGTGAGTCGTAACAAAAGAATTGTGTTAAAAACACGCAAGTACACACACACACACTCGCATGGACAGTCAGTCAGTGCAGAGAAAATCAATAAACCAATACAAGTGCAAAAGCGCCTTGCCAATCATATGTTTCTCCCTGCGCTTTGTTGTTGTTCTTGGTGAAAGTTCTTATATGTATATGCGTAGTACAGTGGTGCCTAGCTAAGAGGAATGGTGTGCTTGGATTGTTTTCGAATATTAAAAAAATAGAAGAGCACAAGTTGGTTGATATAAACTATATACAGCAAAGACATCTTAGGAAGAACTATTATGATTACAGACTTTTTAAAACCAATTTTCATTTAGCGGGATTAGACGATTTCTTTTTTAGGACACCGATTTTTTGTTAGTTCACTTTAGACCAGCGATGGGAGTCACTTACATACACGATTTAAACTTCGTAGCAAATAAAGCCTTTTGATTTAATTTGCTTTGACAACACTTTTAATCAGAGCTGCAAACTTGTTTTGATCCGAACCGGTTTCAACCCACAATTCCGACGTATCCCGAACCAAATGAAAAAAAAAATAATTAAGCCTGAACCTGTTCCGAACCCAAAATTTTGACTCGATTCAAAAAAAAAATGCCCATTTGAAAATCTGAGCTATTTCCTAGTGTTTTTTTTTTTTGTAATTTGGACGAAAAAGAGCAAGAGAAGCTCAAAATTGCCAGGATAAAACCATTATTTAAAATTACAGATGGAGCTTAAAAGTTAATGCTGAGTTTGATATCCATATAAGCTTATGATTTTAAAAATGGATTGACATAGCCCCAAAGGGCCAAAGACGAGCTTCTCTCAATCTCTTGGCTTGTGCGCTTCTAATTTTCGCACAAGAGAAAGGGACCTACAGTTTAACGCCGAATCCGAACGGCAGTTTGAGGAGCTCTTTTGCATGGCTAATTACTACAAAGCTGTCGCCAACAGCAGAGAGGGGTGACCGGGTGTAAAGATTATTCAAAGAAAAAACTTTTCATTAGATGTTCCGAGGCCGGATCGAACCCACGACCTCTTGCACAGCGGTCACGCACACTAGCCGCTGAGCCACCCGGCCTATGATTCTACATCCTTGATTTTAAGATGTATCACTCGTTATTCGAATCTTCTACATGTCCATGGACACACTTATGTCATAGAAATACTCATCCAACTAATTAGAGTACTTTTCAAATTAATTGTCTTTTTTATTAAACTAGAGAAAAACGCGAATCGAACCAAGGTTCGAAGAAAAACCTTCACTCACCTCATATTTTTATACTCTGTACCGAAGGTACTTAGAGTATATTAAGTTTCTGCAAAAGTATGTAACATTCAGAAGGAAACATCTCCGACCCCATAAAGTATACACATTCTACGACAGCATCAACAGCAGAATCGATATAGTCATGTCCGTCTGTCTGTCTGTCCGTATAAAGTAGCAGATCTCAGAGATGGTAAGAGATAGAGGATTGTAATGTATGGGACATAAGCGATCAGTTTTTTTTTATTACTAAAACCTATTTTGCAACCGATGGATTCCATCTCGAGTAAGCACTTCCATTTACCAACAAACTTTCTTTCTTCCCTAACAGGACCAGGTCAATTTATATTTGATAATGGAATTCTTGCCTGGTGGTGATATGATGACGCTATTGATGAAAAAGGACACACTATCCGAGGAGTGCACACAGTTCTATATCACTGAGACGGCATTGGCGATCGATTCGATACATAAACTCGGTTTCATACACAGGGACATCAAGCCAGACAATTTGCTGCTCGATGCGCGAGGGCATCTAAAGGTGAGTGATAACCAAACAAAAGAAGCTGTTTCTGATTTTCTGATTTTTGTAGCTCTCCGATTTTGGTCTATGCACTGGCTTAAAGAAATCGCATCGCACAGACTTTTACCGTGATTTGTCGCAAGCGAAACCATCCGATTTTATAGGCACCTGCGCCAGGTAAGATAATGGCAAATATAGGTACCTCTAATCCTCTCCTGCAAACTAACTAACTAATTGCTACAATTTCCAGTCCCATGGACTCGAAACGACGAGCCGAGTCTTGGAAACGAAATCGACGTGCTCTGGCCTATAGTACAGTGGGTACGCCGGATTATATAGCGCCTGAAGTATTCCTGCAGACTGGCTATGGCCCCGCCTGCGACTGGTGGTCCCTGGGCGTTATTATGTATGAAATGCTTATGGGCTATCCACCATTTTGTTCAGATAATCCTCAGGATACCTATCGCAAGGTAATGAATTGGCGTGAAACATTAATATTTCCACCCGAAATACCCATATCGGAGGAGGCCAAAGAGACGATTATCAATTTCTGTTGCGAGGCGGATCGTCGATTGGGTTCCCAGCGTGGTCTGGATGATCTGAAATCGGTGCCGTTCTTCCGTGGCGTAGACTGGGAGCATATACGTGAAAGGCCAGCGGCCATACCGGTGGAAGTGCGCTCCATAGATGATACGTCCAATTTTGATGAATTCCCTGATGTGTCGCTGGAGATACGTAAGTAGTGAAAAACTGTTACGAGGGTTGCCTCTTTGACTTGCCACTTTCTTTGAGAACTTTGGCGTTTTTCAAATTCAATACAATTTTTATTTATTTAACAATTGTATTGAAAAAAAGTTGTCCTTTTTATATGCCTCTTTTTGTTATGAAATGTTAAGCCCAATTTACACGACCTGATCTTTCAGGTGTGTTTTTTATCTGAGTATATGCCAGCCCGTGTAAGCAGGATTCTGAGCCTACTCAGCTGAGCGACCGTCAACTAAGCTTCTCAGACATGTGTATATGCTGAACTTAGTTGCTCAGCTGAGTTTTTGACTCTCAGGTCTGAAAAACTCAGCTAAGCGATCAAGTCATGTTAATTGAGCTCAAGAAATCAAAACTCATAAAAATAGGTTCAAACTTATAGTTCATTTTTATACCCTTGAAGAGGGTATAATAAAATTGTCGAGGAAGCATTTCCGACTTCATAAAGTTTATATATTCTTGATCAGCTGTCCATCCGTCTGTTTCAATGCAATTTCCTCCGTCAGAATGAAAGCTATCTTCACGAAACTTTTCACGGAGACTTGTAGTTAGTACAAATACGCTGCACATTTATCGAAACCGGCCGGATCAGACGACAATAGCATATAGCTGCCATACTAGTTTAAGAAAAACTTTTTTGATTTGAATGGAATCGGCATCAGACTTCGTATTTGTAAGTTTTCTATGCTTTTTCATGATTTCACTAAGTTTGGTCGACACTGGAAGACTATCAGCCATGCTCCCATTTTCACATTCGCAAAAGTTTTGCGATTTGAAATTGGTTTTTCGATCACATTTGCTTTCAAAATCGCAAAATTTTTGCGATTGCGAAAATGGGAGTATGTCTGTATAAAGTTCAGCTGCCATAGAAAAGTTTGTTTTGAAAAATAGTCTTAGTAGGCGTCCTGAAAACTAATACGAGTTTCAAGGGTACAAAAACTTCGGCCGAGCCGAAGTTAGTTTCCCTCCATTTTTATACACTTGAAAAGTGCATTATAATTTTGCCTAGAAGTTTGGAACGCATAGAAGGAATCATCTCCGACCATATGAAGTATAAATATTGTTGATCAGCATGACGAGCTGAGTCGATTAAGCTTTGTCCGTCCGACTGTCTGTTTCTTCGCGAACTACTCCATTACTTTTGAAGCTATCGGATCGGATGGTTACTTCATGTAGCTGCCATAGGAATTTTCTGTTTCAAGTGTATTAAAACTTCGGCACAGGCGAAGTTAGCTTTGCTTTCTCATTTGACTTCCAGTAACTTAATTTCGCTTCGAAAGCTCCAAACCCAGGGTTGTGTCTCTTTTTTTTACGGACAAATCCACATAAGCTTAAGGTTGAGGGAACTTTTTGTACCGTTTCCACATAATCCGTGAAAGAAAATTCCCAATCTTCGAAATTTAAGACCTTCAAATGTTGACTGCTACGCAATAGATTGCTAAACTATGTGTTTTCCAACTCATAGCAGCTCTACTCTTATATATGGAGAATCAAACTATAATTGAAAGTTTGAGCTGGTATTTTTCCATAATATTAAGAAAATATTCAGGCTTAAAATGACGCCCAAAATAGAAGGTGGCTTGACTTTCCAATTTGACAAAATGTTCACACGTAAAATGACCTTAAAAGCTGAAAGTTTTCAAATTTGGAAATCCCTCGATGATTTTTGTCATGTTGGATTCACCAATATCGCTCGGATGGGATGTAGTAAAACGAGCATGAACTTGAGGATAACTAAAGCTGGTTAGGGCATCCATTTGCTTTATATTGATCATACACAGATGCAACACTGTGACGATCTGGCAAGTACTTTCAAAGAAGTAAAGCAAATTAAGAACAGAAAACGAAATCTCGCAAAAGGAAATTTTCTAACATTTACTTCAAATGGAGTTAACTTGTGAACAAGGTAGCGCACTGCGCAGCTTCGCAATTCGACGATTCAAAGGTGTAGCCTGGTGTATCGAACTGGCATGGACGCATTCGATTTCCTGGTGTAGGCAGTAGCTTCTATCGAGAGCTGTCAAAAACCTAACCTAAGTTTGTCGAACCTAAAGTTCTAGTTCGAACCCTGGTTTAAAGCTTCTAAGATCGTTAAATTATGTTCCCTGTATTTCCGGTGAAGGAATTGTAGCGCAATTCGGCAGAACCAAAGACATGCTCAGCTTTATTTTTGTTGAAAGCGTCTGATTTACCAAGTAACACACTAGTGTGTGCCCGCCGTGAACTCCTATCGTGGGTTCGATCCCGCCTCTGGACATCTAATGAAAAGTTTTTTCTTTGAAAAACTTACACTCCGGCTCACCTTCACCAGCTGTTAGCGCCAGCTTTAAAGTAACTAGCCAAAAGAAAGCTTTTCCAACTGCCGTTCGGATTCGGCGTTAAGCTGAAAGTCCTTTTTTCTTGTACGAAAATTAGAAGCACACAAGCCAAGAGATTGAGAGGAGCTCGGCTTTGGCCCTTTGGCTGTGTTAAGCCAACTGTTATTATTAATCAATAGCCTTATGGGACCTAATCAATTATTTTTTTACGGATTCGCAAAAGGGCTAGTCTTTAAAATTAGAAGGTAAGCTTTTCTCTTTAAAGTACATTGTGCATTTTGTAGGTTGAAATTGCAATATCACAGCCTTTCTTTTGAATTATTTTTTCGTCATTTGGATATGGAACTTAGAACAATCTTAGAAAACAGAAGATTTTCGATCTAACGGTTGTATTTCGAATTAATACTGCTAGCCGTTATACAGTGACTATAAAATGCGCGGCTACTAATTCAGACAACAAAAATTAAGCTATTTAAAACCGACTTTTCAAAGCCAAGTAGATTTAATTGCAGCTCTCCTTTCCCATATTCTTGTAGCCGAACTTATTTTTGTCACTTCACATATAAAGTCCTCTTAGTTTATTTCGAAATGCTTTAACCGAAACGATATTCTCTAGAGATTTTTGGACACCCTTAAATAAGTTCTTATAAAACAAAGTTAACCGAACCTTTTTCTAAAAGAAATTCTCCGGTTCGGGGTCCAAGAGTTATAAATTTAGAGGGTTTGTTTCATGGACAACTTAGAGGGACCCAAAAAAAAATCCCGGTCCGGTTCTGCGAGGTTCGGTTTCGGGCCGAAGTCAAAAAACTGATTGTTGTAGAGCCATTTGATTAGACTTTGGTGCCCACCGCTGCTTTAGGTAATTGTATGAAATGTAAGTTTTGAATGATAATCCACTTGTTTGCCAAAAGACAGACTGTCCCTTTCCAAGACAATGCGAGCTCTCATACATTGACTCTCACAACAGAGTTTTACAGACCGCCTTAATGTCTAATGATTTCCTTTCTTTTGCAATTAATCAATTGCGAGTTTAACGCTAAGAGAGGCTCTTTTAAAAAGCGTATTCATCTTAAAAAAAATATATATTTTGAAATACTGTTTTCTCTCTTTCAGCATCCGCACCCATACCGCAGGGCGGTGAAATTGCCAAGGATTGGGTCTTTATCAACTACACGTACAAGCGATTCGAGGTGCGAAATTTGGAGTGAAGGTTGCCACATATTGCCACTCCCCTCTCCCACATTATCACCGTCTCTCTAACACCACCACCACCACAAGCAGCAGCAGCAACACTATGCTAATTTTCCTTTTTGAATATCTTACCTACATGTGTATTTATTAAATACTAGCTAACATTTGTGATTCCAAACAAAAAACAACAAACAAACAAAAAACAAACGAGAAGAAAAGAAGAATCAAACGGAAATTGTATGTAAAAAAGTTTTGCTTCAAGCGTCGTCGTCGTCGTCAATCGTTGCCGCCTCTCAAATTAAGTTAAATGCTAAATACTAATCCCCCAACCATCCTACCTTCTCTCCTAGACTCCTGCTCCTGGTCAGCATTGACCTTAACCGTTTAAATGTTGTGTTTTTTTAGTATACAAAACTATGTATTTTGGCAATTGTTTATGGTGTATTTACTCAACTTCTTTGGGCAGCAGCAAAAATTATTATTTAGCCAATTGAAAAACAAAACAAAAAATGTTGTAAATTTTTAGGCACGTTATTTAAACTATGTTTTTGTTTTTCCTTTAAATCAAACACACAAATTAGTTACTAAAGCCACACAACACTACAAACAAACAGCCGCCGAAACATTAAACCAAAAAATGTTTAAATATCGGTTTCGTTCTATGTATGTACTACACTCACACAGACACACACAACCCACAGGACTTTTACTTAGCGTATTATATTTGTAGTTCTTCCCCGGGAGTTTTAAGTTCCGTGCAATTGTAGTTCGAACAAAACGTTAACCCAGCAAAAAGATTATAATCTCTACTCCCCCAAAGCCGTTGCAAAAATGCAAATTTCAAACTAAAAATAAATAAATCTAAACGAATAAAATATAAATGATGGCAAAACAAGTTTTAAGAAATTATTTTTGGTAATAGACTATAATAATAATAATAAGAAGAAGCAGAAGCTTGCTCTGATGCAATCGAATGAGAAATGCAATAATAATAATAAACGAAACATGTGCATAATATGAACTAACAACAAAACAAACAAGCTTGCAACAATTGTGTGTTTTTATTAAGGGGTTTGGTTTAGTACAAATGAATACAGCTTACAATTTACCCTTTAAGTCCTGGTTACACGGGGTTTACTACGGTTGGTTTGTTATATATCCCTAGTATCTCCTATCTAAACTTAACATTACTTTTTTCTTTAATTGTCCCTTCACAGGTGCTTATCAAAACTATACAACAACCTTTAAATTATTAGTTTTCATCCCTGTCAAATCTAAGCTATTTATTATTCAGAGTGCACTGCCTCAAGCAATGTTATTAAACAGATGCACCATTTAAAAACAAATCTGAAGGCAATTTTCCACGAGACCGAACAATTTGCGACTCTGGTTTTAGATGGCAATACCTAATGATTGAGCTAACGGATAGCGGCAACCGATGGCCCGATTGGCCCGGCTCGTAATTCTGTCTTAAAGGCAATGCGCAATAAAATGCTCGACGGTCTCTCGGCTTGCCCACTACAGAACACAGGCCTACCACGGATTTGACCTAATAGTCATCGATCAAGTTAGATCTCCTTGAGCTCTGTGGTAAAGTTGCTACATATGCCTATTTTGATTAATTTAAAGCAGCGGTGGGCATGTAATTTAAGTTTGGGCGCAGTCCAGCAACAACAACAGAAAATAACCCTTATTGGCGAGGCTCGAGTCGGCAATCGAGAATCCCACTGCATATATTTGTTTTTGCAAACGTCTCAATCGCGCACACACCCACCTGTTTCGAAGAGTGAGTATGCGCCGAGCGGAACCCGTAAGCCCATACGCAATAGATTTGTTGTTTTAACTTGCTTCGAAGCGACACAATTGTGTGCGACTGGCGACAAGAAGCGAGACAATTTTTTATGCGACTACGCGGCCCCGAAATATAACTCTCGGAGCAATGGGAGCAAGGGCATGCCCACCGCTGAATTAAAGGTGTTTCCCCCCGGGCCCGGACTTCTGAGAGGGGCCCGGAGCACAGATTTTTGGCCAGAACTTGAATAAATTATGAACACAATAAGGAAACCCCCTGGGCCCTGAATCCAATTTCGACAGGCCTGCCCATAAGTATACAATTTGATTAGGAATTTCTATTATAGTTCTATTCTACGGTTTTAAGCACTTTTGTGCAGCTCAATTTTAATATAAGTTAGCTCAAACATTTCGCTCGCTTACTTCACGTCTGTCTTTAGTTAAAAACACAACGATGGTCACGCCTGATCCTTGAGAGTCGAGCACATTTCGGTAATCACGTCGACACAAGCCGAGCGTATGCCGAGGTTTGGCCTAAGAGAGCAAACAGCGCTCTGATTGCTTTCAGTCGTAGGCCAGCGGTCGATGAGGGCAGGTCAATGCTAGTTTGCATCGCTTTTTTCGCACACCCATACCTCTCACTTTTGGCATCGCTCTTCTTGACAAACACTACTTTGTAGTCTCCGAGTGAGTAGAAATTATGTCGATATTTCATTTTACAGTATTACTTTCATGTTCTAACAAGTGCAACATATCTCAGGTTTGCCTAAGACAATATTATTCGAAGATCCTTCGGCTTTCTATAAACACCTCATATTTTCGAAGCATTTTAATTTTAATAGACACTTGAGGTGAGCTTTGACATTTAAAATGGCGTTTTTATATGAAACAGCTTTGTCTGACAAAATGTAATATGTTTAAAGGATTAGACAACTCACAATAGAGTAGGTTTAAACGAAAACCTGGGGCTTAATACCTCTAAAATCCAATCCAAAACTAATACTTAAAATGCGTTCTAGCCAAACGCACCGCACTTTATGTTACATCAATAATTAAGGGCGATCCTTAGACAAAAATAAGTTTTTAATATCATTTTGAATTTGCCGCAACTTTAAAGGTCCAAAAAGTTGACTTTACGAGCGGCCATATACTCAAGGAAGTGTTTTAAGAATTCAGATATGGTGAAATAAAGAGTAATCCAAAAACATAAAAGATTTAAAAGTTTGTAAGAATACCTTTCCGCGCAGATTAAGGGTTAAGCCGAGATTTAAGACTTGAGACTCGGCGAAATTTTGGACGATCCTTGAACAGAAATGCTATTTTGGACACTTTTCGGACAGCCTCTCCTTCGAGAGCTCGGAAAAAATAACTCCGGTCAGATTAAAGGCAAATTCGGTACGCTATCCTTAAGTTAAGGCTTTAGGAAATGAGATTCGGCGGAATTAGGGGTCGTCATACTTAAAGACTGGCTTTATGGTTTAATATTTAACAGTATTTCAGACGAACCAAGAATATTAATTGCGTTCTGGGCATTTTTGGTATTGCCTTACCTTCGAAAGATCGGAGTTTCATTGACTATATTATAAATTTAAGCTGAACCACTGAACCGAATCGAAACCGAGGTTCAAGTGTCTTCAAAAACCATATAATAAACCGAACCGGTGGTTCAAAAATTGTGTGAACCACTGAACCGGACCAGTCCTTATATCCGATCGGTTTGCATCCCTGATTTAAAACGGCATATCTTCCCTTAAAGAGTCGAAGAAATGTTTGGGAACATTATTTTTAGGACTAACAATAGTACCATTTTATGGAATGCTCTTAAATGGTTGTCCACAAAGCATGCCCAAAATTGATCAAAAATTAATTTTCGAACAATTCCGACTTTACAGAGCATTTTCTAAAACAGATTTGTATTTGGCACTCGAAAATCCCCAGTAATAGACACTAAACCTTTTATAAACTGTAACTCGCTACCTAAATTACATGAATGGTTTAAGAAGTAGTTGCAAAACCCTAGGAAATCGTTGTAATGAGTAGCGTAATTAGACTGTTGCCAAGGAGTTAACTATATGCATGCACAAAGTTTAAAGCGGTGACTTTTAAATAAGAACTACAGACGAACATATTTTTATCAATTCAGAACAGTTTTGCTGCTTTGCACAAAAGTCAAAACCACGAATTCCTGAAAGACAATACACAATATTAGATTATCCAGAGTTCTCACAAGAGGAAAAATTCAAGAATTATTTTTAACTTAACTTTGTATCTGGCGTAGTCGCCAGACGTTTGTCGTTTGTTTACAGAGACGTTTGTCCGTACAGCTGTTTCAAAAACCTCATGATTCCATCAACAGCTGCCTTCTCATGCCTGGATTCCTATAACTTCTGAGGAATTCAAAGGTAGCTACGTTAAAATAGGTAATTATAAACTCAAATAAAGTTTGCATACTTTGAAGGGCAATTATCACGATAAATTTGGTTTATAATCAAAGTATATGAAATATTTGGCTTTGAAGCAGTCAGTTTTAAATCGATTAACTTTCGTCATCTAACCTAGTAACCGGGAATTTTTGTCTTGTCTGATATCTCATAAAAGTTGGCCATTTGAGCTATCAGACAAGCATAAAAATATATGAAAAACTGCATGAGAAGTAGGCTATCTAAGTTCTCAAATAAGTTTTTTGACAGACAACAGTAAGCAGAGGTATTTTTCACCCAGCTTATAAGAGATTTCGACTAGTGAAAATATAGCTTTACGTTTTTACGAAACCCATTAGTGATTTCCGGCACACCACCGATAGTAACATAAACCGCATAGATTGTGAAAAATTAGAAGGTGCAATCTTGAGTAGTGTGTCGTAAAGTCTTGATAGGCACCTTGTTTATGCCTCTCCCTGTGCTAAGTTTTTTCAACTTTTCTTTGCTTTTTTGCTGTCTATTCTATTCTGCTCTATTCTTCTTTTTCCACTTTTTCGGAAAATCTTTTCTTTTTCTTATAATCCTTTTTTCTTCAGTTTGATTTGGTGCTCCTTTCTTTTTTTCTTTCTTTTTAGTGACATTATTTTAGTTTCGTTTTTCTTAGTTCTAATATCCCTTTCCTGATTTAACTTAACTTTTTATCTTTTTTGATTTCTGATCTGTTATTCTTCCATCTATTTTGCCTTTTCAACATTCCATATTTTGCCGTTTTTTTTGAAAATCTTTTCGTTTTCTGATTTTTTCTTTCCTTTATTCGTCCCTTTTTTGCTTAGTTCTTATGCTTTACTTGATGCTTTGGTCTTATATTCTTTAGACTTTTCATTCTTTACGTCCTTTGTTTTTAAGATTACTCCCTTAAATGTCTAGTTTTCCTTTTTATCCCCTTCCTTCTCATCCGTCTCCTCATAGTTGGTATGTTTCTCTCCCGGACGCAGCAACTTGCCTACATAACTATATTTAACCTTGAACTGGTCTTCCCACTCTCGCACTTGATCCATGTCCGCGGGGCTCAGGTCACTCAAATCATCGTATTCGTCCTTGTCATTGGCCACGGTACTAAATGTGGCCAAATTCCGTGACGCATCCCGGCCAGCAAATGCAGCGTAAGGTCCACCGGGCCCATAGAATCTTTTCCCTCTGGTCATGTCGTACACACTGCCATTGACGCCTACCAACACACGTCCATCTGGTTGGTTTCCATCAAAGTGACGCAGTTCGGCTATGGTGAAATCTCGCCGTAATTTGGGTAGCTCAGGTTCAGCTGGTTTGGCAGCGCCTCCTCCATTGATACCACCATTCCGATCACGTATGATTTTGTATACTAGATAAATGATTATGGCCAGCAGTCCCACGTTCATGGGACTGTAGAAGATCTCTTGGAGAATATCGCCCAATGCCATATTGTCGTTTTCTGTGAACTTTGCACTTGGTGTGTGTAGAGGGGTTATTTTATTGTTGGAATGTTATTTCAAATAACATTAATTTTATGCAGCTAAGGTGCTCAGCCAATCGCCAGCGCAGTTGTGAAACACTGAAAATATGTACATACAAATATATAAGTATTGTACTATCAACGATGACGACGCTTTTCTATGGCAGAGAGAGAATGAGAGCAAGAGAGAGCAGTAAGCTGAGCTGAGATAAGAGCATGGTCAGATAACAACAAGTGGTGTTATCAATCTCTAATGAAGACAGCTGATGACCAAATGTGCGATTCCACCTGGTGCTGGTGGTATTGACGGCCTCTTCATTTTTATTCTAATTTATTTATTTCATTTTTTAATTTCGAATGACGTCACTAAACTCAGGTTGTAAGTCAGAGCAAGGTATTGAAAAATGTTTCGATGGCCAAGCTATCGATCGCTTTAAACTCATCGATATGGTGGCGGGAAAACTTAAAAAATAATTTGTTGTTTGCTTTTTACCTACTAAATATGGGTTTAAAGACCTGTTTTGATTTTAGTCATAGTGAATGTTAGCAGGCTCAAGGGTCTAGGTTTGATTACACAGTGCGACACTCAAAATGGCCTGGGATCGGGACCCATAAATTGTGAAACTAGAGGTATCAGGTAGCAACACCTCATACACAGTTTTTCTTGATCACCCTAAGTTGGCGTTTAATGGGCACGTTTATACTAGCAACACACAATTACAACATCTGTTGCTGGTAATAAATAGATGAAAGCTAAAATATTGAAAAAATCACCAAAGATAAAAGGGTTTACTGCAATGGTTAAACTAAATTTAGATGATTAAACCCCACTATCACTCGGTAGAATTTCCAAATACTTTAAATTTATTGAGATACTGACCCATAAAACGTGACCACAAAAGATGGTAACTTGCAACTAAAAACCGCGATATGATTAACCAAACTTGACCATATCCATTATCGAGTTCATATAGGTCATAAACTAGAGTTTAAAATAGACCGAACTCCGTTTTTAGATCAGAGGCAGGAAAACAATACATTCACATTTTTGCATTGGTGTGTGTGAGAGCAGCGCAAAAATTGCTCTCAATTTCAGTAGTAACGACTGCGTCGCAGAACTGCACTTGTACTATGGGCATTTTTGAACAAGCTACTGCCTTAGAACAACCTTGACAATTTAGGGTATTTCCTTTACTTTAAAATTATAAAATGTATACACACATGTCAAAAACGTGCTGTACAATATGAAAATGCATCAGTGTAATTGGCCAACGAGACAGCAGACCGCTAATTAATCTAACAGTCTTCATAGAAATTTCTTTCCAATTCTTTTATTTTACAGCTAGGAAAGGTATACCGCATAAATTAAGATGTCTCCGACTCATTGAATTTGTAAGAAATTTGTTAGAATGCCTACACTGTGTGCCTACTCTATGTTTATTCTTTAAAAACGATAAATGCCTTCCAGCAATCATTGCATTTTGTTGTATCAACGCCTTAAGTTACTCTTGTCCATTCATTTGATTTACAGCTACTCTTCATATGTATTCTCTGTTGAATATTCTGGTTGATTACACAGGGCAACAAAATTCTAAATGATTTTCGTGTGCAAAGCAAGACTGCGTTTTCAGAAATTGTCCATCACGTCGAGATTTTTAGTTATTTGAGCTTAAAGTTGCTAAAAGTGCCTATTTTGACCCTTCTTAGGAGCGTTTTCGGGGAATCCATTCAAGGGAAACCCTGTAGGCTGTCATTTGTAGGCCGTTTTTTGCTGTATTAGAGCTCATTCCTGGCAAGTCTCTGGTGGTTCCGGCTGCTAGAGACAACCGTTTTGGCTGGTATTTTTTGAGGAGAAATAAAATCAAATATGTTTAGGAATTTTGAATTGATTTATTTTGAATAATTTGTCCGCTTCTTTCTCGTTATAATTAGTTTCGCTCGAGTGCTAACTTAAATGCTTACCTTGTGACGAACTCTAAATCACATTCAGCAACTCGATTTCTCGCTCTTCTCAAACATACACACAAAAAGTTGCAAACTCAAAAAAACATGTATATAAAAGAAAACAAAAAACAAAAACAGAAACGTTTTACATTTAAATGTAGGTATATATTTTTTTCTCAATCATCGTCTTCAGCATCTCTCAATCTGCACTTGCGCTCATGTTTTCTATGTGTGGATTTTGGGTGTAAGTCCGAAACCATTACAGACATGAGAATAAAGATTTCAAATTCGTGATTAGGCTGCCTTGTGTGTTGTGTTATGTGTGTGTGTTTGTGTGTGTGTGCGTGAATCGGAATATATAGCTAATTGTTTAAAGATATATTTATATATATATATACTACATATTTGAATGTATTAGCATATGGAGAGACTACAGACTACAGAGAAGTTACATCAGCAAAGGAGGCGGCAAAAAACTTTACATATGGAAATGGAGGCAAAGCCCCTACAAAACACATTTACACACAAGTTTGGTTTTGGTTTTACATATCCGTTTTTCTGTTTTGGGGGAGGATTCGGTATTGGTTTTGGTTTTCGTTTTGTTTTGAAATCTTTATTGGATGCTTGTAACAGAGGGGGCGGGCATTGGGGCGGGGGCAGTAGTATCCATAAAAATTATAATCGTAAAATGTTAAAAGTTTAACTATGTGCTTAGAGTCTAATGAAAGATGTGTATGTATACATAGACGAATATGTATGTGGGGGCGGGGATAGGAGGGGTGTCCTTGTGTTAGTTATGCTATGCGCTTTGCAACTATTTATAAATTTAATTTAATTTAAATTGAATTACAAGTAATGTGTTTGGGTTCTCAAAATCGTAGCTTAATTAATTTCCTACGCCTTTGCACTTGCTTTGATTTTTGCTTGCTACAGTTTTTCACTTGTTTGCTTATGATTTTCTTATATTCTTTCTTTCTTCTTATTTTTTTTTTTTGCTGGCTTGCCCTACTTTCAATAGTAAAATGTATGTATATATATATAATTATATATAGTAATATGTACGATTAAGAATTACATTAATATAGGACATACGACTAAGAAGGGCTAAAGGGTTGTCTAATTTGAGAGGATAGAGTCGAAGGAAGGGGGTAGGTTCGAGGCATGTCGGGGGGCAGGGGATGAACTTTTGTAGAATCGTATTAATTAGTAGTAAAATTTGTTGTATGTACAATTCGTTATGTTGCTTAGGACTGATCATCGATCAATAGCATGACCTGTTGCGTTGCCGTTTGCGGATTTCGTGTGCATTCCACCTGATGAGCATTCCAATCCTTTCGCTGGCAGAATTCCGAACAATACGGCGTCTTTCGGCACAACGAACACTCAGCCAGGGCCTCACGATTGCAGTTGGCGCACTAAAACAGAAAAGGTGAAAGGCAATATATTAATAAATGAAAGAAAATCCTCTTCGTCCAAGCATATTTAGTCTTTTTTTACTCATAGCGGGGATAATTGCGGAGAAGTTACTCTGCCATTTTCTCCTCTTCCTCTTAGCTGCAACTACGCTTAGGCTTACTTTACGGTTCACGTGGCAATGTAAGTTTCGTGACCACACAGAAGGGAAGGTTTTTCACAGATATGAATCTTTTATGCTGCCATTGGCATCACTCGTGCTCTTCTCTGGCCAGTTTGTTTTTTCTTTCTATGGTACGATGTCCATATGAAGTGAATACTATAGATCAGCAATGTTCAAGAAGAGCGAGGCCAAAAAGTGAGAGTGTATTGGTGTGCGATATCAAAGCGACACAGCCCAGCTTTGAACTGCCCTGCTCGACGTCTGGGCATCGAATGCAAGGAAAGAGAGCGCTGCTTACGCTCATATGCCCGAGGCTAGTGTGCGTGTAAATAGCCGAGGCGGCAACTGCACTGAGCCCCTGGGGGCTATGGAGGAACATCGCTGCTATAGATAAGCGACATTCGGTAAGCGTTTTAGTGAATGGACTCAGGTAGGTGGCAGCTTTCTGGATGACCAGTTATAAGGAGGGCGTAAAAGCGGGGTACAGTTCGTACCCTCCTACTTTTCGTCCAGCCTAGAAACATCCGTGAAGATATTCCTAGTACTCGCAACTGTTTTGGTACTCGTATCGAACACACTCGTTCGTCGCTCCAGGAGAAGATAGTTGAAGTACACGAATATTATCAGAAATAGGCACTGGAGATTAACACGGAAAACTCCATAGTGATGGTAGTCCGGAATGGAAAAGGAAGGATGGCAAGAAATGAAAGCTGGACGCTTGGTAACATGGAACAAAAATCGGTAAAAATGTGGAACAATTTAGGTGTGACGTTAACCCCAAATATGTCGTTTAAAAGGCACTAACAACTGAAACTGGGAGAGGCCAAAAGAGTATTAAATAGCACGTGGAAAAAATGTTCCAAGCGATATCCAGATCTATCACTTTGCTATACAGCGGTAGTCTGGGGATGGGAGGCAAATAAAGAAGCTGGAAAATTGGTAAGGATTTTTGCTAAAAAAATATTCTTCCTCTCTCATAACACGCCAACTTATGCCATGCACTAGGAGACAGGATTCCACTTTAACTATGTGAATAAAGTTATGTCGTTACCAGATGGGAGATATACGCCAACTTATGCCATCCACTAGGAGACAGGATTTCACTTCAACTATGTGAATAAAGTTATGTCGTTACCAGATGGGAGATACCCTAAAATAGTAGCAACGGCATTGAAGGAGTCAACTTCGCCACTTTTTCGAAAATGGGAGGATCTTACTGCGGAACATAGAAAGGATTTAGTTCTTTCCAATCGCTCCGTCGAAACTGCTGGGTGCTATTCGCAACAAAAAATATGAGGCGTATGTTCAACGCGCACTTGCAAGCAACACTTGGACCAGTTACAAGACTCTTGACTATGAGCTTGGAGGCGATACGTATTTCAAGGAACCATTCGATACCTTAACCATTTTTTATATTTTCAGAGCTAGAACTGAGATGCTGTCCTCGAAATGCAGGCCATATTGTACAAGTGTACGCGAGGGTGATGAGCTGCGCAGTCTCAGCAATTTGGGTGCAAGAGAGAATGTTGCACACTTCATAACCATCTGTCCAAATCTGAAGGAGCTTTGAATCGACCGTTAGGGAAAGGCAATGCACTCGTTGGAAGAGTTAACGGCGGTGCTGAACGGGCAATCATGGGATCGGCTGGGAAAATATTTACTGGATGTGTTTAACTACAGAGCTAGAATCTTGAAGGAAGCTTTTTAGGAAACAATCCACTATCTAATAGTTTTAAGAGCCTGGGGTGGCACCCTTAGGAGTAAAAGATCTCGCGACGAGCGGGGAAGGCAGATAGTGTAACTCTGAAGGGTAAGTCCTTCCTGTAGCTCATTTGGATTAATAAATATATAATGAACAATTTATCCAAAATGTTCTTATTATTTTATAAAGAACCACTACTACTGCTACTACTACTACTACACTTGTTTTTGAGAACCATAGAACGCATCCACTCCAATTTGACGGTTATTTGTCAAGTGACACTTATGCTATATTACTGCACCAAAAGTTTTTGGCGTCAGTTGGTTGCAATCATGGAATGGGGTCGCTCGAAAATCGAGTTGTCGTGCGGCTACGACAAAGGTGAAATCTTTTGGATGTTGCGAACGTCGCAAGCCATCAAAGGCAAGATCGAATTCGTCGAAATCCACTGCGCAAAAATCATATCTCGTGAGATGAATATCAGCAAGGATAGCATGTCGCGCATCATTAAACGTGACTTAAGACTCAATGCATACAAGAGACACACCGGCCACTTGCTCACAACAGCGTTGAAACAAAAACGTAACACACCGAGGGAACTCGGAAATTTTTAGAAGAACCAAGTTTCCTCCACTGCCCTAGTGGGTCAAGCCTGCGTACCTTGCTGGGTCGCCGAAGGTGGGCGGCTTGATCGCCTCGGGTCAGTGCACGTGTGCAAGGTACCAAATTGCGCTGGGCTGCCGGCAATTTAGCGTGTTGCACACCGAGAAAACTCGTGTCTTAGAATAGGTGCCAGTAGCTTAGTCCCTACGACCCAACCTTCCCGAGTGGGTCAAGCTAGTCCGCCTTGCTGGGTCGCCGGAGACTGACTCGGGTCAGTACAGTTGTACAAGGCGTCACTGTACTGAAGTCGAGGGTGCCATATGTTGCGCTAGGTCGCCGGCAACATACGGTCTTTGCTTCTGACAGGGTTTGATCTCTGGAGCAGGCGTGGATTAACCTGGGCCAACCTGTGCTGGGTCGCCGACAGGTGGCCAGGGTTAAACCAACTCTGTTCTAATAGAACGGGTTTTTGTTTTTCCAACCTTCTACATTGAGCTGGGTTGCCTTCAACCTGGGGGGTGGGCAAAGGAAAAATCTGAGTATTTTTATTACATACAAGTTTGCCAAAAATTATAGAAATTTTCCCCTTTTCTCAAGTCACGGCACTGTATAAATATTTCTTAAGTGACCTTGGACATGACTGAGCCCTACCTCAGCTGAAAAACTTCCTTACAGTGGCAGCAGACGAATCCTGAATACTGACCAGAAAATTTTCCCCATAGAGGAATCGTTCAACAAACAGAATGATAGTGTATGCTGTGTTATCAAAACAAGCGTCCGAACTCATTCCGAGAGTTAAGAGAGGTCACCATCCGGCTTATGTAATGGTTTGGTGGGGAGTCGCCTATGATAATGTGAAAAAGGAGTCAAAACTTCGACGAAAGTGTAACAATCCGACGTTTGGGAAAAGCTTGTGAAGCCTCTCTTCGCTCCAGCTTGAAAGGCAAAAACGACTCAAACATGGATAAAAATCCATGTTCCGAACTTTAATTCTACGGATGATTCGCCTACTGGTAACCCAGACCTGAAACCATTGGACTACAAACTGCGGTCCGTTCTCGAGGCTATGGCTTGCTCCACTCGACACCCAAATATTGAGTCCTTAAAGCGCGCCCTTGTGCGAGCAGTGGACAAAAATAGTTTTGAAAAATATTCATTCGTTTTTCATTTAATGACCAAAAAACCGTGTACCAAAATAATTGCGAGTACCAGGTATTTATTTAGAAATCTTTTTGGACGGAAAAAGTTATTGATATATGGTCTAAAGAACATAGAAATCTTTTCGAATTTCACTTGATGCATTGTCTTTTAACTCAGTTGCCAAGAGTCAAGAGCGGTATTCCCTTATCAAGAAACAGGAGAAACTGTACAAAGCAGACAAACTTTTTAAATCAAAGAAATATATATATAATCAGATTCGCTTCTAAAAAGACGAATTTTTTTTTGTTACTGAGAGGACAGCCATAATACGAGGAACAAAGTCGAACAACTCTCGCATTTCTTCCAATGGATGTACTGGAAGAAAATTGCACTTCGAGCTTCAAGAAATCCTCATCTATCACTTCCATCAAACTTACCTTCTTGGCCGATATGATCTCATTGCCATGCAACGAGCCGGATATATTTGGATCATCAATGTCCGCATGAACTTGGACACGCATCGCACTGACCGCCGCATCGCGTTCCTTTTGCAATATCTCGAGACGCCGCTCGTAATTCGATTTCATATCATTGAGCAGCCGTTTAAAGTCATTTGTTGCCTTGACCATGGTGCAGTAGACATGCTCAATACTTTTCATCGATTGGCTATTGTCGAGGACGGCAATGGAGGCCGCATCATTAATGTTCACCACAAACGTTTCACGTTCGTAGGGATTGCCCATTTGTGATTGATCAACCAGCTCGGTGGAGGTGTCTAGACTATCATTGAGCGTCGCCCACGGTTCATCCTTGGACGTGATATTCTCCTCCGCTAGAAACATGTTGTTCTCATCGACAACGCTGGCTGCAGCAGCAGCGGCGGCTGCCACATCCACATTGTTGGTGCTGCTACCGCTCGTGTTATTGT
This sequence comes from Lordiphosa collinella, assembly GCA_018904265.1. NCBI lineage: Eukaryota > Metazoa > Arthropoda > Insecta > Diptera > Drosophilidae > Lordiphosa > Lordiphosa collinella. Next base: position 251,075 of record JAEIFV010000254.1, read on the forward strand.
TGTTGGTGTTGCTATTATTGTTGTTATTGCTATGATGGGTATTACGTTTGCGTTTGGGTACACCGTCCATTTCGAGATCAGTTTGATTTCGCTTTCGTCGCTTATAGGGTGTGAAAAGACGCACAGGGCCGGAAGCTAAAGAGGATGGAGTATGTGGAAAGAATGTGGAAAGAATTTGGAAAGAATGAATTTGAATTAAGTGCTAAGCATAAGTTGGCGGGGGGAGGGGCGGGTTGTTTTTGGAGTGTACAGTGAACTTGCAAATAACTTGACTTGAGCAATTAAGTGTACCTTGATAATTTTATATGAAACAAGACTCCAGGGAGGAACCTGTAAGAACCAGCTAGGTTTAGGTTTCTTGAATCCCTCGAAACGCACTATGAACCGAACCTTTTTCGTTAGCGGTGAGCATCAAAATCTTGCAAAAGGATACTACAAGAAGAACGATATGGCGTCTTAAGTAGTTACGAGGTGCTTGCTCTCAACGGATACCTTTCGGTGTTCTTTATTAATGATCTGCTGTACTTAGACCTAAGCCCCAACCTTTTATTAGATTACTGACACTGATTTCAAATTTTAAGATTTAATGCCCAACCTCTAAAATCAAGTAAGTTCCCAAAATAATAGTATACAGAAAGAAGTATATTACATTTGAATGAGTAAAGGTGTATGTCGCCTACGAACCCGGCGCTCGAGATGTGGCTCGCAGCTCAGAATTAAGAGCTATAGCTGAGAGCCGTTCGGTGCTCCCATTTATAAGCGAGAACCGAAAAGGTCCCAACAATTCCGAACAATGCAGATTAAGAATTACTTAAATGGATGTGGTCATTTAAAAATATGAAAGATTTAAGGGAAATTCGTGTACCAATAGCCATTTGCAATTCAATTAGCTTTAAGCTCCGTTGTTGTACTGACGAGGACTTTGACATGGCGGCAGCCGAAACGGCCGTCTACACAGCCACAGGTACTGTTCATTTTCATATGTATTCTCTGCTTATTATTAAACTATAAACAAACCTCGACCTGGAGACCTGGAGAGTCTTTTTGTGCAACAGGAGCATTACTTTAAAAAGGTTGCAAACTGTCTGCCTTGATAAGGACAAATCCACGACATTTCCTGAGGCTATTTGGGACGAACTTACACCCTATGATCGAAGTATACATCAGTATACAGTATCTCAAGAAATGTGTGGTTATCAACACAATAATTGGAAAGTTTAAGAAGTTGGCTAAGCAACCAAAAGCAGAGTACAATGCGCATCTAAGACGGCTGCGCTATATCGTCAGCTTTTGGAAGTGTCAGAGAATTTTTTTTTATTTTATGCGGTTCTGTTGTTTAGATTGTGTTTTGCCATTCATACGGCCGCTAGAGTTGCAAGGTAACACTGGCGAAAAAAATGGTGCCAAGTCGCTGGTGAATTCTGTGACAGATAGTACTGTCTAAAAGATGAGAAATCGGCCCTTAGAGTATGTTTGCTCCAGCATCTTTTCTAAACTCATATTACATACTTTTCCATTTGCTACGACAAGCCAACAATTTTTCTCTATCTTTATTTAAGTCCACGATGAACAACTTACCGTGACGAAACGGAAATGTCACGACCTGGGGAACTTGTAGCGAGAAAGTTAAGCTAACTTCGTCTATACCAAAGATTCAATACCCTTGAAGTGCTTGTTTTCCCAGTCGGATTTGTCGGAACGTGGTTCCCAAAAGAATGCCTTCTGGCACACTTCTTTTTACTAGGAAGAATGCACTACCAACTTCTGCTCTATGATAGAAGGCAAATAATCTGTATGAAAACTGATGCACGTTCCTTTTTGCAGTAGGTTAGAAGCGAAGAAGTCGCACGCATGCAGCACCCGTTCTATTGGAAAACAATATGCGAAATGAGGCCCGAGCGATAGACGACCGTTCGCTTTTTCCAAACATGTTCTTTTTGCCGTATGTTGGAAGGCATAAAATATGCATAGCATGCAAACTTCCCTTCAAATGGCACGCATTCAGCATGGAACACAGAGAGTCGAGCGTTTTTACGAAGTTGAACCAACAAAAACAACACATGCAATCGTCGCTTCTAATAGAATAGTTTCTGCTGCGTTTCGCCCCTATACAAAAGCAAAAGAAAATCGACTCAAAAAAGAAAAACGCTTGCAGATTATTGAATTTTCTTATCAAAATTCAAGCTCGTTTAAGAAAGTGCATCGTGCACTTCATCCACTTTATGAACAGGTCTGGCCACCTTCTGTGGCGGCTATTCGGAATCTTGTAACTAAATTTCGAACCAAATTTACATTATTGGACATTAAACCACCAACACGCATACGTAGAGTGCGGACAAAGAAAAATATCGCAGCTGTATTCGCCAGTGTTGTTGATGACAGTGAATTATCGATTCGGTGCCGTTCACAGCAATTGAGCCTCTGTTACTCCACAACGTGGAAAATTTTACGGAAAGAATGGGGTATAAAACCTTTTAAAATGGGCGCAGGCAAAGTTGTATGAAGATCCATTTTTTTTATCGGAAAATTATGTTCAGCGACGAAGCTCATTTCTGTTTGAATGGATACGTAAACAAACAACATTGCCGATTAGGTGTGAAGAGCAGCCAGAAGCATTGCAAGAACTGCCATCCCGAAAAACGCACTGTTTGGTGTGGGCCGGTGGCATCATTGGACCGTACTTTTTTAAAGATGACGAAGGCGGAACGTTACTGTGAATGGAGAGCGCTACAGTGCGATGATTATAAACTTATTTTGCACACAATGGAATAGCTGGGCTTGGCTGACATTTTTTGCACAAAATGGAATAGCTGGGCTTGGCTGACATGTGGTTTCAGCAAGGCGGTGGCACGTGGAACAAGGGCCCAATTGAGAGGCGAGTTCGGTGAACAGCTTATTTCACGTTTGGCGCCGGTCAATTGACCGCCTAGATCGCCTTTAGACTATTTTTTGTGGGGCCATGTTTAGGCTCATATCTATAGCGCCAAGACCGCAACAGTTGACGCACTGGAAGCCAATATTTATTCGTAACATACCGGACGATATGTTGGAGAGAGTATGCCAAAATTGGACCCAGAGTATGAGCCATTTGAGGCGCAGCCGCGGTCAACATTTACATGAAATCATATTAAAACATTCGATTATATAGATCGTTCTATTGACTCAAAGATTTCATACATTTTTCTGAATTAATTGAAAAAATCAAAAAGCCCTTAGAAGGGCTACCTTTTAAATTTCTAGCTTCGGCTACTTTTAACATGTTCCGATTGGACAATTTTATTAAAAAGTTTGGCATTTTTAAGCACAATTTTACACAAAACGATTTGTGGAAATTGAAAAAAGTTTTCGTTCAATGATATATTACGATTTTCCTCATGGATTATCGAGTCAGAAGTGCGTGCGATAAAGCTTCATGCTTGGCCACTGTCAAAAACTAGTACAATGAATAGAATCGTGAACGCTTATCGCTTCTGGACGAATCGCGTGATTTGATAATGCCTTCAGTTAGAGGCATTCTTGGGCTTTAGAGGGTCCAATATGCATTCAACATTGCATTAACACTTGGCCGTCAAGAGAATTCGTTCGCGTTGAAGAAGACTCGTTTTAATTGGTGCAAAAACATGTTAGAGAAAGACAATCTTCAGCTTGGCTACAAATGCTTATAAGACGTGGTGTTATAAGAGCGTAGCCGGTGACGAAAAAAACAGCAGTCGACATTATGTTGGATGTTTTTACGGAAAACTGGTCGCGTCGCAATTGTTTCATTTGAGAACATAGGACGATCAATTGCTACCCAACCATTGGATTACAGAAGCATTTTGAAAATTTTCGGTTTTTTTTTTTAAGATTCCTCACTCTAGCTGCTTTTAGGCATTTTAAAATCTTATCTAAGATTCACGGAACTGTTTTTAAGCTTGTCAATTCTAAGATTTTGGTTCGATCCTTGGCTTATAGCTTATATGATCGTTTTCGGATAATAAGGTGAATCTTAGTTTTACCATTTTACCAAAGCTATGTTCCACCTTCCAAGAGTGTCTAGCCTATATTTCTATGTACTCGTACATAATTATGCAAGGTTAATATTCAAATTTCACAATTTGACTTGTGCTTTATTCTCTTTCTTTAACTCATAGTGTACAGACTTTTTAAACAGTTTTTGCAAAAGTGACTTAGGGCCGTTTTCTTATGTTACTGTTTTTGCAAAACTAGTTGGATTTGGTGAATTTGCACTGCTCACTTTGAGCGTGAGCAATGCAAATGCGTAAATCCACCTAGATTTCCAAAAACAGGAACATGAGAAAACGGTCCTTAATCAGACCCTTTTTCGAAACAAATGGGGGGAAAGGTTCGTTTCAAGGCACCCGAAATCCTCGATCCGTTTATGCGGGGTTCGATTTTAAACCGGTTTTCAGCCTTGCTTTAAGTATCGAATTGTTGGGTTTTTCAATATGGTTTCATCACTTGGGACTCTCAGAGAAAAGGGGCTGTAAAAAGGCAACAAACAAGGCAGATTCTGTGACCAGAAGTTAGGTGGTTTTTATTTTCTGCCAGCATAAAAAAACCCAAGGATATGACAGGATTTATCCCCTCTCTAAAATTTCTTCAAACAAAAGATCCTCTCTTAAGAATGTCAAGTTATAATCGATTATCCACTGTACACATTTTAAGTACCTCCCCTCCCTCCGTTATTATTATACATCTTCCATTCTGCCCATATCTCACCTGACTCACCTGCTTCATCGTCACAACATACAGTGCAACTGCAGTTGGTGGCATGTGGCGTTAGTGTGCCCTCATCTATGAGCGATTGTAGCGACTTGCCGCCATATTTAATCGAACGCTTCCAATCCTTGCTCGAGCCTCGGCCACACAAATGCTCAAACTCGCTGGGCGTGTGCCATTTATCTTTATACTTGACACATCGGCCACGTCCCCCGGATCCCAGCTTGCTGCGGTACAATTCGGCGCAGGTGGTTTTACAACGAATCTGGAAGACCTCCATGTGTTGGGTGGCTGCGCTCTCTGCCCAGCCGGAGCCGGAGTTTTGTGTGTGGCCACCACCGCCGCCCCCAGTCGAGTGCTCAAGCGCGGCCATGCTGCTGTCATGGCTATTGTTGCTCCCAGAGCCGTCGTGGTTCAGTCCAATTGTGTTGGTGGCGGTTGTGTTGGTGCCAGCACTGCTAGTGCCGCCTCCCGCGCCGCCACCTCCGCCGCCCGACTGGGTCTGTGACTGCTGGATGACAATCGTTTTGAGGTCACCACCCATGCTCACCGTGCTGCCGGACAGATAGCCATTGTTATCGACGCACAGCATCGGCTTGAAGTGTGGCAACTGATCTGGGGTAATCACATTAAAGGCTGTGCCGGTTATCATTGAACCAATGGGCAAGGAAACTGGCACCGAGACAACACCACTGCCTCCTCCGGTGCCGCCGCCAGAGCCGTTGCCGCCGCCGCCGCTGCCGCTATTGTCGTTGGAGGAGGATGTGACCATGCGAACTTTTGTATCCAACTGCATAACCATGGCGCACATATTCCAATGGTCATCCACATGCAATTCCAATTTGTTGGGTTTTTATTGGCGTTGGATGATTTTTCGCGTAGCAAAAAGGAATCGAAAGGAGAGGAAAATTCGAATGTAAGTAAACAACACAGCATGGGAAAAACGAAAATCGGTATACACAACAATTTGCGCCACAAGACCGGGAAGGGGAAGGAGGAGTATTGGCGTGCGTGCGTGAGTGTGTGTGTGTGGGTTGGATTGGCCCAGTGGGTCGCTTAGACTTGGAGCACCGCGCGCATTTTTGCTGCGCCGCCACTACCCCCTCCCCCAACACACACAGTTCCGCCGCCTACCCCCCGCCCCCCTTCCCCAACCACACACACACACACACTCACATACATACACACAGCTTTCTACTACTGCGCAGAGACAGCAGCAGTCACATCCACCCTTGCCTTGCCGCCAAAGACCAAAACCAAAGTTTTGTTTTTACCTGATATCCCGGGCCCGGACTTTCGAGTATCACCTCCTCTTTGACCACATCGTCGGCCAGTGCGGCCAAATCTTTCACACTACCACGTATCCTGCTCAAATGCAGTTCCGAGTCAACTTGTTCCATAATTCACACACTATTCTTATTTTACACTAATTCACTTGATTTGGCTTTAACTTTTAATTTTTTACCATCGAAGTTCATCGAATTGTTGCAACTTGCAATTGGATACGGATACGTCTGTTGTTGTTGTTGGTTGTTGCTGCTGCTGCTGCTAGTGCTGTTGTTGTTGCCTTCGTGTGCGTTTCCCGCGCGCCAAGCAATCACATTTGCATTTGGATTCGATCGCACATTGCCTGGTGGGGCTATTTACACATCAGCAGGCACCTACACATTTAAATAATTCTTTTTTCGCTATTTGGTTTACATTTTTCGCTGTTTGGTTTACGATTTATGGAGATGTTGGCCACACTTATCTACTTGGTCACTTGATCGAAACTGGCCACACTAATCGTCAGCTAAATTACAATCAGAGGGCTATCGATATATCGATAGCTTTGGAATACTAGAGTTCTGATTGGAAACATACAGGCTTTATTTAAATCTAGCAACTGATTAAACAAAATGATTGAATAAATGCACTGAATGAAACCTCTTATAAGTGTCCACCTGTCCATGGTGTTTCGAATCATTCAGTTAAATTTAGGTAATTTTTCCTATTCGCCAGACGGTCATACGAGCATCAACAGTTTATTAGTGATGGGAAAGCATGACAGACGTGTCGTGTTTGAAAAAAAACTGCTTATGACTTTACATAGGTAGTGGGTAAGTTGTCATTTACGATTTGAAAACCATTTGAAAGATTAAACCATTTGAAAGATAAACTTCGCTATATCTGTTTTAAAGGTAAGCTTTTTAATTCGTTCTACCATAAAAATCCATGCTTTCACAAAGTCCGCAACAAACAGAAACAGAATATCACAAATTGATATGTAGCCGGATCAAGCTCCTTCGTTCGCAGGCAATCGTACTCCAAGATCGACTACTGTGCAGAAATCAGCTTCTCGTTCCCATTGATTATTAATGAAGAACTGAATGCGCAAATTGCCCGATCAGAAATACGTGAAGCGCTACGAGCCGCTAAGCATAACACGGGATAAAGATACATTCATAGAGCAACAGTCTATAGCCTAGAACAGCACCTTTAATAAAGGAATAGCGCCCTGAAATTTTCTCTCGAATATTGTCTTCCCGATGTTCAAAAAAGGTAGTGCCACCGAAGCAAGCAACTATAAAGAAATTTTTTCTTAAATTTATAGTTCAGGCAAGAAACATCGAAAACCGAGCTTACTACAGGAGCTTCAAATATGACATGCGAGTACAAAACTATTTCTCAGGCAATCTTCATGATATTTAGAGCGCGAACAGAGATGCTGCAACTCAATTATAGGCCTTACAAAAAAAAAAACAGAAAATACCGATTGTAGCATGTGTAGTCTGCTTAAAAGGGAAGGCACTTTTTATTTTACAGCTGTATTTCCGATACTCAAGCCTACTGGGGAATCCAATTTAAAGAGTGGAAAAATTATTGGATTATTACTACTACTACATAGGATAGTGAATGGGAAATGGTTGTTAAACAACTAAAGGATAGCATCGAAAATAGCTCGATTGCAGGCAGCACAAACTCACCATCGATAGTATCAACAGTACCGATAGTACCTTGATAGCTTCCCATCACTAATCTGTGATATTCGATTTTGACCTTTTCGCCAGACGGCCACACAAAAATCCACTGTTTATAAATAATCCTAAGAACATGGTATTAATTAATTGTAAATTATAATTTTATGTGTGCTAAAAGAAGTTCTATGATTGGCTTTTAACTTTGGCAATCGAAAGCTTCGCACTAGGCTGTTTGACCTGTCCTGACTCACCTGATCTTTCCCTCTGAATAGTGGTCTTCTCCTTGTGGCGACATTTTCTTTCACTTTCGTTTCTTCATCAATTCGAGTGTCAGATCCTATCCAGCGTCTTTGTTATAGTTTATTGACCTCATAGAGCCCATTCAGTTCGCCATTCATTCAGGTAGTCCATCCGTCCAACAACTGCCCCCTTCATCCATATCCATTCACTGCTTCTGCAGGACTAGGATGTGATAACTGACTCCTTTAGCGATTGTATCCAAAGCAGATGGCTACGTTTCTTCCAACTTTACCTTACAACTAAACTAGGACTGTAATTGGCATCTCCTTGGTTTCTTTTTTTCAGGCAGATGTCGATGTGTTTATAAGCAATTTCACTCTGGTAGATCCAGAAATCTATCAGCTATGGATCGAGGGATTTTCTTGTAAGTTTTATATCTAATTTGGCCCTTATTTAGCTCCAACTTTTATCTATTATTTTCAGCCAGCGAAGCAGTTGGTTACCTAAAACAGAAAGGCTTTGGTCATTCCATGGGCGCTCCTATCGACTTGATTGCCTCGGATGTTTTGGATCATTATCGCACTTATTCGCTTATTGAACTTTATCTGCTTGCACCCACAAAACTGATGGAGCAATCCTGTTTTCAATTGGACCATTATACACGAAACTTAATCATTGAGAAATACTATTCAATCGATGATGTAGTGGCACGTGAAATATTGGGTAAAAAATTGACCTCACGCTATCGCAAGGATCTGGATGAAGTGGCCGAAAAGACTTGTGTCAAACTGAAATCATGTCGTCGCCAATTCGATAATGTAAAACGCATTTTCAAGGCGGTCGAGGAGCTGCCTGGCACACTGACCAACAATATTATACAGCATTTCTTTATATCCAATGATTTGGCCAAAAAATATGCCTGCATAGTATTTTTGGCCTGTTTGCGTTTTGAGACAACCAAAAAGAAGTTGCAATATTTGAGCTTTGGTGATTTGTTAACCTGCTCCCACTCAATAATGATCTACTGGACGTATACCTATCAGCACACGGGTCCTGAGTATTATGACACCGAAATGGACAAGGAATTTCTGCTGGATTTGCGTGAGTTGCGCTGTTTACTCGATAAGGAGAAGGAAATCAAACAGTAGGTAATTGCTATAATTAAGGAAACTTAACTTTCAATTACACTTTTTCTGGGCAGTCTGGTCTGTATGCGTCTGAAACCGGTGTTGCTGGAGCGTGCGTTTCATGAACTGGATGGCAATTTTCGCTCATATTGGCGCGCTTTGATTACTATTGCCTGTAATTTGCATCGTAATCGGGAACTGCGTGATTTATTTGTCGATCTCGTTGATAAACTAATCGATCCTTGGCGTCAGAATGGCTGGAATCGTGAACAGGTTAACAAATTTCTATCCTCTGTGACACAAAGTGTTTTGGATTTAGAAATATCCAGGTGAGAATTCGAAATTGTTGGCTTAACCCATTTACCAATCATACTTTTTTTATTGCAGAGATCAAGAGACGCGTTGTCTGTGGGATCGTTATATGCAGGTCATTACCATATGTTTGGATAAAATGTATCATATTTAAGTTCTATTTGTTTGCTCTTTGGTATTTGTTATTTGTTTTAAGTGATAAAATGTTAAATGTAGTCAAATGCGAAAGATTTTGATTAAGAAGATAAACAAGATTAATGTTCTGCTTCTTTATACGAGAGAACCAAAAAAAGTTTGATTAGAAAGTGGTATTTTAATTTATTCTTGTTGCAGGCTCAGCTATATTTGTCGCCTGCTTTTGAAAGAAGAAGGAGTTATCAAAAGTCGCTCCCAACACTATTAGATATTAAGCCTCCATCCACAGCAACATTGAGTTGGATGCTTACAATTAATTAGATTTCCCAGGGAAGGGCGCAATGACTGTCAGCAATGATTGCAAAGATTGGTGGTAGGTAGGATTATCTCAATTACCTTTTGGAACTCCCTAACTGATTCTAGGATTGTGCAGTTGAAGCATAGCTGACTAACTTGAGTTTTCCGGAATCCTAGATATTAAAAATTAATTTTTTACCAATATTTTCTCTTGGATCGTTCTTTATCAAAAAAATAGGGGAAAGTTAACTTCGGCTCGGCCGAAGTTTTGAATACCCTTGCAGCTTCCATTAAAAACAAACAGTTTTTCTAAGACTACTTTTCGAACCTTAATTTTCTATGGAAGCTGTCCGATTTCGACCAAACTTAGTGGAGTCATGGAAAAGAATAGCAAACTAACAATAACAAAACTTAAAGGCGATTCCATTTAAAACAAAAAAAATTTTTCTCACTAGAACTTCTATTTCGACCGATCATTCGTACAGCAGCTATATGCTATTAATCCGATTTTGACAAAACTGTAGAATTGTGTAAAAGTATATAGCATAAGTATATGCCAATGATAAGAATGTTTTCAGTGAAAACAAGAAAGTTTTTCTCACTATTTCTCACCGATCATTCCTATGGGAGCTATATGCTATAGTCATCCGATTTCGAACAAACTTAGTAAAATCTTGGAAAAGCATAGCAAACTAAGAAATATGAAGTTTAGAGGCGTTTCAATTGAAAACAAAAAAGTTTTTCTTACTAAAACTAGTTTTTTAAAGTAAACTGAGCTATTTTTCAACCATCTCATATGAGGACTCGACAATTGAAAATACAGCTTTAAGCATTCTACTCCAGGAAGAGCTATTGTTTGTCTCTACAGTTATGTTTCAAGAACCTCCAAAAGCGTCATCATTAATTTAACATTACCGTTTTGTAAAGTGAGTTTATGCCCCTCTGTTCAGAAATTTACTAGACTAGGCAACGAGGTCCAGTATATTAAAGGGTTGGGATGATTCTACTTGATTTTCTAGAGCTGAACACTATCTATTTTCCGAAAAGGTCGTCAGGTCTACGTTTTTGAAAGTTTGAGCAGTAGCTTTAAATGCATATTTTGACAATTTTTAGGCTCAACTTGTGGGGAGCATATACGTTCTTTTTGGCTCCCTTTGATATAATCATAAAATACTAGTTCTTAGCTTTATAATAATAACTATTCCGAATATTTTTCAGGAAGCGAAGTCAATTGGAATCATAGCTCGAAAAGAACTGTTAACACTTTTTTCAATGCGACCAGCCTCAGTAAAAAACAGAAACAAACGCAGCACAAGCGGTCTCTCACTGAGCGGAACACTTTTTCTCGCACCTCATGTGTTTTCTGTTACGTGTCGGTCATCCGACAGCAACTGTTTTGAGCGAGCGCTCACTAAACAACTGTCTGCAAATGAGCAGAACACAATAAGTTTCTGGGAAAAGTATTTTTATACTCTGTACCAAAGGTACATAGAGTATAATAAGTTTGTGCAAAAGCCATGTCCGGTCTGTCTGTCCGTATGAACGCACAGATCTCAGAGATGGTAAGAGATAGAGCTTTGACATGTATGGGACTTATGCTTCTTATACTTGCAGGCAGATCAAGTTTATTTTTAATTTTTGCCACGCCCCCTCCCGCCCCCGCAAATTGAAAAAAACGTCATATCTCCCACAGTTTTATAGATAGAAGGTTCGTTCCTTCTGGACACATTTAGTAATTGGAATTAATAATCGATCCGCCAAAGGAATGGTAGAGATCGGATGAACGGTTGTCGAGCTATAGTGAAAACAAACAATTATGGGTAGCACCGGTCGCAACTGTGATGGGCAGCACTTCACAGGTACAGAGTATGTTATAGTCGGGCTTGACCGACTTTCTTTTTTTTGTTTTTTTTTTTTGTTTTGTGCTTTTGGTAGGCTGTTTCAATGTGTGACGCTCGTTATACAACAGAGGCAGGCAAAAAAAATATTTACATTTTTGCATTGGTGTGTGTGAGAGCATCGCAAAAATTGCAATTTCAGTAGCAACGACTGCGTCGCGGCATAGGAGAGCACGCAACGCAGCGGCGCTTGTACAGCTTATACTGTGTGTGACGGATCAGCGCTGCTTTTAGCTTTTTCTTAGGCACACTAGATATCAATGTGCCTGCCCATGTTATACAAAGACACACACGAGCGCAACACACAGTCACGCTTACAACAGCAAAGGTCTCTGCTCTGAGAGCAACAGAATTGAGGAAACCCCGAACTGAAACTGTCTTTCGCTCCCTGTTTTCGTTGTGTCCGTAACCAAACTGTTTTTGGCCGACACGTTGAAAGTGTTGAGAGTTTTTTGCGATCTCTGATGTGAATACATGTGCTCAAAAGTACCATATTTTGTACCACTCATAGGTCTGCAAAAGATTTTGTTGAAAATTTTCATAAAAATTCACTCCGAATGAATAGTCAACTATAGTGATTTAGCATAGCATATTTTTGGGCTGTAGACAATGAAGCTATTTTGAGAACATGTATTCAAAATGGTATATCTTCGTTAAAAAGAATCGCAGAAATTATTTATGTTAAAGCTAAGAATTAATACTTAACGATAATATTTTGTGCTTCCCACAAAATTCTCCTAAAAAGGCCAAAATAGACATTCAGGCAATTTCAAGCTCAAATTACTATAAATCCAAACGTGATGGATCTTTTCCAAAAAGAGATTAGCGTTTAGCAGACAAAAAATTATAGAAACTCTACCAAGCCTTCAATATACTGAAAAAAGTCTAATTGATTTGCCTTGTGTTATGCTTGTGCAGTAATTTCAGAGATGTTACGTTTTCCCATCTCTTTTTCGATCAATCCTTTTAAAATCTTACATAGTACAGTAAACCATGTCCCAACTAATCGAATGTTTTTAAGTTCCCACGTACCTATATAAAATTAAACTATTTGTTTCGGAATAAAAAATAATTTTTAAGTTTTTCTTTTTCAATTATAAAGTGATTTCGAAATAAAGAAGATGTACTTCAGTGGTCGTCAAAGTTCCCAGAACTGTATGAAATATCGCAAGTTCTTCTTGCTGTTGCAGCTACAGAATTAATCGAATGCCTTGCCGTTATGTGTAAGTTACAAGTCCAATTAGTCGCGTCTTTGATATATGTTATTCAATAAGTAGCAGACAACAATTATAAAACAAGCCATGACCAACCCCAGCTAATCAATCTTAAGTTCGCTCAAAAGTATGCTACAAAATTTGCATCTAAAATGCATAGCTCAACAATTGCAAGGCAAAGCACTAAGAGCAACAAAGTTTAATAGCTTTTAAAACTGCAGCTACCAAAAGCTTTCATTGCATTCGACTTGAGTTGCCATATCAAAATCAGTTAAATTTCTGGCAACTATATTGTTGAGGGTGGCTGAGGTTGAAGCTCCAGAAAAAGATACTTTTGTATATTTAATATCTTCTTTCAAGAATCGCTGCTATTGCAAAATATGGATATGCCAGACTTTTGGTAAGTTTTTTAGTTTTTGTGATTTGCAAATTACCTAAAGCTGTGTTTGTGCGTCTATGTTCTAATCAGTACTCACATACACAAGCACCCACACACATGCACACAAGCAAGCAAATTGTTTGCATGTGGAGCAACAGTTGCTACCCATTACATTACATGGGGTTGATTTTTTTTTCCTTTTGCAAACATTACAGTGAAAACATGGATGAGTTGGAGGATGATACATTTGATGAGGAGAAGTCGGCAAGAACTTCTGATGAAAATCGCAAGTAAGTACTTTGGCACATGGGGAAGCTTGGTTTTAAACTTGTCACCAAAGGGAGGAATTAGGACTTACATCGAGTTTCACCTTAAAGTTTTATTTTAATCAACAATCAGGCTGAATGAAACAATTGGGTATCCTGGGTGGCGGTGGCTGCAGGTTCAGTTGGGTTTCTTGGAGCGGACCCTGTATCTAACCTTTTAAATGAATGGCCTCCTAATCCCGAACTTTCTTTTTGGAAAAATGGATTGGTTCAAAATTTAAATATTTTTTCCAAGTAACATTACATTACATTGAATTTACATTCAAATTTTCTGGAAAATATTGGTCGTGGACAAAACTCAATGAATAATGCGGAAAAAGTTTAAGCATTCCACTAAGTCATCAATCAAGTTTCAAACCAAAATCCTTTGCCCAATGGCTAAAAAAACTAATACAAGAAACGGACCATTAGCTTTAAATCGGATTCAAACCTCAAATTTGAAACTGGGGGGTTGGAACTTTTTTCTCGATACATTAATATCACAGCCGCTGCAAAAAATTACCCAAATGGACCCAGAAAATTATAAATTCGGCTGTAATTTACAGCTAAAGGTGTTTCTCGCTAAGGTTGAGAGAATAAATTTCTAAATTGCTTGAATCTTTTCTAAAAAAAATGCAAATTTATCTTAACCAGAAGGCCAGAAACTCTGAGGTATTAGAATATCAGCCAGTTTTGCGATTTGGAAAGCAAACTTGGTCGAAAACCTGATTCAAATTGCAAAACTTTTGCCAATGCAAAAATGGAATCATGGCTGTATGACTTGTCAAATGTATAATTTTGGTTCATGTTGTGAAATTTCAACTTAATCGTTGAGGTAGAGTTAGAGCTACTTATTCAAAGAGCGTTAACATCAACGCTAATTGAGATCAAATAACTTGCATAAAAATTAAGTCCATTTTACATTCATTCATTCCGTTTTTTTACGACCTCGGTTGACCATGTATTTTTCGATTTCGTGCATCAGCTACTCTCGACTGCTCCATGCAAAATGTGCAGTCTGCCCAGAAAAAGTAAGAAATGTAGTTGATTTTACGATAACTTTTATTATCGTTTCGGCCCCCGCTGGGTTTAAATGTCAATGAATTATCCCCTGGCTTAGTCGCCACCCCGCTCCATTGGCTTCTAACAACAGTTTCATCTGATACGATAAATTCCACGTGGGTACACCCGGATTTGTTGGTTTTTGTTGTGTTTTTGCGAGATGGGCTGCCTGTTACACGTCGGCCCATTACTACCCGCTCCGCTACAATCCACACATAGGAGCTTCTCTGCTACCTTTCGTGATTTTGTCAACAACGTAAATGTCAGTACTCTCTGTACTCTCTGCATGTTTATTCGTTGCCTGCCTCTTCAAATTCCATTTCCTGTGAGTTGAAAATCGTTTTCTAACTTGTGGAGCAAAACAAACAATTTGAGCCGTTTGAAACTAACTAGTGCTCGAGCACGGTTAGTCCTCCTGTTGCGCCACACACAGATGAGACACGCAAATTCGGTTAAATTGGCTGTCAAGTTGACTAACCGCACATTGAGAAATTGGGCCTAAATGAATTATGTATTTATTGTTTGCATATTAGAATGTATACGAGGTGTGTTCAAAGGAAAAGGTGAATTTGGATATTTTGTTTTTGTTATATTCGGACACATATGTTTATCATATGTTTGCATTAGCAGCCAATTTCGATTAGTAGTTTGTTTTTGACAACTAAAAAGGTCACGTTTTTGTGTGCTCTTTGATTTTTGACTTTTGAAAAAAATGGATCAAACATAATGTATTAAATTTTTCTTTAAAAATGGATAAAGTGCTCCAAAGCACTTGAATTGTTGACTGAAACATTCGGTAAGTCTACTTCGACTCAAAAAAGGTTTTTAAAAGTGGTACAAGCGCTTTACAGAAGGCCGAGAAGATGTTGATAACGATGAGCGTCAACAAGCACAGAAAACATCGAAACAGTGAAGAAAATTGTTTTGAAAAATTGTCGAATCACTATTAGGGAAGTTGCAGAGGATGTTGGCATATCTATCGGAGGATGTTGGCTATATCTACTAAATTTTGAGCAAAAGCAACGTCGCATTAGTATCGCTCAGGAGTTGTTGAATGACGTCAACGACGATCCGGGTTTGCTCAAACGATTCATAACTGGTCACGAAAAGAGGGTATATGGTTATGACATCGAAACCAATGCCCAATCATCCCAATGGAAGCGTTCAAATGAGCCAAGACCGAAAAAAGCACGACAAGTTCGATCAAATGTGAAGGTTTTGCTCACTGTTTTCTTTGATTACAATGGTGTGGTGCAACATGAGTTCCTGCCAAGAGGTCGTACAGTTAATAAGGAATATTAAAAGGAAGTAATGCAACGTTTGCGTGAAGCAATACGGCTCAAACGATCGGAATTGTGGAAAAACATATCGTGGATTCTGCATCACGATAATGCAACAACTCACACATCAATGCTTGTTCGTGATTTTTTGGCCAAAAACAACACCGTAATCATGCCTCAACCACCTTATTCACCAGATTTGGCTCCCTGAAAGGAAAGCGTTTTGCCACAATTGATGAGATCAGGGCAGAATCTAAGAACGAGCTGATGGCCATACCGAAAAGCGCTTTTTAGAAGTGCATTGAGGATTGGAAAATGCGTGGGAGATTACTTTAAAGGAGACAAAATGGATATTGATGAATAAATAAGTACTTTTCAAAAAAATTAAAAATTCACCTTTTCCTTTGAACACAGCTCGTAAATAAACCAGCGGCCTAGAGTGGACTGAGTTATAAGTGCTCAAGTTTTTGGAATTTGTGCTTGATGTAGACAAATATGTTTGGGATTACTTATCTGCATAATTCTTCTTCAATTCATCTACAATTTTGTTCGATTTCACATCTTCTAGAATCTAGATAGCTGCAATGTTTCAGATAAACTCAAAATTTACACTGTTATACTATGTTAGTTTATGCGACAGATAGTGCTATGTAGATGTGAAATCGGCCCTTAATAGAATTGATTTACGCCTTTTCTACTTCTTCGTATAGACAAAATCACAGTGAGATTGAGAAACGACGCCGGGACAAGATGAACACCTACATCAATGAGCTCTCCTCGATGATACCCATGTGCTATGCCATGCAACGGAAATTGGACAAATTGACGGTACTTCGCATGGCGGTGCAACATTTAAGGGGCATACGCGGCAGCGGCAGTTTACATCCCTTGGCGGATTATAGGCCCAGCTTTCTGTCAGATCAGGAGTTGAAAATGATCATATTGCAGGCTTCGGAGGGATTTCTATTTGTGGTGGGTTGTGATCGAGGACGCATACTGTATGTGTCGGACTCGGTGTCCAGTGTGTTGAATTGCACGCAATCGGATTTACTGGGTCAGAGTTGGTTTGATGTTTTGCATCCCAAGGATATAGGCAAGGTTAAGGAGCAGCTGTCGTCTTTGGATCAGTCACCCAGGGAGCGGCTCATTGATGCCAAAAGTGAGTGGTGTTCTATACCCGTAACGTTAATTATAGCAATTTCTTATTTCTTACCCTTTTAGCCATGCTTCCCGTGAAAACGGATGTGCCGCAGAGTTTGTGCCGTCTGTGTCCTGGCGCCCGACGCTCCTTCTTTTGCCGCATGAAACTGCGTGCGGCCAACAATCAAATCAAAGAGGAATCGGACACATCGTCCAGTTCGCGCAGTTCCACCAAACGTAAATCCAAATTGAGCATGGATCACAAGTATCGTGTAATTCAGTGTACGGGCTATCTAAAATCCTGGACACCCATTAAGGATGAGGATCAGGATGGCGATAGCGATGAACAAACCACGAATCTCTCCTGCCTAGTGGCCATTGGACGCATACCACCCAATGTGCTCAATTCAAAAGCGCCCTCCTCGATGGACAATGAGCCCAATATACGACATGTGCTCTTCATATCGCGACACTCGGCGGAGGGCAAATTTCTGTTCATTGATCAACGGTAAGTTTCATGCTCTGCCATCATAATCCTGACTAATTTCGGAACTCTTTTTGGCAGTGCCACCTTGGTCATAGGTTACCTGCCTCAGGAAATTCTAGGCACCAGCTTCTATGAGTATTTCCATAATGAGGATATTGCCGCTTTGGTTGAATCTCACAAAATGGTGATGCAGGTGCCCGAGAAAGTTACCACGCAGATATATCGTTTTCGTTGCAAGGATAATGGTTACATACAGCTACAGAGCGAGTGGCGAGCCTTCAAAAATCCCTGGACAAATGAGATTGATTTTATCATAGCCAAGAACTCGGTGTTTTTATAAGAAGCTTGGAAAGACCCGCCTACGTATTTTTACAGCTTACATTTCCATTTCTATACTTGATTTAATATAAACTACATTTATACAAGCATGTTTTTTCATGAGCGATGTGACTTTAAAGTTTGCTATGCAAATGAGTGGAAATAATCCCAACAAACTATTCATATCAAACAGAAATCGGATAAAACTTATTTTTATGAAGAAACGGCTAATACGATGAGAGATAATTCATGGCTAAGTCGTATTTAGTTCAAGTTTAGAGCTTCTGTGTTAAAGGTAAAATAAGAATGACAAAAATTAAGAAGTGGAAATGTAAGTATGCTGATGATAGCACTAATATGTAGTTTCCTAAGATTGCAATATACCGAGCCTGCTCCTTTGATGTGTGGTGTGAAATGCCTACTCTGACTAGAGTAACGTTGAGACAGCTAAAAGTTGTTGTTTAATAGATTCTAAACTTCGAAAATGTTTCGGGTAAAAACACAAAGTTTGTTTAGTGAGAGAGAACGGAAAGGTTTTTCTAATTTAACTTATGAAGTAAAAAATATGAATTATCAGAAGAAACATCTCATTAAAACAATTTCGTATGAGTCTAGCGATTAAGGTTGTGCTTGATCTGCTATTAATATTTTATTGTTTCACTAAAGTTAATTAGTTTAAAAACATTTGTTAGTTGCGAGCTGGCCCGAGGCAGCCAGCTCTAAGTTGCACACACTGACTACCACTGGAGATGCTGGAGATGATAGCTGCGTCATAGTGTGGTAATCGATAGTCGCTCGTGACTAGTAATCGATAGTCGCTCGTGTCCAGTGGCGGCAGAGTCGCCACAAGTCCTACTGCTGGGACCCTCGCAAGTTCTAGTTCATTATTGCTTTACCCCTGATTCAATTCAAATTTCAACATTCGCTGTCATTCAGTTGGGAACTAGCAGCGTGCCACCATTTGTAGGAGAGGGGTGCCAAGATAACACTTAAGCTAAGTTGAGGAGGCGACCCGATGGATCCAAAGATCGGAGCCTGTTTGTCGCCAGATCAGAGGCAAGTCTATTGGAATGGGCCATTTATCTGACCGCATCTATCTAGTGTTTGGAATTTGAACTATTCATAATTTGACTTTAAAAACGTCAAATGTCATTCGGAAAGCGTCTAATATTTAGTAAAAGCCTTGACATTTACGAAATGGTTTTTTTGAGAAAGTTGGGAAATATTTAAAACATATTTCCAAAGTGGTAAGTCCTCACTCAAACTTGCGAATATTGAAAAAAAAAAAAATGTTTCGAAAACTCAATTTGTGGATCAATTCGTGAAGCGAGTTCGTGAAACAGAAATGTTGGTGGATAAACCAACCCGTGCACGTACTCGTCCGGTGCGCTCGACCGAAAACATTGCTGCGGTTGCTGAAAACCATCGACGTCAACTCGCGCTACCGCGCAATGTTAAGTGATTGGTTCTTCGAGGAAATTGAAGCGGAAGACTTGACCGATATTTGGTTTCAACAAGACGACGCTACGTCCTACACAGCGCACGCCACAAGCGATCTTCTGCGCCCTATCTTCGAAAATCGAATAATCAGCAAATATGGAGATGTGAATTGGCCGCCAAGAAGCTGTGATCTGACACCGTTAGACTATTATCTTTGGGGAGCGTTCAAGGACAAATGTTATGCAAGCAATCCTGAAACAATTGATGAGTTGAAGAACGAGATTCGAGTTGTTATTGCTGACATACGTGCCGAAACAATTGAAAATGTTCTCAAAAATTGGGTGGATCGAACTAGTACTACTACTACTACCATTGCTGAGCTATTGCTGAGCTATTGCTGACTATTCTGAGTCTGAGCTATCTGGATTTTGGCTATTCTGGATCTGTTCATACGGACAGACAGACGGACATGGCTTAATCGACTCGGCTTTTTAAAAAAAAGGCAAAATTAATCGGATTTTTCTCTTGACAGTAGGTTTAACTTACTCTGACTTAACTGACTCATTATTAGCCCTAATTTTGGAGTTTTGGGAAACTTTTCAAACAGATCTCAGGTTTGACATGAATGGAACATATGTTTCTTATACTTGCAGGCAGGTCAAGTTTATTTTCCATTTTGGCCACACCCCCTCCCGCCCCCAATATCGAAAAACGTCTATCTCCCCTGTTTTATAGATAGATGGTTCGACCTTCTGGACTTTTAGTATTCGGTTCGTTATCGTCGCCGATTTTAACACCCCCCACGCACTCAATTTTTTTTCAATCAGCGCCCATGCAAAAAAAATTTTTTATGGGCCGGGGAGGTTCAGATTGGTAAACTGTCTAACCAAACTACTAATTTCTCTCTTCTCGACACATAAGTCTACAAATGAGATATTGGTGTTCATACAGACAACGGACAGACAGACAGACGGACATGGCTATATCGACTGATCAAGAATATATATAGGAGATGCTTCCTTCTGCCTGTTACATACATTTGCACGACTTTTGTTTTGTATAAGTATATTACATTATTGTCAACATTAAATTAAAAAGGATAATATAGAGGTTAGGGAGTTTTTATTGATAGCCCCGGCTCACATCAAGTGGACGGGAAGACAAAAAGCTGAAGGACAAAAAAAATTAATATATACTGAACGTGATAAACGTTTTATAATTTAACAGACCACAAAGAGAAATATTGTACCGGTGTGTAGCGCTAGAGGTTGATACGATCGCGTGAATCTTGATGGAACAGCAAATCGGAGCTGACTTAGTAGGAAAATTGAATCCACATCTCCAAAAATCAGCTTGTGGACGAATATTACGCCATGACATGTTCTTCGGTTCTTCAAAGTTGGCAGAATTTATTTTTTGTAGCCGGTCAACATAAAATGGTAGTAGGCGATGACAAAAGAATAAGGTCCTGATATTTAGCGTATTGAGGAGACCAAACGCAAAGCAATATTCAAGAATTGGGCGAACAAAAAGTAAAAATAGTTTGGTGATGTAAGGATCATCGAAATCCTTTGACCAGCGAATTAAAGCCAAAACCCCTTAGATTTGTTTACGGTAGCCGATATGCATAAGACATTGTGGTCGAAAACCAGATCTGTATCAGTTTGAATGCGTTCAAGGTTGTTATGCCCAATAGAGTAAGTGAACCAGTGAGGATTATTCCGGTAAAATGTCACGCACTTGCACTTCGAATGGTTTTAATGCAGCAGATTGATTTGATACCCTTTTTACTCTACGAGTAACGGGTATAAACAGCATTAACCAGCACAGAAACCCTTCTGTAAGCTGGACATCGTAACCTAGTTAAATGATAGTAATAAGAGCAATCAAGTTGCATACTTGGAAGGAAAATTTTTCGTGATAAAGTTTGCTTGTATGAATGAAGTAATGTCTATATGTAATACCCTTCTAGTATGGCCGAGCGACGCGGTATCAACGTTTCGTTGACGATTTTGTGACTGTCGTCGACCCACCCTTATACCCCTCACAATGTGTTTGACTGACGTATTTTGAAGGGGGTTTTGTCCGCTCGATACGTTAACGGCTCTTCAGGCACGCTAGGTCGACGCAATTGCATGCAGGAACAGACATGAGCGACGCTCGATAGACGCAATTCCATGCAGAGAAGCGAAGTAAGCCTCAATCGTTGTCGTCACGACGCATTACTGTACATAGAGCAGCGCTGGGTTGATGAAAACACCGTTCCAAATTTAATACACAAATACTAAAATACAATTTTATACCAAAGAAATAAGGAAACACAAAAGGGAAATCCAAAATTGTGTTGCCTACTTTTTGGCTTATTTGAAAAATATTTTTTTTATTATTTTATTTCAATTTGAAGCTGAATTCAAATTAAATTAAAAGATTTACAAAACTATATTCGTATAAGTCACATACTTCTTCCCCTGCCTCACAGCTGTCGCTTCACAAACTTTACCTTGTAGGGCTTTGGAGTAAGTGTGATCCCGGGCAGCAGCACCATTGAAGGCGTCTCGCCTGCTGGCAGTACTATGCGAAAATGTTGCACTATTCTCACCAGAAACGAGAAGATGCAGGCCCGAGCCAAAGCATCACCCAGACAGCGACGTCTGCCCATACCAAAGGGCATAAAAAACTCATCCTTGAAACATTTTCCTTCGGCATCAATGAAACGTTCAGGTCGAAACTCTAAGGGATCCTGCCAATGTTTCTCATCCAGATGCACCGAACGCAGGCTTATTAGGATAGTGGCATTCTGGGGTATATCATAGCCCCCCAATTGAGTGTGCCACAAGGCACGACGTGGTCCAGTGATGGGGGTTATATGAAAGTAGCGCTGCACCTCCATAATAAATGCATCCATGTAGTCGAACGATTCGCGTCGACTCAAATGTGGGAAAGCATCCGAGCTGGCCAGTTGGCTACAATTTTCCGATATATGTGCGTACAGTCGCTCCTGTACATCCTCACGCATGGCCAGTACCATGAGAGCCAAATTAATGGTATTGCTGGTGGTCTGCGAGCCCGCAATAAAGAAATCCAAAATGGTCATCACGAGCTGTGTCTCATTAAAGCTGCTGCTCTCGCCACTACCATTCTGCGACTGATCACGCATCTCCTCCAGATAGGCATAAATCAAATCACTCTCTGTGGGCGGCTTCTGCTGCTTCTCCAGTTTGGCTCGATGCTCCTCTATGGTGTTCATAAAGAAGCCATAGAGTTCGCCATTCAACTGACGTATAAGATTGTATCCTGTTTTATTCGGAGCCACAAAACGCAACCAGGGAAACTGTGCCAGCAATCCTCCGCATATGTCAAACAGCTTGGAACGACGATTCATCAGATCGAGCAATCTTTTTAGTTTGCCATCCTCCTCGCTGGCTATTCTCTGTCCCGCAATCAGACACCACAACACATTCAAAACACTCTGAGCCAACCAACCAACGGGTTCTATGGCTCTCTCTTCTGTTCTGCCCAGTTGATTTAACAAATCCTCCGCTTCATGCTCAATATGCTGCTCCATTTGGCTCCGGCCATAGCCCACGTGACGCATTTGTTTCATGGCAAAGTTCCGATGCTCATACCACAGTTTACCATCCGTGCAGGTGATGCCCTTTCGAGTGCCCATGGTACGCAAACGCAGAAAGAAATTGTCCGGACGACCCTCGTATACCTCCTGCAGTTGTACCTCGCGGACCATGGCATGTCCCAAAGCTACGACCACATATTCACGACCCAGCTTAAGACCCAGCAACTGGCTCTGATATTGTTTTGACCAGCGTTCGAAGAGTATGTGCTGGCCACCAGCGGCGCGTGCCTCCTTACGGAACTGCAGGGTGTTGCCCAACCAAGGCACGAAGCTGGGACCTGCAAAAAAGATATTAGATGATGTGGATAAATAGCTCGAAACTCTGAGATAAACCCACCCATTTTCCTTTTACAATTTAGACAGAGAGAAAAAGGATATCCGCTCAAAATTCAGGATATAGCCTAGACAAAAGAATTTTAGAACTGGAAAATTGGTCTGTTTCGCCAAATACTAGGAAATATTTTTAATAACACAAGCCACATTAATCTTTAAAGGGGTGGTTTTATTCCTTTCAGAAATGTATTTTTAAAAGGGTCAAAGAGCGTTTTTAACTTTCCAAACTATGAAGACAAATCTGTGATGGATCTTTCCCGAATCGGTCAATCGGGTCTTCGTCCAGTAATCATCCCAGTGTCCAGCACACTCCTCAGGGATTGCGACTTTTTAAGAAGATTCGCGGCTAGGGAACTATTTTCTCCCGACAAAAGTATAATTTCTGATCGGAAAAAGAGCGCATTTATGACTATTTTAATCAGACAGAGGAATTGAAAAAGACTCGAATGTGATTATTTGTATACCCCATACCGACTCAGAGAAAAACGAGTAAAGGCACTGTAATCGAGCGCCCCGACTTCAAAATACCCTGTTCCCTTGATATTATAGGGTCGAAAATGTTTTCTTCACCCTGTTACATACTTTTGCACAACTTCATGATCCCCTTTTGCCATTCTTATTGGGAACAGGGTATAAAAAGTGCGCTGTAGTGTACACACACTCTCGCGCGCACGCATGCAAGCGCTAGCTGCGCCAAAAGTGCGGAGCATCAGATACCAAGGATCTGAGTATTTGTAGGCAGTACAGCCTTAACATTAACAGAGATAAATCTAAAAACAAGGTAGTGCGAGATGGGAAAGGACTGCTTGCAAGGGCTCTAATGCTCGATCACCCTCGTGCGTTTACTTGGCTTGGTGGGACTCGTCGCCTTGGTTCGACACACTCGAAATGATCGCAAGCACATTGAGTCAGAACGATTAAACTCTTTGCTTCGTACGAGTAATAATATGAACAATCTTTTCATACCACGAGTCAAAATAAGCCTTTTGCCAGCAATGGCCAAGCCTTTTCGACACTCTACTCTTGTTTACTCGTACGTACTCTGCTGGTTGACGGCGAGCTTCGACAAGCCTCTTATGCAATTGTTGTCTTTTGAAAACTTCAAACAACAACATGCTACAAGAAGGAAAGAGAAAGCGTATGCAAAATACAAATGCAAAAAATAGGCCATCATGCTATCTCTTTTGCTCTCACAAATTGTTGTTTTTTGTGTGCTTGTGTCGATTGTGTACAAGCGTTGATCGTAACATCTCGCAGCAGATCTTTGACTTCGGCTACAAGTACTCTTGGTGATTCGCGTCCGAAAGTATGAGTAAGGGCAATATTCGAGTCTGACAAGCCTTGAGCGATTGTACTCGTGGCGGCTCGTTGCAGTTCTCTGATACGCACACACGGACTCGCGCACGCGGTAACTGACAATTTAAGGCCCCCTCTCTCCTACAAGCAAAATTTAATCGTATATAACTTCGGAGTTTTTTGTCCGATCTTATTGGTCTTTCCAGAATAGATAGATATTGGGCCTTACTTGATATATATAAAGTCTCGAGGGTCTAACTTAAAAATTGTGGCTCTGACAGTTTTTTGCGCTTAAATCTGAAACAAACTCCATTTGAATCTGGTATACACCTAGCTACAAGCAAAAATTTGTGGCTCTATCTTTTAGTCACTGAGATCGACGCGCTCATACGGACGGACAGACGGACATGACTAAATCGACTCGGCTGTTGATGCTTATCAAGAATATATTTACTTTATAGGGTCGCCATTTTTAATGGGTATAACTAGTTTGTAATGTTATTAAAAAGCGATTTAAGCTGTCAATAATCACACCATCAATCGCGATACTACTGGAGACTGCCTTAGCTACAATACGCTGGACTTTGCATATTCTGAAATCGATCTTAGAAAACTTTAAGGCAGAACCGAAATTAAGCACTATTTTCTAGAGTTATCTTTCTTCCCAATCAAGCCTTACTTTGAAGAGACAGATATTGAAACCCTGGCTTGCTTTACCAGCTTTTCCGACATGAGTTTAACACAGGAGAACCTGGACGTTTGCTTTCCCCTGTAGTTCAGCTGGTGTCAAGGCACTACCAGGCCTAATGACCTGATGCATCACTCAGCGTCAGTCGCGTCGTTAACGACAGGTAATGTATCACAGCGCTAGTCTAGTACGTGAACTATAGTGTGCACCCATCACCACACTAGCGACTGGTAATGCTTCCTAGGGATCGTTACCGACGTTCAGCTAATACCGTTCAGTACTCGAAGTCGTAAAAACTAAACCAACTGAACATTTAACAAATTATTTCTGTAAGGCTCGTTTCTCTGACAAAAGCTCTACAACTTAAGGCCTATTCTCAGATCAAATAAAAATTAATTTCGTCACAGTACTTCATAGGAAAAGAACACCATCGCACAGCTGTGAAAGCTAAAAGCTTTTGAACAACTGTATTATTCATACGTAGCATTGTGAGGAAAATCCAATTTATGTTATCTGAGAACAGGCCTTTACCATCAATTTATGACGGTTTCTTCCGAGCCCAAAAGAAGGAAGTAAAAGGGCTTGTGTTCTTCAATTGTGGAAATATAGATCATGCTTTTAATCGAAATTTCCATTTGTGCATGCCAACAATCTAATCTTGCACACATATCAGAGCTACTGAAATCTGTTAAGCATGAAATTAACAAATCAAAACTAAAACCTCAATCTGTTAGTAGCGACCACTACTTATCAATAATACTAATAAATGCGGCCACTTGTAGAGATCTCTTATACTTGCTTTTTTGAAGAAAGTCTACCCATTCTGTAGATATGCAATGGAAGTGCAAACGAATCGAATTAATTTTAAACAAAGCACACCTGTACCTGAACTACATCTGCATAATTAGATATATTTGTAAAACATTATAGCCAATTGAATTAATCCTAATGGCATAAATTAGAGACTGAGATGGAGGCATAACGACATGTTACTGTGTGGGCATGTAAAATGGAGGTGTCAGAAATATTGTGTGACAATTTTATCAATGAGATATCCCCCTCCTCCAATGCATATGCCAGACGCGTGTCGTTAGGGACAGTTGAGCGTTTCGTATTGCTCATGCAGTGACCAATTGGGTGTGGGGCAGGTCGCCTTTCAATTCAAATATTTATATAGGTAGCTCCAATTACGGCTTATAATTCTTGGAAATTTGAGTGCAATGTTTAAAAATAGTTCCAGATTATAAAATTATATAATCCTGGATGAGCCTCAACTCACAACTCACCTGGTGGAAAATTCTTGGGACGTCGCATCGAGTTGATCAGCGAATATATCACATATCCCATTAGGATAGAGCACAGAAATATGAGGGCGCTCATCTTGGCGCTTTTTGTTTGCTATATATTAAGTATATCCAATTGAGAATCGCGGCAATAAAAATAGTAATAATATAATTATTATTAATGATGTTGATGACAACGCGTGCGCACGCCTCGCCAGCCGTATGCCAACTGATTCTCAAATCCAAATGAATATGAGAGGCGAGACCTCCACACCAAAACCCGTCGGTGTCTAGCGTCTTTTTTTTGTACTTACTTATGTGGGCTCATTGATAGTGTAAGCGCAAAAAAATGGGCGAAAAGTCCGTCTCAGTTGATAAATCTACTCGGGAGCATACATACAAACACACTCATGTATGTATGTAAATGTACTTGTACAATCGTTTCTTGTCCAAAACGTGCTTGTGGACAAATTTGTTTTATAAGAACTTTTTGATAATTTCAAGAGGTGTCGACAGAAATTCTCTTAATGTTCTGGAGGAAAAAGAGCAACAGAATTATTTATGGCTTAGGAATTTCGAATATGTTACAGTTATACATATTACAATTGTCGCAATTTTTCTGGTAGCATTTGACTCAGCTAGAAGCTTAACCATTTGTTTGCATCTAGCCATAAGTCATAATTTTGATGGAAGCAAGTCTTGTGCTGAAGAAGCAATCTGAAGAATATAAGCTTATTATTCGCTTCAACAAAGCATCTGCCAATACCAGAGACCGAAACCGTTAACCAGAATAAACAGGAGTAACTCCTCACAAGCCGGTGATTACAGGGTAGCACGGCGAATTGGGGAAAGCTCTCTCGCAAGGGCGAGAGAGTGATCGGTGAAGAGTTGGAGAGCAAGGGCCGTGGCCTGAGAGGCAGAGGCCCTGCTTCAACGGAACAGCAGCTGGTGGACGGCGGCGAGCTGGTATTGGCTGGGAGGCGCAGACTAACGGGAT
The DNA here is from genome assembly GCA_018904265.1 of Lordiphosa collinella. Taxonomy (NCBI): domain Eukaryota; kingdom Metazoa; phylum Arthropoda; class Insecta; order Diptera; family Drosophilidae; genus Lordiphosa; species Lordiphosa collinella. The sequence goes on from JAEIFV010000254.1 coordinate 278,619, forward strand.
CGAATGTTCGAGACGGCTGCGAGTTAACGATTTGTGTTGCTAGGCAGCACGAAAGCAGCGGAAGTCCTGTTACAGCGGCAGCAGCGGAAGGCCCCGGTTCTGAGACAGCAGCCGAGGCAGAGGAAGCCAGGCAGGCCCCGTTTGAAACATATATCGGTGTCTGGAATCACACAGGCCCTGCTTGGAGCAGCGGAACGGGGCGCGCGGAGCAGCTATAAAAGGAGCGGCTGCCCAGAAGACGGGACAGTCGGTGATTTACGAGTGCGCGGAGCGGCAGTAATTATTGTGAACCTAAGTGCGAGCGAACGGTAACCGAGAAGGGAGAGTGACGTAATCTTGCGGGAAGTCGAAGCGATTGGCAATTTTGCAAGGTCAATGGTAGCCAGTGTGTAGTGCAAAAGTCCTGCGGGGTCGAAGCGATTAGCACGACGAAGGCGGACATGGCACTAGGAACTGAGAGAGTACTTCGAACTCGGTCCGGGAGCAAGCGCGAACGGGCGAACGGTGAAGTTAAGAACTAAAGTGTATCAGGAATTCTGAACTTAGCCTAAGTCTTATTACTAAGTGATTTACCCCTACCCAAATATAGACTAAAGTAAATTCGTTGTCTTCTTATTTCTGGCAATTCTTCAATATAAATTTGTTGAAGCGATCCCCTAGCACCCCTGAACTACGCCCAGCTGCAAAGGTTCGTTACAACCTGCCGCTATATGCTAAGTCATCCAATTTCGACCAAAATTTGTAGAATTGTGTGGGAGCATATAAAACAAATACATGCCAGTTTTGAGCACATTTCTATTGACAATAAAAAAGTTTTTCTAACTAAGACTACAATTCAGACTATACTTTTCTATGACAGCTATACTATATAGATGGCCGATATCGACCAAATTTAGTGAAAACATGGGAAAGAATAGTAAACTAAGAAATACGAAGTTTGGAAGCGTTTCCATTAAAAACCAAAAAAATTTTCTCACTAAGACTAGTTTTTCGACCGATCGTTCCTATGACAGCTATAGTCATCCGATCCGGCCGGTTCCGACAAATGTGCAGCGGATATGTACCAAAAGACTTCGTGCAAACTTTGGTGGAGATAGCTTTCAAGCTGACGGTGGAGATAGCATAGAAACAGACAAATCAAGTTTCTTAGCTCAAATTAAGGATGGCTATAAATCAGTAGAGATCAAACGACCTAGGTTAGACTTAGGACGCTTCGGAAGAAACTAAATTGCTTTATTTATCGTCCATTTCCCAAAAAAATACATTTGGGTTTTAATGCATAGATGCAAGAAGCGACTTCAAAAGACAAAAAATTTTTATACCGAATAAATTAAATTCATTGTTTGTGGTCTTTTTTTTAGCATCTTTGATATATTTGTATCATCTGTTCTGGTACATTTGCAATTTATTGATGAGACAATTAAATTAAAATTTAAAACAAATTTGCATAATTAAAACCATTACAAATTGTAATTAGTTTTGTAACAAAATTTCAAACAAACTTCTCAAGTAAATCGTTATCATATAAGCTACGAGTGTTTATGTTAAGTATGCATGTATAACAACACCAAGTCAGGCTCTAAAGGTTACAAAATGCATAAACTATGTACATACCAAACTCAGGGAAAGCAAATTACAATTTACATAAAATCATAATAGTAGTTAAATAAAAATGGTCCTGGACCATAAAGCCTAAATTTTGGATTGTATAATCAAAATCTTCATTGTTATACGAGGGGGGAGGGGAGTCGAGTATAACAAACTAGTAGAGAAAATAGAGTAACAAAATCGAAAACAATAAGGAGCCGACAACTGATTGACCTACTGACTTAAATGCTAGTAGTGACTGTTGATCCATCGATGCCCAAATGCCTAGAAGGCACAGGCGCTCGCTCTGTATGTGTTTTGTTGTGTTGCGAAGCGATGCTAAAAGTTGAATCCACCATCGGGCAGATTGTGCGGATTGAATTCGTACTGTTGGTTGCCCGCCACGGGTGCCACGCGGGTGTCCTCCTCCTCGTTGCCAAAGTACTGCTCAATGATGTAGAAGGATTTGTGATAAATGTCGCGATTCTCATGAGCCTGCAGATATTCGATTTTGTCAAGTCCTGTAAGACAAACCCAATCAATATACAGAGAAATTTATGTCTTTTCATTTGTTCTACTCACCTCCACACTCCTCAATGGCCATGGCATAGGGATTTGGTCGTGTCTGGAACTTTTCACCCGATTTGAGGATATTTTCGAGCGCATTGAGTGCCACCTGAACGATATCCGAATCGACAACTGTAAGAAAATCACACATTGGCGGCACACAGCCCACCTGCACCAGATAGTGAATTTGCTCGGATGTGCCCGAACTGGTGGCATTGGTTATGGCCCAGGCAGCCTCCTTGCGTGTCTTGAACTCAGCCGTCTGCATAATGCCCATCAATTGTGGGAATATATTGGCGTTGATAATGGCCTGGATTTGCTCGCGATTGCCAGCTGCAATATTGGAGATGGTCCAGCAGGACTCCTTCTTAATTGTCTCCGTCGATGAACGCAACAAATGGCTAATGCAGGGCAAAGCATTATAGCTCAATATAACTTGCGTCTGCTGATCATCGCCGGTCACAATGTTACCCACGGCCCGCAAAGCAGCTGTGCTCACATTTTCCTGTGGATGTCTAAAAAAAGATGAAAGGAAATCAGTCAGCAACTATCACTCCTTAAGTCCCATTTCTACTTACAGCAGCAGCTCCACCAGACGCCGACAGACGCCCGCATCGATGACGGCCTGGATTTTGTCATTAGGTCCATCTGATAGATAACTAATGGCCCAGCAGGTATCGCTAAGCACATCCACGTCGGTATATTCAAGCAGGCGTGCCAATATGGGCAGGCCAACCATAATTTTTGCAAAATCCGCTGGGGGATTCTTGCCACGACACAAATTTGACAGCGTCCACACGGCATTTCGGATCATTGTGATTCGCTCCGACGTGCTCAGCACATGCAAAAGTGGCAATAATATGCCAGAGGTCAGCAAATGATCGCGGCATGTGGGCGAATCGCCCGCAATATTACCCAAGGCCCATACGGCCTGCTCTTGGACATCGTCATGCGGGCTGGATAATAGTTCTATGAATATGGGCACAGCGCCAGCCTCTATCACTATCTTCGTCTGATGGGATGTGCCCGAGGCAATGTTCGTAAGCGTCCAGGCAGCCTCAAACTGCAATGTGGCATTTGTGGGTTTCCTTAAGAATGTGACAAATTGGGGTACAATGCCCTTTTGTATGACCTCCTCAATGGGTGGATTTGGATCGCGGGACAACAATTTGCGAAACTTTTGTGTGGCCTCCAGTTGGTCCGCCTCCTTGTCGCTATATAGCATTTGTATCATTTCCGCATTGATGATCGACTGGGGGGAAGTGTTGGCTGCTTGACCGGCAGCGGCCTCTGACTGAACCGGCATCGCAGGCAGCTGTGCACCACTGGTGCTGTCTGCCATGTGCATATCATTGTTCTTTACCACAAGAATAGGAAACAAATGGTAATCAAGTTTCTTTTTGAGCTCTTATACTCACCTGTAGCTCGCTACTGCTGCTGCTCTCCATGCCGCCGCCACCGGATGGCGATGGGGAATGATCCAGGACCACATTGCGACGCTTGAACAGTTGCTGTTCACGTTTCGTTTTGCGCAATTGTATGCCTACCTCCTCGCGACGGCGTCGCATTTCTGTCGAATCCAGGCCAGCATTTTTATAGCGCTGCTTGTGAGTGGCGGACATGATGTCGTCGTCTTCTTTGCTATTGACTGTGCAGTTTAAAGTTAGGAAGAGAGAACCGTTGTTAGCATATACTTCTGTGCCTTATAATTAAATTTTTAAAAATTTTGTTCTGGTCTAAAACAATAAGAATAAACCACAAGAATTCTACCGATAGGTTTCAAAAAAAAGTTTAAAATTTGTTAATTCAACAATTCCGTAGAGCTATTCCGACTTGCCCTTACCAACTTTTCAGATTAAATGAAAAATTTAAACCAAAATTTGTACACTGAGATTGGTGACTAGTTCTGCCGGGCTACTAGACTACTTTTTTGAAATTTATTTCAGGGTTACGGCTACGGTTATAATTATTCTCTGTGCTAGGGTTGTCGATATTTCTCAAAATATCAATATCGATAATATCAAATATCAAAATTTTCAATATCGATATTTGATATATCGAGTCCAAAAAATATAGATATATCGATATTTTCTAAAGCTTACACAAAAACTGAAAAGTTATTAAAGAATGTCTGCACCAAAAGACTACTAATGACCAGTGCAAGTGGCCGTTATATCTGATCTTTCCAGTAGCATAATTTTAAGATATAAATGACTTAGGTTTCTGAAACTAGACCGTGTTTTCAAAGAAACTTAGTATTTCGGTTTTTCTATTGAACCTTAAAGCCTCGTACTCAGAACGACAAAAATTGCTTTCGACACAAAGTTTCTTTTAAAGCTCCTGCTAGCCATTCTATTAAAGCTTAGGTACTGACTTTTTTTTGGTCAACGAATAAATAATATGATACTCAGCTGGCTTTTCAAAATTAGAACTTAATCGGTCAAGGTTTAGGGCATTTTATTCACATTTTTGTCAAACTTGTTTGTTTAGTTGATTACATAATTTTGCCAAGTTGCAAGCTAATCTGGCATCATTTAAGTATAGCTCCCATGCAAATTCAATATTTTTTCATAGAAAAATTCGCTTTTACTGTAAATATTTAGTTTCGTATCCATACTTCCACCAAGTTTCAAGTCAATTGGATATCAATTAGATTTAGTTCCCATACAAAATACAACATTTTTCATACATTTTATCGCAAAAAAAAATGTATACCCTTGCAGTTTGTTTTTCTAAATAAGACTACTTTCGGACCTTAATTTTCTATGGGAGCTATACCATATAGATGTACCATTTCGACCAATCTTAGTGGAATCATGGAAAAGCATAACAAACAGTTAATTAGTAAATTTGGAGGCGATCCCAATTAAAACAAAAAAGTTTTTCTCACTAGAACTTCCTTTTTGACCGATCATTCATACTGCAGCTATATGCTATAGTCATACGATTTTGACAAAACTTTGAAGAATTGTGTAAAAGTATTCAAAATAAATATTTGCCAACTTAAGGGACGTTTTCATTTAAAACAAAAAAGTTTTTCTCACAAGAACTAGTTTTTCGACCGATTTCATCATATGTTAGTCTCCGATTTTACAAATTTTAAATGTGGGAGCATATAAAATACTTGCAGTTTTGAGACGTTTCCATGGAAAACAAAAAAGTTTTTCTAACTAAGACTACTTTTCAGACTATACTTTTCTATGGCAGCTATACTATTTAGATGTCCGATTTCTACCAAATTTGGTGGAATCATGGAAAAGCATAGTAAACTAAGAAATGCGAAGTTTGGAGGCGTTTCAATTGAAAACAAAAATGTTTTTCTCACTAAAACTAGTTTTTCGACCATTCGTTCCTATGACAGCTATATGCTATAGTCATCCGATCCGGCCGGTTCCGTCAATTGTGCAGCGTATTTGTACCAAAAGACTTTGTGCAAAGTTTGGTCAAGATAGCTATAAAACTGACGGAGGAGCTATCATAGAAACAGACAGACGGACATGGCAAAATCAACTCAGCTCGTCGAGCTGATCAAGATATATACTTTATGTGGTCGCAGATAGTACCTTCTATGCGTTACAAACATCCGGACAATTTTATAATACCCTCTGCAAGGGTATAATAATAAAAATGAAAAATAAAGGTTTATCCTGTTAACAGAATCCTGCATCCTGAATTAGTATATCTAAGATATTTCCATTCATCCAAATTAATTTTTTTAAGGTTTATTTTTTATAAATTCATAACTCTTATTTGAGAACCCTGCTTTATTCAGTGGTGATATTTTCAAATATTTTTGAATGAGTCAGAGCCATTACAGTTATATGCATTCGCATTTGGCACATTCGCTCCCCTCTACTCTAATGCACTTTACATTCACTTTGGGGTTGCCACACTGAGCCACACTCAGCCCATTGAATTGGTCACGTTAAATATACATGTGTACCCATATAATTCTGTATAGTTAATTACTTTAGTTTGACCAAACTGAATATTTTTTGCACATATTCTAATTTTTCAATAAACACTTTCACATTTTTATATACATACAAACATACATATGCAAGGAGTGCAAGTGTGTGTGTGTGTGTGTGTGGGTGAGTGGGCTTAGGTCAGCATCAGTTATTGCTGCATATTTGCTGACGCCCCACTAATATTTTAGCTCACTGATTTGAGGTAAGTATTTTAACATTTAGCAGCCATAAGCGATTTAAACACTTTACCTGTATTTCGCTACTTTTTTTTTAGCCCAATCGAAGCATTTACAAAATAATTTTAGTGGATATTTTACGCACACACGTTTTGACGAAACGGCGTTGCCGGACTCGGGGCGGAATGCACTGCAGAGCCACACAGCTGATGCAATCAAATATCGATAACCCTGAAACTGAAAGATATTCGCTTTACCAAAATGAATAATTCGAAAAGCGAAAAGGAATCAAATTCTCAATCAAGTCCCAAGAATCAGCAACAAATTATACAGCTAATGCATGAGTATAACAATCTCAAAGATGCCACACAGCTGGTGCTGGGCGCCTTGGCTCAGGCCAAAGGAGTCTCCCTAAAGTCCATGCATGAAGCGTACAATTTGCCCAGCGGAGGAGATTGATTTGATAAATAAACAAAAAAAAAAAAATAAAAGTTAAGTAAACCCCCAAAGAAGGGACTGTAAATGCTTTTAGTAACAACTTGCTTGGGCAGTACATTTTGTGTCTAACGTAGAATTTCACTTAAAACTAAAAGTTCATTGCACATGGAAGTAGCTCCGGCACCGCTCGTTAAAGGCCTTGTAGGTGCGTTCCTTGATAATGTCCTCCACATTAAGCTCAGACTGCAGCACCCTCAGCTTACGCTGCTCCGCCTTAAACTTGCTATCCGTGTCCACATCATCGGGTCGAGCCTCTCGCTGCTCACGCAGCGTCTTAAGTGTATTGGCGGATAAGGTTATGCAATTCCGTATGCACTCTTGCTGTGGATCACCAAAGATTTGAGTTGACTCTCGGGTAAGAGTGCGTGGAGCTTACCCTGGACACATGGGATTCCTGCAGCTTGGCATAGAGGTCACGGCATGTGCCTTCGCTGTTCACCTGACCCTTAAACGATTCGGTGGGCAGAGCATTCAGTGAGTATATAATTTTATCATCCACATCTCGCATCTTCTTCAGGGCTTCCTGTGGGGGGTGTGGGCCATTAGAAGTGACATAAAGATTTAGTGTGTGTGGTGGAGACTTACCTGAAAGCCAAGAAAGTCTAGGCAAGATACCGCTGCCATATTAAGTCAAATAATTTGATAAAAACTCAAGGAAAATAAAAACAAAAAAAGATTCTTATTTGCCGGCGCAATGTGCTACGCGAAGTTGCCACCTAGTTGGTAATTGATAGCTAAAAGCCGTCAGGTGTTAGAGTGACCATATTTTACAGTCACTGTGACTGTGATTATGAGCTAAACGGGATTGACACAGAAATCTCTGTTGATTTTGAAGACGGTTTGTTTGTGAATCTGTCGGAAAATCCGTCAGTGCCACAGAACTTCGAGAGATTTATTTTTCGGTAATTGTTTAGTAGAGCTACCCTCACCGTAAATTCTGAAAAAGTGTCCTCGATAGACCGCGAATTTACAACGTCCTCAGATCGCGGGGACTTCCGCAAAGTTGCGTTTTATTTTTGCTTAAAATTACATTACATGAGAAAATATTTTTCGGTAAGCAATTGCATTTCGAGGTCCATAGAACAGACCAATAGCTAAATCAAACTTGCTGTATTTGATATAAGTCTGAAAGGCTTTTGATTTGAAATTATGTTGCACCTGAAGCCGAAATGTTAAAATTGGCGGTAAATGTTTACTGTCCATCCATCGTCCTCGTTGGACCGCGAATTATGAAGAATTTACGTGCAGAAATCAATTGGCTGACAAAAAGAAACGCGCGATTTTTTTGGAAATCGATTTTGTGTCAAATTTATTATTAACCATTTAGAACTTAAATCTAAACTAGACACCTCTACTCGGCAGGTGGCACCGTGTTTAGAGTTAACCGTCTTAAGCGGCCCAACACTAGAATTTCATCAATTGCCCGTTTGGCATAGAATTTTTGGTCTTCACTTAGCTTGCGGTACTCCAAGGACCAGGTCTGAGCAAATATCACAGATTCATCCATTTTACCATTCGTTTCCCACAAACTGAAAGATGAAGTACTTGGGCTGGGGTTTGAATTAGTTTTTCCATCAACAACTGCATAGGCGGTTATCTCTGTTTGGCTGGGCTTCTTATCCATGTCCTCCGACGGTGACAGCAACTGTGAATCTTTATCTGCCTGCGTCTGGGTCTCGCTTTCCTTGTCCTCCTCATCCTCCTCCTCACCAACTGTCCTGAGCTCAGCTTCCACTAAACCTAAACTCTCCTGCGCCGTTAAGTCTCCATCAAGATTATTGAGCCAGTCCTGCTTGATTTTAGCCTGAAAGCTCTGCTCCTTGATATACTGCAGATGACACCTGTGTCGTCTCAGATTTGTGGTCGATCTGTGGGTGAAGGACATGAGTTTTTTACATCCAATGCAATAGAGGATGTGGTCCAAAACGCTGCCATCGTCCTTTTTAATTTTCCTATACACATGCCAAACTGAGCTGCGTGCTCCTTTGGTATTTATTTCGAGCTTATAAACGCCAGTTGCGATCTTGTGGCGTATATCCTCGGATTTGACGGGCATATTTTGTTGTTTTCTTTTTTTTTTGTTGATACTGTGAGTGGCACTAGGAATTTTTTGCTGCATTAAAATCCCAAAAAAAGTCAAAAGGTGGTACTACTAATTTAGAGACAGGCACCTTTCGATAGGCGATATAGGGAGGCTGTCGCTAACGATAAGAAAAAGTCGCTTGTGTTGGCACTTCGTCTTGCAATCCTCCAGCCTTTAAATATCCATTCGGATTCAGCAACATGAGCGCCAGGAAGGGTTTACACTCAACCGATCCTACATCACAATTCGGGAACCTTCCACGCTATCTCGGTCCAAACGCCGAAGCAGACAAAGAAAGCCCCAACGAAGATGAATCCTATGATGAGGAGACTGAGGAGGAGGTAAATGGAAACGTTAATCAAACGGCAAGCAACGAAGATCAGAATATAACTAAGGATGAGTCTGATGGACGTACGCCAAATTCAAGCCCTGTATGGGAAAGACAATCGCCACCACAACCTAGACAAAGGGTGCCACCGCCTCAGCCTCGAGAAAGGGTGCCACCGGCTCAGCCTCGAGAAAGGGTGCCACCGCCTACAGCAAAGCCGTGGCAACCACCGCCACAGCCAAGACATAGACAGACACCACCAGCGCCCAGGCAAAGGGTGCCTCCGCCACTGCCAGGGCAGACACAGGCACCACCACAGTCAAGTCAGCGGGAGCAAAGCTCTAAACTGCCTATAATTATAGGAGTTTCAATTGCGGTAATTGTAGTGGCCAGTTTTGTTTACTACATCAAAGCTTCTGACTCAGCGCTGCGCAAGACTTGTACTTTTGATAACCTCCGTCAGCGTCCACCACTACAATCGCCACAAGTCTGGAGTGCTCTAAGAGTGGGTATTGAAGTGCTGATCAACAAAAAAAGAAGCACTCCGAATGTGTATCTATTTATGCATCAGGATCGGAGACTGGAAAATCTAATTCAAGACATAGCCCGGGAGGCGTCTGCATGTTTTGGTGAGTTAGTTTGGAATATCTTTCTATACACAATATACTAATACTAATCCTATGAAACTCAATCCAATCAGATGGCCAGCGTTCACCTATAAAGATGAGTCGAGAGGATTTTGCTACACGCGGTGAAGACTATGGCTACACCATTGAACAATATAAGAAGAAAATTAAAACTGGCAAAGTTTTACTTATTGTCAATCTTAATGAAGTGAGTAGATAGAAACAAGAACTGTCCCATAATACGTCTGCCTACCAAGGAAGACGGTAAAAATTTGGGAATAATTTTTTTTTTTTGCTGTACATAGTCTCATTCGAACGATGTTCCATAGTAGGGAGAGTAGCAGAGTTTTAATTCATTTTATTGAATTCATTGATTTTTGCCATAGCGACTACGAAAATGTTGCTGGCCAGCTCAGGTTCAGCGATTGTTATTTCTGAGCTTTCTTGGAGACACATGTGTGGCATCTAATCAACAAGTTTTTCATTACCAAGAATAGCCGTAATGCAGCGTAATGAAACTGCACACCTCACTGTGACGCGACTTGGATGCAATACCGTCTCACGGAGTATCTGTGTGTTGACAACACTGCATATTTGACAATTCTGTTTGCTTTCGTTTCGTCAGACAGAAAATGACAATTCAACATGTTTTCGTCCTCTTTTACCATTTGAAGCATCTTCTTGCAATATTCCTAGCGAATCGGCAAGTCTGCTGCCTTCAGTTTTTGTGCGAGCGCTGACCCGGTCGCTAATTCCTTACAAAATTATAGATAATAAAATTTTAAACAAAAAAAAAAAACAGTATTAACGGGCGAGACGAGGCCATAAAGATTGCTCTAAAAATTACACATAAGCTATATCAAAAGCTATACCAAAATTTCTACAATAAAACTCTGTGCAAATAAAAAGTGGTCCTAAAACATGCCCAAGCCATTCATAAAGTTCGTACAAAATGTTCATAGCATGACAACCATTGTTGAAATACTAAAACATTTTGAATGAAATCATCGCCGATGCCCTATAAGAATTCGGACAATTAATACTAAGAATACCAAAATTCGGACACCAAAATTACGAAAACAAAATTAAGAAACTTAAGGGGGTGGTACAAGTTGCGCGTGCTATTTTTAGATGCTCGTTTTTTTTTATTTGAAAGTTAATGAATGAATAAAAAATACAAAACTTTTTATTTTGGAATTATGGATGTCGACTGAAAAATTTCTGGCCTGCGAAAAATGATAAGAAAACAAAAAGTTCGCCGATGGTTGCTATGGTTCGGGGACACTCCGTTATCAGAAAGCAAACCGCAAAAAAGATCCGAAGATTGCAGGTTCGTGTCCTGTCACGGTCGCCATGTAATAAAAGTAAGCAATTTTTCCTTGTTGTTTTTGTTGTTCTATTCTTTATTGAATTTAAGAGTTTTTGTGGGTTCTTGATGAGTGCTGTTGACTCTCCCATGAATGCTTACTGACTGGTTTTATACAATTTATCAAATGTCTTTGTATCCTATGCTGCCGGTAATCGCCGAGAGAGACGTTGTGACATTAAGTATTACTTATATGCTCTGCGCTGATATCAACGAGAGCGCGAAAGAGAATGTTATATACGTATATTAAGAAGGGTCGGTCGCATGCTAGACATGTCGACTCGGCAATTCCTTCACCCATTGTTTACTTGTGCTGTCATATTACATTTGCACTTGAATTTATGCTTGGGACTTTTGGCTTACGTAAACATTGCAGCTAAATGCTACAATGTATTTGATAGTACACAGACACTGGGTACAGTGTGTGTTAGATATGAATTTTTAGTACAGTATACTACAAGGGTGAGTACTGAGAACGTTCGAATTTTCTCTTAGCCGTTAAATTCCATATAAAAAAATTACCTAAAGAAATTTTTCCTGACTTGATTTTGTTGCATGAAACTCAGAAACAAAGCAAAACTCAAAAGTATGTTGAAAATTGTCACCAGAGCTGGCTCGGCTGTTGTGGGTGGTGTGAATTCTGAAGTCGAAGCGTATTCTTTTGGGCCTCCTTCACACGAAAAAAGGAATATCTAGTAAATTTATTGAAGGAAAATTCGAATGTTCTCAGTACTCACCTTTAGCATCGGTGTAATTCTAGCTTGAACGTCAAATGTGGAAAAAGTTAATATTTGACAAAATGGCGTCAGTTCTAAAGCTATCCTCACCAAACTTTGCACGAAGTCTTTTGGTACAAATACGCTGCACATTTGTCTGAACCGGCCGGATCGGATGACTATAGCACATAGCTGGCATAGGAACGATCGGTCGAAAAACTAGTTTTAGTGAAAAAACTTTTTTGTTTTCAACTAAAACGCCTCCAAACTTCATATTTCTTAGTTTACTGTGCTTTTCGATGATTCCACCAAATTTGGTCGATATCGGACATCTATATAGTATAGTTGTCATAGAAAAGTAGAGTCAGAAAAGTAATCTTAGTTAAAAAAACTTTTTTGTTTTCAATGGAAATGTCCTCAAAATTGGCATCTATTTGTTTTATATGCTCCCACACGATTCTACAAAGTTTGGTCAAAATCGGATGACTATAGCATATAGCTCCTAGGAACATCGGTCAAAAAATAGTTCTAGTGAGAAAAACTTTTTTTTTTAATGAAAACGTCCACAGGCATACACTTTTTCACATTCACAGTTTGTCGACGGATGACTATAGCAATAGCCCCATAGGCGATCGGTCGAAAAAATAGTTCTAGTGAGAAAAACTTTTTTGTTTTTAATGAAAACGTTCTTATCATTGGCGTACACCTATTTTATATACTTTTACACAATTCTACAAAGTTTGGTCAAAATCGGATGACTATAGCATATAGCTCCCATAGGAACGATCGGTCGAAAAACTAGTTCGAGCGAGGAAAACTTTTTTGTTTTCAATGGAAGCTGCAAGGGTATACAAAACTTCGGCCGAGCCGAAGTTAATATTCCCCTATTTTTTTAATTGTTTTTGTTTTTTCAGATACCCGCAGGTGCGGCCCGTGCCCTGCACACCATATGTGATACAATCAATCCCATAGCTGAGGAAGTGGTCATCTTTTTAACATTGCGCACGTCCAATACGACAGCTGTTGAGAATTCAGTCCAATTGGCCACAGACACTTTGTACGATTTGTGGGGCCTGCATTTAAAAGACAACGAACTGGATCCCTTGATAACACGTGTCACCGATCAGATTCTTCACCTACGTAGTAGTTAGGGTCAAGCAAACTAATCAACGAAGAATGAAAACTTTTTCTAAAAATGATTTGTATTTCTTTTCTACTACTATTTACTACTTAAGTGCCTGGTGAGATCCTTTAAGAAATATAATCTCGATTAAATGATTTGAGTTTTGTTCCTTTGTGCTTTTCCGAAGCACACTTCACCCAAAAAGGCCAGCAAACTGCATGCCATACCGAAACACCACAGCATAATCAAGCCAATGAAATTTTCAATGCCCAACTTCACTGGTCCTATATCCAAATTGGGTCTCTGTGAACTAATAATGCGGTTCTGACGAGAGATATTCATATAACCGGCCGCTATTTTCCATTCCCAATACTTATCCAGACCAGAGGAGTGCCAGGCCAATATAAAATCATTGTAGACGCTCAAATGTGCCCACAAGCGAGGCACAAATGACGCCGTAAGGGCAAAATAAATATCATCCACCATTAGCTTAAGGCGATCCAGTGCATCATCGGCAATTATACCGGTGTTGCCCAGATGACCAAATGGCACGCGCTCCACCACAAAGCCCATTTGCTCAGTGCGAGAATAGGCGGTTATGACATCAGCTTCGAATACTCGGAAATGCTCCAAAAGACCCAACAAAACAGGCTGCAGGTGCAGAAAGAAAATTAGCTTCTGTTAATAAATGGATAATTTCAGACTTACATCAGCTTCCCGTTTATCAATAGTCATTATAAACGCCTCCGAGGGGGCTGTCCAGATTAGCTGATGGTCAAAAAGTCGCTGACGCGAATCAGCTACCTCTTCGAGACTGGGCAGCGTGAGTATGGAGGCCAGTCCACCACTGTACACTGTTGTGAGTATAATATCAATCATATAGGTGGCCAACAACAAGGTCCGTAAGGCATTGGAGGTGCTTGTATAGCTGGTGCTTTGATTAACAAATAGCTTCAATGTACTAACAAAACCAAAACGTAAACTCTCTCGCCAGCTGTCCTGGAAAGGTTCACAACGTCGCGTACAACTGAGCGTTACACATTCCAGTAGAAGGCAAATCATAACACACAACCAAAGCATGGTCTGAAATGGACGCAGCGGTAGAATCCAGTTGATTAAACGACGCGGAGCCGGTACCAGACAGGTAATACCCGAACGACTCAGAAAATTTGTCATATCCATGTGTTGATAGAAATCGTACCTATAGATTAGAATATTTACAGGAATGGAAAAGTGATGAAGTCAATTCCATACCATAAATACATGCCACCAACACCCACGTCATTCCGCCTCTTCAGGATCCAACCCACTATACCATAACCCGTGGCATTTGGGTAGGTGTTACCCCAATCGCTTAGTTCGGCTGTCAAAGATAAATTTTATAAAGGACATCTGTTCTATTTTATGTCTTGAATAGTTTTTTAAAGAACAAGTAGTTTCGTCAAATAATCAAAACCAAGGCGCCAAACACTGCTGGAACGGAAGCGAGTAAATACTAACACGAAATATACAGTGTTTCAGGCCACAAAGAAGGCGATAACTTGTTATGCCGCTCAAGTATGGGGTTCCGATAGTTCGAGGATCTTGAAAGGAGTCAACGATATTTTATAAAAAGAGTTTTTCACCTTTCTCAGAATACTCCTAACTATGCCATTCATTTGGAAAGCGGTCTTTACTCATAATTCACAGGCACCTTGGATATCCACTTCAAATATGTTGTGTAATCCTGGGATATGGGGTTCTCAAAGTATCCACAAACAGTTAAAAAATTCACGATTGAATAAAAAACCTTTTTTTCGAAAATTGGCTTAAATTGTTAAGCAATTATGATTTCCCATTGACACTGGAAAACCTAGACTGGAGCAGAATAAATTGATTCTAAACATGAAATATGACGTTTAGCGGCGTTTAGCTAAATAGGCCATTTCGTCCAGTGTGCACTGTGCCGAAACGCTGAAAGGGTATGGTTTCATTAGGCTTGCCGAAAGTTTAAATGCTGAGTCCCCCAGCTGATCCACTGGCACGTCAAAGCAGCATTAATTTTAATATAAACTTCCGCACCATTACAAAACTTTCAGCCAAATATAAATCAACAAAATCAGAGCATCAGCTGTTTTTGTCCACGTTTCGTTGTGAATGTTAACAAAATGATGTTTTTTCAAGGGAATGAAAATGATATGCAAGTGGAAAGGGCATTAAAATTTATTTATAGATTGAAAAGTATTCGATCGCTACATCATTCCGTTGAGGGTTCGAAAATGATACTTAATTTCCACCAATTCGAGGAATAAAATGGTCAGCAACAAGTATTCTTTACATTCCACTTTTCGTCTACAATTTCGGACTCTCGGTAGCCATTGAATAACCATAATGGAAACTACCAAATTGATTATCATATCAACAGGCTAGCAAAACTGCGTGGTATGGTTTTGTACCGGAGTACAGTCTTGGGGGGGTTCAAAGATTTTGTTTTTAATTTTTTTTTTCCCCCAATTACAGTTGGATTCCTAATTTTCGATTTCCAATTTGTTTGACCTTTTTGTCCTAATCCGCATTCCCATATAATAACACATATTCAACTCAAAATACTCACTTGTATCCACTTGAACCGTGCAGTTGTACATCTCGCAAAAGACCAACATTATACGCACTTCAGTGCCATCTATGGCTACCTTCGGTTTGCCCAAAGCACGATCGTATACTCCAGGTTTCTTTTGCTAAGTCAAAACAAGTTTAAAATTTAATGTATATTGTAACTCACTCACTTACATGATCCAGCAACATAAACGGCCTGTAATCAAACATTCCTATGACTATTTCCCGACCTTGAAGATCCTGTAACTTATGATTCATTTCAGAGCCACTCTGCCAAATGACCTTCTCAGTCAAAGCATCGTATTTTTGTAGCGTATAATATTCAACTGTTTGCGGTTCGTTTTCAAAATTTCGTTTACCCACAAAGCGATTGGTTTTAATCTCAAAAATGCTTGAATTTAAAAATTCCGATGTCACTAGGAACACATTGGGTTGATCTTTAGGGAATTGTGAAAACTCTAAGAAAATTGTTTACGATCTTTTTTAAATATTTCTTACCCTGAAATAAGAAACTAACGAAATAGTTGTCTGCGTCAACATGGTTGTCCTCGATTAGCTCCTGGGTGTAGGCAAATATGAAACGATTTCGCAATGAACGCCAAATGGAATAAATGCTGGCGTGATAAAAATTATCGGCAAATTCGAGAATTTGTTCCTGAAATGCTATAAAGGCCTGTAAATAAAAGAAGGTTAGATTATTCGATCGATTGCACTAGGCAAACATTTTTAGACTTTTTCTGACTTTTGGACAAAGACCATTTTTATTTTCTGTACCAAAGGTACATTATATGTAGGTATATTAAGTTTGTGCAAAAGTGCAGTTTACTGCAGTTTACTCTCACTTTTTGGCCTTGCTCTTCTTGAATATCGCTGGTCTACACTCATGGGCTTAGCGGTAAATCAGGAAAAGACGAAGTTCCTAGTCTCAGTGCGCAGTGAGCCTTGGACGCGTCTTGGACAATCTGTTGCAATGGGAGAGTACAACTTCAACGTTGAAAAGGACTTTGTCTAACCCGGAACAATGATTTCAATCGACAACAACATCAGTCTGTAGATCCGAAGAAGAATTACTCTTCCAAACCGATGTTACTACGGGCTTAGTAAGGAGTTCAAGAGCAGGACCCTCTCTCGAAAAACGAAAATTGCGCTATACAAGTCGCTTATTATCCCAGTCCTGCATTCGCAGAAGCATGGACATTAATAACAGTGGATGAGGAGGCGATCGGCGTGTTCAAGAGAAAAGTCCTTCGGAGGATTTATGAACCTGTAAAAGTTGGCGATGAGTTCCGCACCCGTATGAACCACGAATTGTATGAGCTCTATGGGGACACTAGTCAAGCGCATAAAACAACAGCGGCTGCGCTGTCTTGGACATGTTACTCGTATGGATGAAGAAGCTCCAGTAAAAAAAATGTACAGGCGGAAGGCGAACGAATTAGGGAAAGGAAGAAGGGTAGGACGCCCGAAACTTAGTTAAGGAAAATCAGGTGCTGATTACATTGAGGCGCTTAAACTGACCAACTGGTGCCAGCTCGCACAAGTCAGAGGCGAGTGGCGGGCATTAATTGCAGCGGCCGAGACCGTCAAACGGTTGTGATTGAAATGTCGGGCCAAATAAGAAGAAGAAGAAGTTTGATTTAGCCCTGTCCGTCTTGTCTCTTAGTTTTAAAGCTATCGATCTGAAATTTAGCACAGAGTCTTCTTTTTACTGCACGCTGCTAATATGTCGGAACCGACCGGAACGGATGACTATATCCTATAGCTCTCATAGGAACGACCAGTCGAAAAACTAGTTTTAGTGAAAAAA
The DNA here is from genome assembly GCA_018904265.1 of Lordiphosa collinella. NCBI lineage: Eukaryota > Metazoa > Arthropoda > Insecta > Diptera > Drosophilidae > Lordiphosa > Lordiphosa collinella. The sequence continues at coordinate 296,062 of JAEIFV010000254.1, forward strand.
CTTTTTTGTTTTCAATGTAAAAGCATTTTTAAGGGTATTTAAACTTCGTCACAGCCGAAGTTAGCTTAGCCTTCTCGTTATTTATATAGAGATAAACAAAAAGTACAATAAAACTACAAAGGTATTTATTATTTTGCAGTTTTGAAGCTTTGCAGCATTGGTTTTACATTTCCATACATTCTTCAATATATTTGTTATCAAACAAAAAAGCTTACGCCCTAAAGCTTTAGCGAAAAGCTTTTATATCTGTTCCAAAGTTCATTTCCACCATTAAATCTTAAAAATTATTTGAACTTATTGCCGTTTGCTGATGTTCCTGTTTTTGCAATTCTTGGTGGAATTGGTGAATTGCCATTGTTCATTTCGCGCTTGAGCTATGCAAATACGCAAATGCCACCTGGAGTAGCAAAAACAGGAACCTGATGAAACGCCTCTTAGTGGTTATCTTTAAGACAATTTTTACAATTTCCGTTCCCATTTTGAAAATACATACGTTTTCTATGGGCCATTTCAGTTAATCTAATGTTTGTTTATAGAAACTGAAAATCGGAACGTCTTCCTTGAGTTTAGTCATACACGCAAAATGCAAAAGTTTGTTTTCGGTTGTCCAAATTTTTCATTTCTTGCGGAAAAACGACAAATAAATATATTACAACTGAACTACGATTGTTATGCAGAGATATTTTCATATTTGAATACACTCGAAGATCAATTAAATTTCGCACGAGCTCATCCACAGTTCCGTGAGGTGGTGGCCAGGCAAACAAGTCAACGCTATGGCACCATAAATAAGCGAATGTTGAAAACAATTCCCGACTGGGAATTCCTATTGCAGCTATGCGGCGAGAGCGTGATCAAGTGCGAGGTGTTACATGGACGCTGGGATAGGGAGTCCATTACATCGGCCTTTGTGGGTCTGTTGAGCGTGTATTGTCCCAATTTGAAGGATATGGTGGTGGTATTTGTGCACTCCGAGGCGGGAGAGCGAAGTGGCGAAGGTGATATTGACATTCTGCAGCTGTTGAGGCCCATAGCTGGATTAAAAAGTTTGACGCTAACGGATCCGAAAGCATTTCAACGTAGGTATTCGGTTCGGATCACATTATCAAAGTTTGGTGAAAGATAGGTACGAACTTCTCTGTTAACCGCGTTTTAAAAACTGAACGAACCACTGAAACGAGCCAGGCCTTATTTCCGAGCGGTTTGCATCCCTGAAAAAAGTGGGCTTGTTTTTGGGAAGTTCGAACCCAAGAACTTTTCTTCTGATTCTAGATTTAAAAAGATTTTCTAGGAACTTTATTTCCAAATGGCTTTGCTTTATCTGACAATCTACATCGAGTAATAAACAGCGGAGACATCGTTAAAATGGTCATCTTTCTGCTAACTTAACATACTGTTACTACTCTGTTAATTGATATTTAAGAGTCCTCCTACCGAAAAACGAACAGAGCCGACTTAATCTTTCTTCACTTCACCTTTCAGTCGCAGAACTGCCGCATTTTACAGCACTGGAATCCTTAGAGTTAGATGGTCACGATGTGAATTTAGAGGATCAAGAATTTCTTCAATTATTTCACTCTATGAATAAATTGCGGCACCTCACATTACGTTTTGGACGCGGCTTTAAACGATCGAGACAAGTGCCTCAGCTGGCTAATTATTGTCCACTCCTGGAACACCTGACGCTGGACTATTTCTGCGAAACGTTGGAGCATTTGGGAAATTTCAAATCGCTTAAGTCGTTGCATTTAATGTTTCGATATTACTTGAACATGAATGACCAACTACTCAGATCGCTGGCCCAGGACTATGCCGAGCGCTTAGAGCAATTGCAGTTGAAAGCCATACGGATTACGCTGGAGCATGTGGTTCACATCATCAAACTAAAAAGACTCAAGGCTTTGACTTGTGATAAATGGCCAAGCGAAGCTTTGGCCGGTTTAAGTCAATTAAGTGAACTCGAATGTCTGACATTGAGAGGCGGTAGAGCAGCCAGAGAGGAGGTACAACAATTAAAGGCTATAATCAACAATTGCCTCAAACTAGAACATATCAAACTAGGCAAAGATTTTCAAATGAGCCCCCAGGATGTGGAAAGTTTTGTGGGTGAAGTGAAAGATAATAAAGGTAAACTTGTGCTATCACTGGAGTTTGTGCAGTGCTTGGATGTGCAGGCTAAGGTAGGTCTGAAATGTAAACTCTTATTATCTAATATTTGTATCAAATATTTTCAGCTAAAGGCTCTATGTGGAAATCAAAACAATTTACGAGTGTGCTTTCACAGAGTCAACTGTCAGCACTGTCATTGGGATGTCCCATCGTTTTTGGAATAACTGGCCCACGAACCTCACAATGGTTTTGCTCTATGGCCACCGTCAGCCGGAGTATCCATTCATTATAGACAATGGCCCTCCGTTCAAACTCTTGACGTTTCAAGCGATAATCATATGTATTATTTTCATGCGAAAGATTTAACCATTTCTGTGAGTCCATCATAAGCTGGGGTAGCAAGAGCCTAACATCATTTTGAAGTTGTACATCAAAGTCGGGATGCCATAAAATGCAAGTGGTATGAGGTACATCCGTTAAGAATTGCTGGGCTAAAATTAAATATAAATTATAAATTATGCCTCTGTTTAAAGTTATGTCAATAACATAGCAAGACCTCGAGTCAGTAAAAAACTGCAAGGTATAAATTATAAATATTTTCACTTGCTGCTGTGTACAAGAAGTAAGACCAATTTAGATTTGGGTTTTTCCAAAAATCTCCATTCTTCCAAACATTTCCTTCAATTCCCAGTTCAAACATACGGAATAGACTCCTTTTGTTGAGTCCAAATAGTGTCCAGGTAACGTTCAAACTGTCTTTTGAACCAAAATGAAAACCTCTTAATTAAAAAACTTAATTGTCAAACCTAAGCTTCGCTTTGTAGACTGATTTTTGAAAAGTTATGTCAAAGAATCAGGCCTTTCGAAAGGGGATTCCAGGCCCGGGGGGTTTTTTTCATGTTGTACATAGGTTTCCAAAAATCCAGGCTTCGGGCCCCTCTCAGAAGTTCGGGCCCAAGGGTTTCTTATCAGAGAAAAATGTAGATTCGGATGAACATAATGTTGTTGCCCCTTTGAAGGTGGATTAAGGGTATAGTTTACAATCAATCAATTTTGTCTTGACTTGGTCTGATAAACTACTTGAGCTTGATCTGTTTGGAATCAAGGTTTTTGAGGTTTTTGGACTATTTCCCGCCCATTTCTTTAAATCAGAATCTTTCACGCGCAAGCGTCCAAGCATTCTCCAAAGTTTTACAACAAACGAACATTTTGCAAATTTCGCGGTTTCTTCTACTTGAAAACCTTCCCGGGTAAGCGTCGATCAATTTCCCAAAGTTTTAACGAAAACTTCAATTTTGCAATTTTCGAGGTTTTTGGCGTTCAACCATTCCCAGATTTTTATTGCAATCGGATGAACAGTATATAATAATTTTACAAATTTCGCGGTTTTTGGACCATTTTACAGACATGATACATAGCCTATGACACTTTCCTGATAGACATGAAAACACTGTGAAAAATTCGTGAAGATCCGTTCAGAGGTTTCGACGCCCATAAGGGACAAACATACAAACATACTTTTAATTTTATATAGATATATAGATAGATAGATGTTTAGATGTATAAAGCAGAAAAAACCCTCTAGTACGGCCGACCAACGCTGTATCAACGTGCCGTCGACGATTTTGTGACTATCGTCGACCCACCCTTATACCCCTCACAAGGTGTTCGACTGACGTACTTTGCAGGCGATGTCCGCTCAGTACTTTAACGGCTCTCCAGGCACGCCCTCGGCCCTTTGGAATTCCCAGAACGGTTTTGCGTGCGTCGCATGCATGGAGAGACTGCTGTTTGGACAGACATTTCAGGCTGAAGATCGCTTGATGACCAGTGAGGTTGGTCCCTAGCACTGAAACGTCGTCCGATCAACCTGAAGCCTCCTTTGTTGTGTTGTGTGCCTCTGTTTAAAGCTATGTCATATAACATAGTAAGACCTCGAGCCTGTAAAAACTTACAATTTGTTACTATTTTTTTACGCTAAACTACAAAAAAAAATAGCCCAAAATCGATTTTTCATTTTTCAATGGCCGCCATTTTGTAAAAAAATCGCAAAATTATGATTGAAATAGGGGCCCGAATTACATCTGTACTGAATCTAGCGCCGTTTACTTTTTCCATTTAAGATGATCCGAAGTTTAGAATGGAGTACAAAGGAACAACAAACTTTTTTATTTAGTTCAATATGTTCTTAATACATAAAATTAAAAAAAACAGATTTTTTTAAATGATTAAACCAACATATTTTGAACCAAAAACAAAAATCTAAAAACATGTAAAAATGGCCGAAAAAATTTTTAATAACGTGCTTGCAAATGTTGTGTTCGAAAGCCCTCTCCTGATCAATGATATCGACTTTATCGATTTTGATGTTATCGATGTCCTAAATGAACATTTCGATATCGGCTGGAAATCCAATTTTGGAAGATATTAAGTTTAAAATTTTTATTTCGTTACGCTGGATCAGTTAAGTCGCCCACTGTGCAACGTAATAGTTTTCTGTACTAAAGCCCAATTTTCACGACCTGATCTCTCAGCTGAGTTTTTTTATCTGAGTATCTGTCAGCCCGTGTAAACAGGCGTCCGAGCCAACTAAGCTGAGCGATCAGGTGTAATAGAACCGGCTCAAATAGAACTGACCGCACAGCAGAGCGCTCAAAGAACCATTGGTTTTGTAACTGACTCAACTAAGCTTCTCAGACATTTGTAAATGCCTTAGCACGTAAATAACTCTCAACCCATATTTTCGGTCTGCTCTGCTCACTACCGCAACCGAAAAAAAGGCTCGGTCTTCCCTCAACTGATTGGTGTGCTGCCTTTGCGCTCGCTGTTAACCGACTGTTGTTGTACTCTCAGGCTGGTAGTTCTGACCATGGTATAATTAATAAGGTAGAATCATCAAAAATTCACCATGCGAGAGAGGTACCAGTCGATATAAACTTGTGAGAGCAGGTTGACATTCCCTTTGCTACTGAGTGTTTTTCACCATTCAACTGGTACCCCAAAAATGAGGCAGCCTACTTTAATGACCTCACCTTATATAATTTCACCATGAGTCTGGCTGTAAACAAAGTCAAGTGGAACAGAGTGTAACAGTGTGAGAGAGAATGGGAGAGCGCACATTGCTTGTCGCAATCATACAAACATGCGTTGATATCGGTAGCCTAAAAAGCACACACTGATTGCATACACACAAAAAAGACCTTTTCGGCAAGCGGTCTATCCCAAACGGTCGGCAAAAAACCAAGAGCGAAAAACACAAAAGCAAATGTGTTAAACTCCTCTCACGACCGAAAAAAAAACAGATAGCGCTGTTAAAGGTTGCTTCCATCCAAGGTATACTTAACAAGGTAGCCGCACTCGCAATCTCGCCGCCTTTGCTAGCCGCTTAAGTGTCAGTCTGTGAACAACAGTCGTGAGCGAAGCATCTCCGCGGACGATTTGTTTGTGTTCTGCCTCTTAATTTTGTTTGACACCAGCGCTCTCTAGTATATTAGAGGCGGTAAGAGAGCAAGTGCGGCTACCTTGTTAAGTATACCTTGCTTCCATCCCTCTTTGTCAATGAGCCGCCCGAAACCGGTTTTTTTGTGAGTACAGCAAAGAGAGGACAGGTTGTTGCAACCTCTGGTAAATGCTGAACTGAATTGCTCAGCTGAGTTTCTTGACACTCAGGTCTGAAAAACTCAGCTGAGCGATCGGTCGTTTAAATTGAGCTTAAGTAGTACGTCAACTAGGCCAGAACTTTGAAATGATTATGTTCGGAATCGAGACAAAACGGTATAGAGGGGGGACTCTGAACTGGCGGGAAGAGATCAAAAGTTAATGCTTATAAATCTGAAACCTGTGAAAAGATACCAAAATATATTTTCAAATAGGAGTTGAATGATCCTTTTGAATAGACAACATCAAAAGGAACGTTATTTCGGCAATAGTTTAAGCTTTTCCGCAGCTAAGCTCTATTCTGCAAACACAATTTAACGCAACTTCATCGCCGAACAAATTTCTACTTTAAAAAAGTCGCCGAACTTACTTTTACTAAAGATTTTCGATTTGAAGTGCGGAACAGATTTTATTCAGATAGAATTGAATTTTCGATCTTACTTGTTGGACACAGCAGTTCACAGCAAAATGAAAACTCACCTAGAAAACTTAAAACTGTGGACCAGTAGCTTAGATTGAACTCTACCAACATGATGGGCGTTGTTTTGCAAAGTGTGCACAATATTGTGTGGCTCTAAGGTTTTAAAGGGACTCTAGAATATTGTAGTAGGGTTGCAAAATCACTTAAAATTTCTAACAATTGTAAATCATTCAGATGGATACTACCTATACTAACCCTAAAATAGATTCATTGTTAAAAATTTTTCAAGTAATTGTTAAAATATATAACATTTTTTGCTTTAGGATTCTTTACAGCATAAATTTGTGAATTTTCTCAATAACCCACTGCGTTTGCCAACCCTCGTCTAGAGGCATTTTAATAATTTGCATAGGTAATCTGTCTTATTAAACGCATGCACTTAAATCAAAAATCGTTGTGCAAACTGTTAAAATATTTATTTGTAATAAATATATATGTAATTGTTAACCATTTATCGTTAAATATGAAGTAAACATGTATTTAGTATGACTTTTTCAGAGTAAATTACAAACTAAACAAAAAAGAAATTAAAATAATAATGAAAATTGTAGATAAAATGTGCAGACAATGCTTTAGCGAGGAGAATGCCACCGGAAAAAACACTTATCAAATTAGTATAAATTCTTAAAGCTAACCCAATTAAATTAAACTAAGCTTTGATGGTGCCACCGCCGCTTCCGAGGGTTTTCATCAGTTGGTAGCATTCCTTCAATTTACGCTTATCGCCCACCTTTTCCAGTGTCTTGGCCGCCTCGGCCAGCATGCCAGCACGCTCGCCGGGTGAACTTAATAGAGCCGGTGGCAGATATTTACAGGCCACATACATGGCTGCAGCACGTTCGCGCTCACCACCCTCAAAGTTTTGATGTCTGCGATCCTTGCTACCGCAAAATATAGATGAATGAGCGTAGCGTGATCGTAGACTACGGTCCAGCAACTGCTGGGTGGGACAGGGCGAAGCCCCAGCCATTAATCGACAAACAGCCTCGTACAAATAGATGCGCGATTGGGCGTTCTGAAAGTGGAAAGAACAAATTAGCAAAAGTTGTCAAAAATGATATAAAGTTTCTTGAGAATCCACATCAAATCGCTTTTCGGAATCAAAAACGACTTGGGGGTAAGTTTGCTGTCCCAAAAGGGCAATATTTGCCAGTTGAGACATGGAGTACCTTTCGCACAAGTTATAAGAAAACATAGGTGTCACAATCTTACCGGTATATTCTCCACAATACTACGCAACGAATTCAAATCGGATTGAAACTTTTCCAGCACTTCACCCGGCACTTGGTAGTAACCATCATCCTCCATATTCATATGTTCCATCTCCCACAAAGCAGTGCGAGTCTCTAGCAGCCAATCGCAGGTGAGCAATTGGAATAACTGGGGGAAAAAATAAACAAAACGCAAAACCAAAACCAAAGGCAGTAGTTATTTTAGACGTTTGCATCATGACAATTAACATGGTCAGTCCAAGGACATTCAAAATTGTTGCTCATAAGTTGCACAGAGTTTGCATTGCAGTTGTATTGCCTGAATAGGAGTGGAAGACAGACAATGCGACTACAATGCACCTGCGTGCAACCAACTCTTGGGGATTGTCTGTCGCCTGGCATGGACACTCTGTATATGAACCGGCTTACCAGCTTAATGCCTTTGGCATTCATAATGCGCGTCACCGTGAGGCATTCCTGCAATTGTGCACTGGATTCATCGCACAGGCTATTGATCGATTGCTTAAGGCGTTTGTCCAAAGTGTTGCCATTGTTCCTGCGACAGAAAAAAGGCATATAAATTGAATTTCCAAAACTCTTTACCAGACTCTTTCCACTTACATGAGTAAGATCATCTTGGCCCTAAGCACAGCATGCAATGCCCGGGGCAAATGATCTTCTTGCTGCAGCTGGGCTGGCATTTGTTTAATGTTATCGTACAATTGCTCAGCTAAGGTGTCCTCGCCCAACAGCCAATGTACAGCGATTTCCAAGACATTTGCCCACCATACCACATTCATATCGCGCTCATTCTCATCATCCGCCCACAGAGTATCACGTAAAAGGGATGTATACTTGAGAACATTGCTAACAATGGTGCCGCTGTGCTGTTGCTGCAGCGCCTCCGCCTCACTACTGGCCAAAGAAGCAGTGGGTAGGCCGCTAGACTTGTGTCCAGCTCCCACCAGACATTGGATGGCCTTGTACAGCAAATGTTCGCGATATTGCTAAGAAATACTTGATTAGAAATGATTTCATTAGTAGGTGTGGACACTAACCTTGATGGCATGAGCAGCCGGGTCGCAGGGATTGCTTAGTTTGGTAAAGAAATCATCCTGATCGGCGGCACTGAAGTTATGGGTACTGCAATAATGATAGCCATAGGCTGTAAAAACCCAGCGTAACTCCTGTGTCTGTTCGGCTGCTCTGGTTCGGCCACATTCCTGACGGGCTCGACTCATGTAGTAACGGGCAAAGAGCTTCTGCAACCACTTGGGGGCACTACGCTTCATTCGCAATGCCGTCATCACATGTATGCAAATGATCTCACGCGGTGTTAAGAGCTGATGGGCCACTTCAGCCATATTGCTGGCATATAAGGCCATCATCAGACCATTGCCAGTACCATTTCCAGTTAGATGCAATTGATTCAAACGATTGAACAGCAGGGCCAACTCACGTGCCGAAGCCAATGCCTGTTTCCGATTAGCTGCACTGCAAAACAGTCCACCAGCGCGTCGGGATAACACACGACCCAGCCACAGACGATGGAAAAGGAATCGTAGAAATTGCCAAGTGGTCTGTAAATAGCATTCTAATCGTGTGGCCGGTAAACTTAGTCCGAACATATGTAGACAGTTGAGATAACCCGTATAGGCCTGTGCCGCCTGACCCTGGACAAAATGTGTTTCGGCTCGTTGCTTGTGCTGCCAATAGGCATCTGTCTGGCCATCCAGTTGAGGATCTCCATAGACCAAAAGCTTAACGAGGCATATCAGTATCAGATTTAGATTCAATAACCAGAGAGAGCTGTATTGCCAGCCGTAGGAGCCACCGCCTGCATCACCTGAGGAAATACATAGAAATATTAATAACAAAATAATAGGAACCACTTTATCAGAACTGTAACTAAAATCTCTTTTAACCACGTGTCCTACGTTTCTTAAGGTGAATAGTCCCTAAATAAGCCGATCGACGGATTACTTTCTTGATAATCCAATGAATAGTGCGACCGTTCAAAAAAAATTCTCAGTAAGATTGTGCTTAAGCTAGGTTGCAATGGCTGACAGCGACAAGTCGCTCTCTCACTTAGGCCTCGTGGGACCGTTGCGATGTCATAGTGTTTAGTACTGAACCATTGTGTGCACAGAATATATCGAATATCTCTGACAGGTTGAGTAGGTTTTTGTGACCAAGAAACCTAAGTCTCCTCCTACTTAAAGCGGGGCAATAACACAGAAGGTGCTGTGCGGTTTCCTGCTCTTCCTCAATCTGAAACTTCAGCAGAAATCAAAATGTTGTACGTCAAAACGTTCAAAGTGCATCAGTACGTTTAACGTCGAATGCTGGTCACGTAAGTCTCGCTACAGCACAGGAGGAAAGGGTTTTCCATCCGTAGGCAGTCGAAGTGTTTCGCCTTTTTTGTGAAGCTTGTAGTTTGCCTAGGCATCCCTATCGTGCTCTTCTCTGAAAGGAGCTCAGTAATTGTGCCTAGTCTGGCCAGTATGTCCGCAAACTCGTTTCCATATGCGTTTCGGTGTCCAGGCACCCATATATAGTGAATACTGAAGTGTCGGCCAATCTCGTTCAGGGATAGGCGGCATTCAGTGAGCGTTTTAGCAATATTTGTGTAAGAGTCAAGTGCCTTAAGGGCTGCTCGCCTGTCCGAGTATATAAATACGATTCTTTCCTTAACCGTGAATGTGCTAAGGTAAGTGGCAGCTTCCTGGAAGGTTACCACCTGCTGCTTGACTGTCCGAGTATATATATCCTATACGGATCCTTCCTTTTCCGCAAGTCCCTTGGTACTCACTACAGTATTCAGGGAGACGGAACGATAACTTAAGGTGTAGGTCTGCGGAAAAACTTTGTTCACAGCAACCTTTTTGAAATAACATTTTGGTCTTTCGGTCTTCGAATAACTCACACTTTGGGACTGCTTGACTGAAATGGGCGTGTTTGAGTGAACAACTACAGCCGCTTAACAGCGAGCCCGAAAGCAGCACACAATCGTTTTTTGGTTCGGTCGTGAGTAGAGTAGACCGAAAATATGGGTTGAGAGTTATTTACGTGCTATAGTTTGAAGCTTCAAGGGCAATTTTAAAGCTGAGTAATCAGAAGAAGCAACTGTTACCACACTGTCTGATCTCGCTAGTACAGTGGGCAAAATCAATGACATGAGGAATGTTTTCCCATTTCCATCATCAACTGTTGGGGGTTCAACTGGAATACACTCGTTTGAAGTGATTGGTGCAATTCGTCTGTCAACCGTCCAGCCGTTCTTGAGTTATAAATGGTGTAACTAAAATACAAATACAAGACTTACTCCATTGATTTTGGGAGGGACAAGGTTAGGAATTTGTACTTCCTGGTGAAGAACACAAGTTCTGTTTTGACTGCATGAGGTCAGCGACAGCGTCAGTGGGAATTGCGGAAGATTGTGCTTAAAAATGTTAAACCTCTTAATGATAATGATAAAGCTCACTTAGTCAAGGTTAAAATCAATAAGTATAGCCCCTTAAAGTACTGAGAAATCCGATCTCACATTATAATACTAGGTGATCTACTGAATAGACCGCCAGAGCTTCTCAAGGGTTACCCATGATCCCCTAACAGTGCATTTCTTAACAGATTAAACCAGCCCTATTTTGAATTAGTAGCCAAAGCACTACATGAGTCATGCCAATACAAGCTTATTTCTACTCTTAAAATACCATTTGCGTCATTGGCAGATGATTGTGAATATTGGTCATCTATATAAACCAGGGTGGTGTTGTTCAAATCCCACACTCAACGATTTCAGAAGCCCCGCCTAAACAAACAAAAACAAAACATCCGAGGAGATGTGATTCGGACCTAGTCGACCACTATCTGATTAAAAGTATAGGAAAATAAAACAACTGACTCACCACCATCAACGTCATAGGCCAAAATACTGCGCCTTTGGCGGTGTAATTCATTGCCCATATCATCATTAGCCACATCTTGTCCATATTGCACGCCACGTTGAAGGAACGACTTGAATGGATTTACGGCCAGAACCGCAAACATAAACATGCAGAGAGCCAAACGTGAATGTGTGGCCATGCCACGCATTGAACTGGGTACCACCAGAATCTCATCTTTGCTGCTGCCACTGCTGCAGCTGGCCGTGGAGCCGCCATATGGTGAGGGAGGCAACGAAATATCCGAATGCAAAGGCGAAAGTGAAGGATCCGATACATCGCTTCGAGGGGGTGTTAGACCAGCATCCGAGGCCATTGATTGCTGACGCCTCTTCTTGGAGCCAGAGCCGTTGCTGCTGGTGCTGCCGAGTTGGAGCAGATCCTTTACCTTGGAGCCATCGCGGGCCATCAGTTCGCGCTGCAAGCGTTGCAGTTCCGTCTTTAGCTCATAATTGTGACGCTGAAGATCGCGAATTTTGTCAATGGATTTGCGTAAGACGGCGGACTTATTCAATTTGGCTGCCTCGCCTACAACCAGATTTTTGAGTTCGGTAATCTTGTCGTTGATCGAAGTGCGATAGCGACGTTCGATGGCATTGTGAGCCGAACGCTTGACCTCTTTAACTTTTGGCTGAACTCTTTGAATGGGCACCTTGGCCGGAGCAGGACTGGAGTTGTGGTTGGATATTTCAGGCGAAGGCGCCAGGGGAACTTTGGCTTTTGTCGTTCTAGCGGTAGTCAAGGGTGGTGAGGTTTTGGGACTGGCCACCGACACGGGCACAGGGGCGGTAGCGGGTGTTGGGGCTGTATTTTCCATGAGCACAGGCATGGGTGTGGCCGCCAGCAAGGGTTGACTGGTGGTCGTATACAATATAAAGGGCTGGGGAGGAGGTGGTGGTTGTTGTTGTTGTTGTTGCACTTGTGCTTGGATTCTTTGCGTGGCGGTTTCCGCGGGTGGTGTGGGAGGTGATGTAGTCTGATAAACAAAGCGATTATTCGGAATCGGGGAATTATAGATCAGAGTTGTGGGTGGCATCCTCTGGGCATCCATGTGGTGTATGGTTGTGGTTGGTTGTAGATTATAATTGGCTGCCATCAGGGGATCCGGTTTGTAAATGGGCACCACCAGTGGTTGCTGTTGCTGCTGCTGCTCCTCTTTGACGTGCACTGGCGAGGCATGCTCGCTTTTCACATGCTGCTGCTGCTGCACAATGGGACACTCCAGCACGGGCAGCGGCGGTTCACTTTCGTCCAAATGCAAGGCATATTCATTTATTTGTGTCTGATCCAAGTCCATGTCATTGAAGAAGTTATCCAACATATCCGAGTGAAGAACTTCCTTCAGCATGTTGAGAGTGTCCTCCTCTTTGAACAGATCCAGGGAGTCATCCATGTTGTTAAACTCCATGTCCATTGGGTCCATAGCTGATTGGGGGCTTGTGATTTTCTGCTGATGAAACATACCGAAATTGTGCTGTAATTATTTTCTCATATTTTGTTTATGAAATTTTAAACGCGGCGTAATAACATGCAAAAAAACAACAACAATCACACATAAACAAGAACAGTGGTTCGAAGGTGCTATAAAATCACACAGTCATTCATTAAATAAAAAATATATACATGTTGACTAAGCTGATTTATCATGGCAGAGAGTAAAATGGAATGAATTTAGATATAAATTTTTATTATTTTAATAGTTGTCCTGCCACCGTTTTGTAAGGTACTAAACCACTGTGCCCAGTAAGAAACACAACACACACACACACATGCATGTGGGAAAAGCATGCGAAAGCGCTTTCAACCAATCAGAACGCTCGCGTAGATCATACGATGTCAAAACCGACGGACGCGACGCCACCTTTGCCTCTTACCCCACAATTAATGCAATTTACACGACATAACTTGGTAATTTTCCATATAAACTCACTCTTATACAGTTTAACAACAAAATATGTAAATTCACCTTCTTTTTGTAGTCTAAATTAGTTTGTTTGTCGCGCTTTTGCCATAGCTACAGCTACAGCTGGTGTCACTGTTATTGGTGACTACTAGGAATACATGCTGCTGGCAAATATTGATTTTTCCGTTGTCAGTGATTGCTTGGCTTAATTAATAAACAATTGCAAGTAACTGCGAGATATAATGAAAACACAGACCGATAAGAAAGCACTTGGTTACAGTGTGGCCGTATACGGCTAAGTTAGAAATGGCATAAAAAGCTAAATGAATGCCGGTTTGCAGATATGTCGGTAATATCGATCATAAAATATATCGATAGTAGGATATTTAAAATTTGTATAAATTGAAAATACCATTAGATTGTTTATGTATAAAAATTATCTCAAAAACAGTGAGATAATTGCGGTAGCTGCTGAAGGGGGAAAAATAGGAGATGTAGTCTTTGAGAAAATGGTTTGAAAATAACCGCCAAGATGTAAATGTAGTCAAATATATCGATATGTTATCATTGAGTATGTTAGTAAAGGGTGTCTTTTTAGCAGCTTCCGGATTTGATTAAATGTATGAAATCTTTGAGTCGGTAGAACGATCTATATAATTTAATGTTAAAAGATGATTTTATGTAAATGTTGACCACAGCTGCGCCTCAAATGGTTCATACCCTGGGTCCAATTTTTGTATACTCTCTCCAACATATCAGCCGTAGGGTTACGAATAAATTCTTCATTTTTGGCTTCCAGTGCGTCAACTGTTGCGGGCTTGTCGGTATAGACATGTTTCATTCGCAGTAACGTTCCTGCCTTCGTCATCTTTAAAAAAGTACGGTCCAATGGTGCCACCGGCCCATAGTCCACACCAAAAAGTGTATTGCCTAAGACGAAGTCGCAGTTAAAATACGATTCTATTTTGATTCCCAATAAAGACCATGGGTTAGAGATTTGCACAATCCCCTTTAGCTTTTTATTGAATTTTATGAACAACCTCAAAACGAATTACACTTCAGTTCTAGACCACCAAGTCTCTTACTTGATTACAACGCTTCCACAAGCAAATCGCTTGCTCCATTAGAAAACCCAGCAAACTCGATACAATGCCCACAAACCACAAATAAAAGGCTCCCTGCAGTATATCCAGTGTGAGGACCACATGCTTTCTGCTTTTGGTTTCCGATTGAGTGGAGTCCACGTCCGTTTCATCACCCAAATCTTCATAGAACTCTTCTGCCTCAGATGAAGTGCCAATACGTTGAATCACATCCAGGCGTCGCCAGTACTCGAAGAAGCCATGCTCTTGGAAGCCACTGAAGATAGCTTGGAACTTGTAAAGAAATGGCGAACCACGTGGCAAAATGTAGGTACACACCATCGATCTTAAATATTCGCGCATTATATGAAAAGAGGGTCGATCCTCCTGGGTATTATAGGTTTGAGTTAGGAAATCCTTGGCATGAAAATCTCGCATTATGAAAGCGGAACGTCTTTCGTGACGGCTGATACCTAACTCGAAATAGGTACCACTTCTGGCCAGTGGCAACTTTTTGCTTCTCGAAGTGAGTATCTTGTAATGCTCATCCGAAAGCGTTGGCCTAACCGCATCAAACATTGTCACAATCCCATAAACTCGTATCTGCAGGCGTGGCAAGCCTTCCAAAGTGTTCAACTGTGGCTCATAACTGGGCTGCACAAAACCGCTTTCCAATTGGGCAAAGTAAATGGTTGTCACCACATAGCTAAACATTATCCAAGCCATAAGAAAAGCACGCATGGAACTAATCCGTGCTAATCGAGACACTGGCTCACCCACATGAGTCTTGGCAAATATCTCAAAAATCTCATACCATTTGTAGGAGTAAAGCGACACATCCCTTCGCGGAATCTTCTCCAGAAAATGCTGCAACAGCCAGAATAGCCCAAAAACCAGCAGAAAGTTAGCTCCAAGCAAATACCACACGGATGGGTGGAAAGCACGCACAAATATCAAGTACTCCGGCTGTAAGCCAGCTGCGGGTACCACCAAATAGAGAATCCTACGGGTATACGGATACAGAAACTCCACATGCGGATACATGCAGTCCAGAATAAATCGTGAATTGCCACCAAAATGCGTTTTACCATTCAACATATCCTTGACCACACCCGAAAAGTTGCCATCGGGTAGACAACGTCCATAGGACTCATTATCCTCGGGTGGCACATAGAGAGCAGTGGCATTCAATATCTCAGCCAAAGCACGTACGGCTGAACCATCAACCGCCTTGAAACCCGCCTGGGCCACCGGATTAACCGGTACAGCCAATAAGGGATCACTAAACATAGAGAATCGCAGCTGATAGCCTTGCAAATTTAACATTTTATCCCGAAAGTAAGGCATTTGCTGAAGCTTTATCAACTGCAGGGTACCCTCCGAGCCAAAGGGATTAAAGTCATAGATGCCTCCCTCGACTTGGGTAATGGCCAAACCAAAGATCATTTGCTTAGCCCAGCAGCCCTCAAAAAGTTGCTGCAACTGTCGCTCATTCGCTTCGGGCCATAGAAATAAATATTTTTGCAAATGCTTGCGTGGCTGTCGAGGATTCAGCATATCCAAAATACGGCGCACCAAAGGCTCTCCTTGCGATCCTGCCGGTATATGAAAAATGTTCATGCTGTCCGTACGACGTACTGGCTCCATTTCAAAGGCTTCTATGCTGCGCACCAACATGGGTAGATGTTGACCCACACACTGATGCAGCTGGAGTTCCTGTTTCAGGAATTCTGGTGAATTGGACGCCACACAACTGACACAGCGATAGATTATAGTGATTTGTGTGGCCTGCCTTAGGGCTATGTGGCAGGTAATATTGACTAGAGAGGATGAGGAATACTCAAGTAGGCTGACCACCAGCCAAACCAACAGACACCACATGATGAAAAATCGCAACTGACGGCACAAAGTACAGAATAAGTGGTAAGGCCTGTTTTGGAACTGAATTTGTCCCTGGTGTATGCCAATTAGGATGGCGTGTGCTTTCAATTAAAAGAACCAACAGAAGAGCCAAGAGTGGGAGGACGCTTCAAGCTAGACAAGTTATGAAGGGGAAACTGGAAAAATGTGGAACCTTATATACATTAAACAACTAAGCCATTGAAACCTCTTGAATTTCGACGAAAATGGAAACAAAGTGCATTTCTTGTGTGTTTCGAAACCCATCAAGAATCAAACCAATAGCTATTATGTTAGCCTTATGATATATACTTTTGGCATTCGTCAACTCTCAAAATTCATCCCAACATATGGTAAAATTTTGGATTAATTAAACGTGTTTTACTGTGCTAGAAAAGGAGACGAACATTTGTAAGGGACTTGCTTATCGAATTCAAATGAAGATGAATGAAAGTAAAAGTAAGTTCCGTTTGTTTGGCATCATCTTAGACGGTTCGATTACCCAATAACATTACCAATTAATATGGGGAACAATGCCTTTTGTCCCGCTCGAAACGATGACGGACTAAGACGTTGGCCTTTTGAAGGTAAACACACAAAACACTTCATTTGAAATGCAAATCTGAAAGGAGAGCCTTCAGATTTTCAACTTCAACGTCTATAGTAGCTCCTCTTGCGTAAAGGACGGCGTTTCTCTCAAAATTTTGAACCAAATCGACGACATCAAATTACATTCGAACGAATTCAAATATTTTTGAATACCATTGATGTTCCGGAAAGTCTCCGCTGTTAAATTGAGTTCCTTCAGTTCTTAAAGTGCTTCTGGTATTCCAGAAAGAAGTTTCGCGAAAGGTTTAACGGCGTCAACTCTTGCAGACCATTGCGTATCGGACAAATTGTAAATGGAAGTGGGAATTTCTTTTGTTCCCATCGTTGAGGGCTTCCACTGAATATGTTATAACATTTTTGAATGTCTCCGAAAAATGTTTTAGCTTTTGGACAACATTCAGCGGAATCGACACCACAAAGGATCAGGCTCTGAGCTCCCCACGGTGAAAGGAAGTACAAGGTGGGTCAAAAGAAGTCATCCGAAGTTGTTTGGCTTTCATTTTTTTTCTTAATAAAAAACGTATATTCTGTTTTTTCTGTTATATTTATTTGAATCTTTAGAATTTTATTGGTCATTTCGGCGACAGCTCGACATCCTCGGTGTAGGGCGGCCGGGGAATCTGCGACGGAATTCGCGCTGCGCCAACACCACAGACGAATTGTTACGCAAAAAAATACACACGATTATTCCGCATTCTTGGGGAGTATATCGATCCATGGCTTGTTCACTTGTATTCTACATCTGTCTAGTCCACAAATGTCAAAACAGATCTGACTTTGGCGGCTATTTGTAAAAATAAGAGCATCTTCCAACAGGGTGACTTCTTTTAACCCACCTTATATAATGGCAAAGGGTGTTCCAGTTTTCGCCATTCAGATGATGATGAGCTGTTGCGATGAGAGCCGCCAGTATAGTCTTCTGATTTCACCCAAAATCGGACATACTCCTATAAAATGCAACAAATCCTCCTTCTCGTTTAGGTTGCACAAAGTGCAATTGGCTTCTATACCCCTGGCCTTGCTCTGAATATTTTGGAGATTTGGAGTTGGCTGTACTGGTTGTTAAAATAGTTGTTTTCTCCCAACGAATAGTTTAATTGCCTGTAGAGCTCTCTGTGTTCGCTTGCTCTTGCCCACCGACAACCGGTATCGAGAACGGATCCGTTTTCGACATTTTCTCGAAGGTTTCTCTCACAAAACTATCGAGAATGTGTTCCGTTCTCGGTCCGAAAAAGTATTACCTGTCGCTCAGTTTGTGGCAGCAAAACATAAGTTCTCGATATCCGTTTTCGGATTCGTTCTCGACACTTTCTCGATAGCGAAAACGGATCGAAAACTAATCCGTTTCCAATACGTTTTTGGTATCGAGAAAGTGTCGAGAACGGATCCGAAAACGTGTTGCAAACGTTTAGTTTCGCGAAAGTTGAAAAAAAAGTTGCTGCTGCTCCCCCCCCACATTCTTTAGTTTAGAATTTACCAGCAATTTCTCCTAGCCATTGTTTTACTTTGTTGCATAAAGAAATTATAAAATACTTAGAAATATAAAAATATATTAATCTAATATTTTCCAACTCGCCAATTTCTTGTGTATCATATAGGCATTTTGTTGAAATGAGGAGAAATCAAATTTTTATGGTTTTGGATCATCTGGGATTTTCCATTCGGCTTGATTTCATGTATATCTCAACTATATTTTATATGTTTGAAAAATTTTAAGGTTAGTCCTGGACCATATAGTAGCTTTTTACTGGTCGTAACATCATATGCATTGATTTCAGATCCCTAAAATCAATCAATAAGGTATCCAACGGGCTATACCATTCTGGCTCCTGGCTCCTTCCAAAAAGATTTCTGAAAAAGAAAAATATTCATAGGATTATCAAAATATTTTGTATATATGCAGTTTTTGATTACATACACTCCTTCACACCATTCGTACCACCAGGCTCCATTTTCTTCCGCGCAGTTACGACCATCATTATATTTAGAATTATTTTGATCATAGGTTGAAAAGTTTTTACGCCACATCGACTGAATCCAATCCCTATCACGCATTTTGTCCATGCTTAGACCCAATTCGTTTACCATATACTTTTCACTTTCGCTGCCTATTTTAAAATTGCCATAGGAGGAAAAGAATATTTTTCCCTTCCTAAAGTCCGGCCCTCAGATTATATTCCGTATGCAAGCCCACCTCAAACTGTTGGGTGTTGGTCAGCAAGTGCAACTTTTCCAGGCCTAAAAAGAACTCCCCGCTCAAATTGCCAAATCCTTGACGATATTCGGTCCAATTTCTATGAAAATCTAGGGAGAAATCATAACGTCTTTGGAATACAATCCAACCGGGGCCAGCCAAGGGCAAGTTGCCACTACAGCGAACCGAGACCACACCCATTTGGGGTATGTGAATTTTGTGTATGCCCGTCGATCGACCAAAAGGAGTACAGCATTTGGCTGTGGCTTGACAAAGCTGCAGCGTTTCGTTCACTAAGGATAATTTGCTTTCAGTTTCGCTTAACTTTTGCCCTATGTCAGCTTTAGTGCGGGGTATACTTTTCGGATACTCTTCCAATTTGTGAGCGTTATCTTGCATTTGCTTTCTTAGAAGTTGTATGATTTTTTGTTGCTCTTGAATGGTGGTTAAGGTGTTGTAAATTTTTATAAGATTTTCTACAATCCAATGATTATTGTGTAATCCATCCAACAGTTCCACGAGCTGAGCCAAATTCTGTGATACTTCCGGGACTTTTTCTAGTTCAGAGAGAAAAGGTCTTAAGGTTTGGGAAAAGTTAGCTGCACATGGTAGCTGATAAAAAAAAGGTAATTAAGTTTTGGTTAAATATAGTTCTTTTCTTTACTCACGCGATTATTTTGTTCCTCAGCTGAAGCGAGTTGAAGTAGAAACAGGGTTAAAGCAAAGAAACCCACAGAAATGAGTTTCATTTTGGTTTTGCGTACGTATGCTTATGGGACCACAATTGAAACAATTCTGAACTAAAATTTAACATAGCTTTGATTTTAAGTGGGTATGGAATTTCTCGCACACTCTCAGCTGCGTCCCCAAAATAAGCTTGCATAGATAAGCATGGAATGTTCGACGTTATTTGCCCTTCGCTTAAGTTTCGTTCAACATGCGAGATAAAGCTTTGTTTAATTCGCTTCATTGCAGAGATTAAAGCCGAAACGATTTTCGGTAACGGTCACAGTGTATATCTTAGTCAATAGCTATATTTCAGCTACGGTTTATGATGGGAAGTTGTTATTAATTACTAAATCGTATCCTAAACAGTTAAAACAAGAGAAGGAGCTGAATTCGAGTGCCCCGACTCCAAAACTGACGATGCTGTACCCCCCGTTACATAGAGCAAAATTGATTCATACATAACTTTGGTTTTGTTGGATTTGCGGTTTAAGGAGTGTGAAATTTTCAAAATCTAAAACAAACTTGATCTGCGTATGGTAAACACCTACTTAGCTTTGAACAGGAGGTGTAGATGAGCAGATTCACATTTACACACTGCCGGATCATTAATTTTAAAATTATTGTTTCTCTTTTAAAATGCGCGCCTTCTTTATAATTCGCCATCGATAGCAATTCTATCGTTATCGTTTTGTTTAGCCGTAGCTAGTTTTACTCGACTATCGGTTGGCTGGTGTATAGCAACCCTGTCGTTAGCTGTCATGTTTCACTTCCTGTGCTTGCGAACAAAATAGAATCGCTAAGGCAAAGAAAACCCTGCGAGTGGCGAGTGTTTTAAGATCACACTCAAAAACAACATCAAAAGTGGTAGTGGAGTGCCACCAACATCAAGCGCCGTCAATAACAACAACTACCCAAAACCCTACACCTCCCCTCCAAAAACAACAAGACGTAGAAAAACAAAGTTGCGGCACCGCCAAGTCGTCAACGAAGAGCAAGAAATAGAAGCAAGGAGCAAACTTTATTTTTCTGGCTTTTTATTTTTGGAAGCGCGTGTGTGTGGTGTGCAAAGAAGATGGCAGATTCTGAGAAATCCATTGACCAGCAGCAGTTAGTCCAGGAAGAACAGGAGCTGCAGCAGCTGGATGAGGGTGAACAGGCGGGCAAACCAGCGCCGCCACCAAAGGAGATTATTGGTAAGCCAATTTCATTCATATGCAAACACATGGCGCCGACGGCGGCCCAGCACCCAAAATAGCCGCAATGAACAGGAATGAAAAGTGTGCGTGCGTGTGTGTGTGTCTGTGTGTATGTTGTGTGAGAGAGTGTGTCTTAAAATATACGCGGACGCCATTTTGTATGCCGGCTGTGCCGCATGAAAAGCGGCCGCAAAAGAAACGAAAATGAAAATTTCTGCTTTTTACCGGCGCTGCTGCGGCTGAAATCGCCGACGTCGTTGCCGCTCTCCCAACCGCCCCCGTTCAACCCAAATTCTCTATGTTTTGTGTGCGCATTCTCAGTCCGTGGGAGTGAAAGAGAGGGAGCTCGGCAGTAGTGCGTGTTCATTGTTTTGATACATTTATTTGTATACACTAGAGATGACATTGTTGTTGTCACGTTTGAAGCACAACAAAAGTTTTACAAAACACATTTTCGTGATAAACCAAACCAGCTGATTAATATTGACAATCAATTTGAAATTGAATTTCAAGTGACTAGAAATAGTTTTTCACGACTCACGCACATCTCTGATTGATTTTTAATAGCTTATTGTTTAACGGCTTTTCTCACTATGTTTTATTGTTGTTACTCGTTGCAGCCACCAAAGTTACCGGCACCGTTAAATGGTTCAATGTAAAGAGCGGCTATGGCTTCATCAATCGCAACGACACCAAAGAGGACGTCTTCGTGCACCAGAGCGCCATCGCCCGCAACAATCCCAAAAAGGCGGTGCGCTCGGTGGGCGATGGTGAGGTCGTTGAGTTTGATGTCGTCATTGGCGAGAAGGGTAACGAGGCGGCCAATGTGACTGGACCCTCGGGTGAACCGGTGCGAGGTAGCCAATTTGCCGCTGACAAGCGTCGTAATTTCCGACCCTGGATGAAGAAGAATCGTCGCAAGCAGCCGGGCGATGGTGACGAAGGCGATGAGCAGCAGCCGCAACAGCAGTTGGAGCAGTCTCCTGCCCAACAGCAGCAGCAGCAGCCACTCGAGCAGCAGCAGCTGCAAGGAGGTCCACGTCAGCCACGACAAAATTATCGTCGAGGACCTGGCGGTCCTCCTGGTGGACCACGCGGTGGTCCTCGTGGCGGTCCCGGTGGACCACCTGGTGGTGGCCCTCGTCGTTACAACAATTACTATCCGCGTCAACAGCGTCGTGGTCTCGGCGGTGGTGATGGCAGTGTCGAATCTGGGCAGCTACATGATCAGAATCCCGATGCTGTGCAGCGAGGAGGCGATGGTGGACAACGTCGCGGACCTGGCGGTCCGGGTGGTCCTCAGAGACGGTTCTTCCGACGCAATTACAACAATGGACCACCACCACCACGCCGCGATGGCGGTGAGTACAGTGAGTATCCCAGCAAATAAACGGGCTTGTAAAAGGGGAATGGAAAAATTACTTGTGGAAATGATTTCAATTCAATGAGGAATATGCATGTATATGTAGGTATTTTAGAATACTCAATTGATGTGTCTCAATTATTGAGAATTTTGTTTGTTAAGGGTTTTTTTACGCTCACATTTTATGTTTTAGAACAGTCTTTTTAGGGCCGATTTCACATCTTCTGCCTCATAAGAAAGTAAATTTGAATTTTCGAATAATCAGCCATGCCCCCATTTTCGCGTTCGCAAAAGATTTGCAAATTCAAAAACTAATTTGGTCCAAAAACTGGTTTCAGCTAGCAAAAATTTTCCGAATGCGAAAATGGGTGCATAGCTGACTTTCCCGGTGAATTTTCAATTAAATTCCCCCATAGAGCTTACAAACTTATTGCCCTAATCATCGGCACAAAAATAATGTTTTACTTTAAAACCTCGTCGCATACGTGACCTAGAACCCATCACTTTCCGACAATTTTTTAGTTATTTGTTGCGAACTCCCATTTTCCGAACCTCATTTACTTACAAACCAACTCTAACGAGTTGTTTCAAAATCTAGTTGTTAGTATTCTGATGTCTTTTTCCAGAATTTGTTTTAAGAATTTGTTTGTTTAAAAAAATTTTTTAAAAAAAAAAATACAAATTTTTTCTGTTCGTGATAAAAATTATTTGATTCGGAGTTGTCCCAGAAATCTCTTTTAACCAAATTCCAAACCAAAACCAATTCTCGGTATCCTAGAAATCTCTTTCGGTTGGTTATAATTCTCTAGTAGCCAATACACAAACCAACCAAACCGACTTCGCGAACCTACGCAAACTTAGCGAACTTATCAAAGACACAAACAGGGCTGGCAAGTCTGAAACCATTAATACAGCTATGAACAAAAAGTGCTATCAACTATTTACGAGCGACTCAGCCCTGTTTTTGTAGTTAAACCATAATCTTATATAAACACCTTCAAACTAGACTTTCTAATAAGAAAATAAAATCTCTCAAAGTTCTGGGACACCAACGGATTTTTGGAACGCCAAAATCTCTAGGTTTTTCCAGGACACCCCCGACTGGGTTCAAGTAGATTTGCTTACATCACTTTTTGAATATGATATCTCGTAAATGGTCCCCTTGAGCGGCAAAACGGACTCTTGCAGCATTTCCCATGGTTTTTACCAACATTTCGGCCGGAATTCTTCCAGGGTCCTTGGCTTGTTGATCGAAACCTTTGATTTTAAATAGCCCCACAAAAAAAGTGTGGAGGCGTCAAGTCTGACGAACTCGGCGTCCTGTCAAAATCACAATTTTTTGACATCAAACGGCCAGGGAATGATGACCTCAAAAACCGATTGTAGCGCAGCTTATAAAGGGTGATTTTTTAAGAGCTATAGGAAAGTTTTTCAAAAAAAACACATAAAATTCAGAAAAATGCATGAAATCTTTATTTGAATCGATAGTACGGTCTATATAATTTAATGTTTGAAGATTATTTCATGCAAATGTTGACCGTGACTGCACCTCAAATGGTCCATCCGCTTAGTCCAATTTTGGCATACTCTTTCCAACATTTCGGCCGGTATCTCACGAATAAATGCTTCAATGTTGTCTTCCAATGCGCCAATTGAAGCGGGCTTATTTGTATAGACATGAGCTTTAACATAGCCCCACTACAAAATAGTCTAAGGGCGTTAAATCGCACGATCTAGGCGGCCAATTGACCGGTCCCGAGCGTGAAATAAAATGTTCACCGAACTCGCCTCTCAATAAGTCCATTGTTGCGCGTGCTGTGTGGCATGTGGCACCGTCTTGATGAAACCACATGTCATGCAAGTCAAGATCTTGCATTTTTGGCAAAAAAAAAGTTTGATATCATCTCACGGTAGCGCTCACCATTCACAGTTACGTTACGATTCGCATCATCTTTGAAGAAGTACGGTCCAATGATGCCACCAGCCCATAAGCCGCACCAAACTGTGACTTTTTCTGGATGCATTGGTAGCTCTTGCAATGCTTCTGGCTGAAATTCACTCCAAAATCAACAATTCTTCTTATTTACGTACCCATTGAGCCAAAAATGAGCTTCGTCGCTGAACACAATTTTTCGGTAAAAAAGTGGATTTTGGCCAACTTCTCCAAGAGCCCATTCACCAAAAATTCTACGTTGCGGTAGGTCGTTCGGCTTCAATTCTTGCACCAGCTGTATTTTGAAAGGCTTCACACCTAAATCCTTCCGCAAAATTTTCCACGTTGTTGTAACAGAGGCCCAATTGCTGCGAACGGCGACGAATCGATAATTGATGGTCATTATTAACATTGGCCTATACAGCTGCGATATTTTCTTCAGTTCGCACTCTACGTAAGCGTGTCCAACAATGTAAATTTGGTGCGAAATTTAGTCACAATAGCCCGAATAGCCGCTTCAGAGTGGGTCGATTAAACTGACCATAAAATGGAAGAAGCGCGCAATGAACTTTCTTAACAGAGCACGCATTTTGATAATAAAATTCAATAATTTGCAAGCGTTGTTCGTTTGTAAGACGATTCATGGTTAAATTATAGACCAAACTGAAGATGTTTGACAGTGAAACAAAACACGAAACGTGCGCGAGCTGTTTAAACCAGTGTTGCCAAAAAGATAATAGCTAAAAAATCACAAGGGTTGGCTCGAAAGTCGTCTTGCTTCGAAGTCTAAACCAACCAAAACTATACAATGGAACGAAATTATGAAAATTAATGACCAATGTGATTCACGCGGCGATAATCTAAGGAAAATTTAAAGAAGAAGAAGTTCTCATTCCGAGATTTCCGATGATCTCAGCCGATGTGCCCTTTGGGTTTAAACGAATTCAATTTTTAATTCGCCTTGCATTCGCCATGCCGATTGGTTGTGGCCTGAATTTGGAAAATGCATGTTTTTCTCATGGTCAATTGTACGTGTCATGTTCACGTGTCGGCAAACCCTCTGCTTTATTTATTTTTGCTCCTGATAACAAAACTAAAAAATTTTTAATATCACAAGGTTCTTCAATGTCGTCTTCAGTCGTCTAGACCAGAAGAGGGCCTTAAGTTAACTCACTACAGTTATTTATTGTTAGGCGGTACGAAGTTCGCCGGGCCATCTAGTTTAATATACTCTTTGTACCTCTGGTACAGAGTATAAAAATATTTATTTAAGGAGTAACAAAATATTGGAATCAGTCTCTTTTGTTGTTAGACTATTAGTTAACAGCTTTCCATTCCTCTATTTTCCCCCCACTTAACTTTGCCACTTCAATTCATTAATTTCCATTCCCTCAGTTCAAGGTCAAGGACCGCCGCGTCAGCAACAACAGCAGCAGCAGCGTCCGCGACGTCAAAATCGGAAACCAAATGGACCTGGTGGTGGTTTGGAGCAGCAGCCACAGCAGGTAATGAACTAAAAAAGAAAATAAAACAACAACAACTACAAACAATGAAAGCCAAGGCAAAACTACGATAACAACCAACAATAACAATCGGCTTGGCAACAACATTAAGTTGGCTCTCGGTGGCGGCAACTAAAAATAACTAACTAAAATGCATTAAAAAGGCATTCATAATTAACCACTAACATCACCACCCACTCACCCACTACCAACAACAACGACAACAACAACAACTCACATACACAGGCCGCGTGAACACACTTAACTTAAGAGGCTTTGGGTCTAACAACAACAGCAACCACAACCAGAACATTTCTTACCTTTTAATACATGTAACACACACATTTAATGTAATACTGACAAAATAACATTCTTTGATTTTGTTTATGATTTTTCTATGTTATTTAAAACACAACAACAATTACCTACCAAATCCCTTAGAATGGCGCTCAAGAGCTGCAAAATACCACGACGGAGAGCACGGCATAAATAGCTAAAGTAGCAGCAGCAACCATCGCTAGAAGCAGTCGCAGCAGCCAACATCAACAACAGCAACTGTTGCCGTCGCGTTTTTTGTTTTGTTTGCTTTTTGGTTTAATTTCCAAATTGTGTAGGGCAAAATCAAGCAACAAAACACTAACAGCAAACAACTACAACAATCTGCGGTTTTTAAATTCAAAACAACTTCTCCTCCATCGTCAATCAATCTGCAACAAAAATTCAAATTGTATTTATTAAAACAAAAAACTATTAATTTGCAAAGTAAACCAAATTATAAAATAAGGAACAGAATTCGTAAGATTTTTACACATAGTTAACAATTTTTGCAATTTTACACCCATGTTGTGCGTTTTGTTGTACGTTTTGCCATCTTTTTAATTATTAATTTTTATTTACAAGTCCCAGAAATTGTGTAACAAATATCAGAGCAAAGCAGAAGGAGAAAGAGAAACGAGAAGAATCCATGTAATTCACAGCAAAAAGAGGAAAAAAATACACAATACAACAAATGCAAAAGGCAACAAAGAAAAAGTAAAAAAAAACTTAAAAAAAAACATATTGGAAAAAATAAAAAAATTGAAAAACATATCGAAAATTGTTGTTTTTAATATTCATTTAAGCGTACTTAAGATTTTCGGAAGGAGATGGGGTCACTCGTAGATTTATCCTCACTTATAGATCACTAGCTTAATGCAGGTAGCTAACACCAAGCACCACCTAAGCAAGAATCAGTTTGACATGTATGGGACATATGCTTCTTATACTTGCAGGCAGAACAAGTTTATTTTCAATTTTTGCCACGCCCCCTCCCGCCCCCGCAAATTGGGAAAAAGTCATGTCTCATATATTTAGTAGTGTCTGGATATATTTAGTAATCAGGATTATTTGTCGATCCCCTAAAGGAATGGCTAAGATCGGATGAACGGTTGTCGAGTTATAAGGAAAACAAACAATTATGGGCAGCACCGGTCGCAACGGTGATGGGCAGCACTTCACAGGTACCGAGTCTGTTATTTGTTGTTTTATTTTGATTCTTTGTGGTTCTTAGAACTAGAAGAATGCAAAAAATAAAAAAAGGCGTGAGTGTGGCTTACACTCACGGGGCCGTGATGTGAAACATGTTGTATACGATATGATCCGCCTTTTACATTCTTGTGGTTGTGCGTTACTTTATACTCCATATTCAAAACTCGATACCCAGCTATCGATAATAGTACTCGACTCTTAAGTATTTGAACCTAAGTTCTCGATATTAAGTTCTCGATACTCAGTTTTTGATACTCAGTATTAAGTACTCGATACCAAGTTATCGATACTCGGTACTCGATTCTAAGAATTCGATACTAAGTACTCGATACTCAGTACTCGATTATAAGTACTCGATACTTTTTACTCAATACCAAGCACTCGATACTCAGTACCCGACTCTAAGTATTTGATACTTAGTACTTGATACTAAGAACTCGATACTTATTATTCGATTCCAAGAACTCGATACCAAGTATTCGTCACTCCGTACTCGATTTTAATTATTCGATACTAAGTATTCGGTACTTAGTACTCGATTCTAAATATTCGGGTCTAAGTGCTCGATGATAAATTTTAGATACTAAGTATTCTCTGTGTTTGTTTTTGTCTTTGTTTTTGAGTGTGTGTCTGTGGAAAGCATTAAAACTCGGAATTCCTCACCCACTAAAACCACCCCTACTCTCCGTTTTCCTCTTGCGGAACTACCGCTAAATATTACTTCACAAGGGGGGAGATGGCACGGAGGCCTCCACCAGATTCCTATCTAGGGTTTGAACTCGAATTGCGCTGTCGTTCAGCGCGACGCAAGGATTTGAGAATCTCGGCTGCCATGGTGCAAATAGCATTCCAATTGTTTTGCGAGCTAAGTAGGATGTCCATAAAGTCAGGTACTGTAAATGGCCTCCCAATAACTAGGCATAGCCCTTCCCGTTCCGACAGACAAAAAAAATATGTTCCGCGTCTTCTATGGTCCGCTCACAGTGTGTGCAAAACTGATCTGTCTCATGCTTAAACCTATAGAGATAGGATTTCAAGCATCCATGTCCAGTCAGTAGCTGTGTGAGGTAAAAGTCGGTTTGTCCGTGCTTTCTACCCACCCACGGCCTTATGTCCGCAGTCAGCCTTCTTGTCCAACAGCAGTTGGTCGTAGTACTCCACCTCGCCTGCCATTACGACACCGTTCTCTCTCGTCGATGGTTATCTGCCTTCCTGCTTTCCATTGCTAACAGGTCCAGCGGCACAATTCCAGTCAGTACCAGGGCCGCGTATACTGACACTGTCCGGAAGCTGCAGATAATTCGGAGAGCGCACCTCCTGTACGAACTCTTGCATCCTCGACTATATGATGGCACGGTCATTACAGGGGCCCATATTGGTGCTGCGTACATGATGATCGACCTTACCACGTTGCTTTTGTGTGCGGGTGGGTGCCTGTCCAGCCAATTGATATTGCAACTTTCAGAGATTGTAGATATTGGGCACATACACTACACTGCCAAATATGAGCTTGATATATTCATTGTAGCAGCTATTCAACATTTTTAATTGTGGGGAGGGGAGGAGGCGTGGCCAAATTTTGAAATATACTTGATCTGCGTAGGGACAATATGATTCTACATACATAATTTGGTGACTCTAGCTCTTCTAGTCTCCGAGATCTAGGTGTTCATACAGACAGACGTACATGGCCAAATGGACGCGGCAGTTGATGCTGATCAAGAATATATAAGTATACTTTATGGGGTCGGAGATTCTTCCTTCTGCCTGTTACATACATCTGCACGACTTTAGTATACCATTTTTACTCTACGATTAACGGGTATAAAAATTCCATATCTCTAATGCAGTGGTGCCCAAATTCACACAATCAAGCTTTGCGCTTGTGTGCGTTGCAGAGAAACACAAACCCAGTCGGACTTTGCAGAATGTGTTGAGAAATCTCTGTACATCTGGTGGCATGAAAACTCAGGGGTTTTGCAGCGAACGTCTCAGATCTTCCCTCCTACGACTTACAAAGTTAGTATATCTGCAGTACTGAGAAAGTATGAAATTTCTTAAGCCGAAGGCAGCTGATGACGTCACCCCAAACGAAAACGGTTGAAACCCCAGAGATTTTCGGCGTTTCCATTGCAAAAGGAAGCCGAAGGCTCAGGTGTTTGCAGGTACGACTGGGAAGTAAATGTCACAACAACAAGCAAACAAACAAATGCCTCGAGAGAGTACAAAAAGCCGAAAGCACGCTTCGTGAGAGAGCAAGCCGACGAGCGGGCTATTTATAGAACACACGTATTCTCTCTCTCTAATTATGATTATAATAATAGTTATCAGAATTATGAGTTTCTATCTCATGGGATAGGCTTTTGGCATTTTGGGCACCACTGCTCTAATGAAATAGCTGAACATTTTAAATTGAAATGTGGAAAATGGCTAAAAGTACCGTGCTCCTCATAGTTGGCGCCCCTGAATGTCGCTTTCAAAAATTTAAACGGGAAAACTTTTCTGGTTTCCCAAAAATGTCGAATGAATAAAAGGTCTAACCAACTTTTCCAGTCATTTTCACACGCTGCAAGCTGATTATTCAGAAACGGAAAGCCGCGTCTAATTTTTTTGCATACCTTAGCTTTGAAATCGAGTTAGAAGTCAATCGGATGAAAAAAAAATCCCCTAAACAATTTTTCAAGTATCGGAACCTGGACTCTTACTATTTAAGGCTTTTTAAACCCATCTTTATATCGCGAAGAACAGTTCTTATGAGATTTTGGAAAAAGAGGAATGATGGAATAAGTTAACTAACACCATCAATTTTATGACAAAAAGCATACAATACTATACTCTGCATCAAATGTTACAAAAAGGGGATATTATAAAATGTTGGTAGATCTAATAGGTGAAATGTATGTTTTACTGAGTACAGTTTTGGGAAAATAGAGAACAGATTCCACACCACTTTAGTTTAGATAACAACAGAATGAAACATAGTCCAACTCTAGCTTCACATCATGGAGAAAATCGTTAGGAAAATTCGCAGAAAAGAATCAAATTACAATTAAAAAGGGGTCATCAGAGTTGGTTCAGATTCAAGTATTCAGTGCTAAATTAATTGAAATACCAAAATATACTTACTGAACCAATTTGCAATCAATATTTGATGATTCTTCAACACAACTTTGCATATTTACTTTTGACTTTTAACAATTTACATAAATATATAAAATATTTGTGATTAAAACTAATCCCTCATCGACTTCGGCTTGCTCTGAAAGTATCTATCATCGATGAATCGACAGAATTCCACCAAATGCTTAAACTTTTGCACCGTCTGTGCCAGTGCCATGTTGGGCAGATTTGTTGTCAATATACTAAACAAATGTCCAAATGCAATGGCATCCAATTCGCAGGGCTGATCGCCGTAAAAGAATGGCGTATCCGGTGACTCTTTCAGTTTATATTCCAGAGTTTCGCAACATTTGGCCACCTTTTCGATGACATTATCAATATTCAAGTCATCCCATTGATATACTTTAAGCAAACGCAAGGCATTGCGACGTTTCGCATAGTTCTGCATCAGGCTGAGGGGCCAGGGAAAGACAACGCCGTTGCGGGGAGCGGTGACCTCTTTGTAGACACGCTCATTCTTGAAACTGATGTACAGCTCGGCCATGGTGAATATATTTTCCACCAGGGAGACATAGGTGCGCATATCGGCCTTCTCATCCTCATCCTGCCACGTGCCTATGGCCATGTCCTTTTGCTCAACGAAATTGACAATTGGCTCGAATTCGGCAAAAATAAAAGCACCCGCGCGAATGAAAGGCAACTTGGTCATCCGGCCACCGGGTGACATATGCTCAGCATTGGCACAACTACGCACGCCAAAGGGTAAATTGCACATCTTCAGGTAAGCCTTGACGGCCAGGCAACTGGCGTTTTCCGGCAGGAGGATTTGCTCCGCCTCGTAAGGCTGAAAGAGTGAGTGGAATAAGATTTGTAGGTGGGCGGGGTGTGCTCCAACGTTACCTGATACAGGGTAGCATCCTCTGGCCAAGGCTCTTCGGATAGTTTGTCCGCTGTGTGTAGCTGATTTAAATATTGTGATTGCATGGTAAAGACAAAAATTTCAGAATTAGTGATGAAGTAATAAACAGCTGCTTAGCTGGCGCTGCCAGACTGCTAGATAGAGGTCAGGTATGATATTTGTAAATAAGAGATGGCCAAACACTAGTTCTTATCACGGTGACAAGTTTGTAGTAGGCATTGATCAGGCGAATTTTCAAAGCACTCTCATAAACTTTTATTTCGAATGACAAAAGACTTTGGAAAAATATTCTTGACATAAAAACTTAGTACTGAAAACGTTCGAATTTTCCTTTAGCTGTCAAATTCCAGATAAAACAAAATTACTAATGGAATTTTTCCTAGCCTGATTTTACTCAGAAAGCAAAGCAATACACAAAAGTATTTTGAAAATTGTCACCAGTGCTGGCTAATACATTGTACAGCAACTAGTATTGCTAGAAGGTCCAAAAGTATCTAAAATTGCAAAAATAGTACAAAAAGTATCAAAACTGGCAACACTGTTTGCCACATTGATAGCTTGTGTGGTTTGCATCAAGCATTTGTTCAAGAAATATTGTGCAGACATTTAATCCTTGTGTCAACTGTCAAATTAGAGTAAAATGGAGAGTAAAACTAATAAAATGCAGCGAACAACTTTATTCATGCGGTGCAACCTCCACAGATGCACTAAACATATTGTTATACCTCTACATATTTTGGGTAGACAAACCGCCAGTAATACCGCTCTCTGGCTGATAGAAGGTGTTACCTGGAAAGCTAGTAACTCCGGCCACTCCACCATAATTCTGCATCAAGTGGCGATACAGCCGATGCTTACTCAGTACTAAGCTAGAAGATTGATTTGAGATGATATAAAATTTAGTTCGGCCCAATTGTTAATACAAATAAGACTGCTGGTAAAGAGCATTCAGATTTCAAAACAGCTCAAAATTGTTCATTCAAATTTATTTTCGTGAGTTCTGGGATCCAGCCTTAAGGTTGTAAATCCTTATTTGTTGTTGGGGAAGTAGTGCAAAGTGACCAATCCTGGTCTCTGGTGCCACACTACTGAGTTTACAACTCTCCTAGCAGCTATATTTCCTTTTCAAATGTCAGTATTTTCGTGGGTTTTAGGTTACCAATCTGGTTGGGGTAAAAGCAGCATGCTACTATATTTTCAATATTTTTTCGATCAAAAATAAAACTCAAGATTTGATTTTCAAGGGCGGCTAAAATCCAAAAGTCCAAAAGTTATTTTCGTCTTATTTCGTTGACATCTATCACAAGCCGGTGTCAGAACGAGGAGCCACTGGTAAATTTCGTCTTTGTCAATGAATTTCGCTTCCATAAAAATAAATTAATAAATTCAAAATTAGGTTTTATAGGTTAGCCTTGGTTCACTTTCTATGAATATAAAAAATTTTGCCACTGTACTTTTTAAATGGTAAACGAACGACAAATTAAAGTTTTTCCAAAAAATATTTCTTCAATTTCACGATTTCTTTGCCAGTCACGCTCACAGTGATTAATTAACTAATTAACTAGTTAGTGTCATCTCTAACAGAATGACGCACACTTGAAATTTTTTCTCGATTAGTGCCTATGGTCACACTGCTTTAGTTCTTTGCCTGTTTCGCTGCGTGTTTTTCGTTGTTTTCCGCTTTGTTTGAAAAATCAAATAGTTTATAACACATTATAGCTGTTGTTGTGCCTAAGAAGAAACAAAATTTATCCTTTTTAAAAGGTGAGTGCGCGCATATTTAGGTTTCCCACTCTTCTACACACACACACACACTCATGTACACATACCCACACTCTCCACTTCCTCTCGGTCTGTGCTTTGTGACAAGATCGGCCTTAAACTAAAAAGCTTAATAAGAGTCTTAAACAAATTCATGCTTATCGTCAAATGCCAGCTGCGGCACTCCTCAAAAATGTGGCGGCTGCCCAAATAAGCAAGAATAAAAAGCAGGCAGAACGATTCATTTACCGGCGGCCTTAGTAAGCGCTTGCTTGTATGTGTGTGTGTGATTCATTATTTTTCGTGCATATTTCTTTATCAAACATCGCTTCATTCCTTGAGTTATCCCCATACCATCACTTTGGCGGGGGGTCACTATCTCTCTCTCGCTCCCTCCCCCTGCTTAGGATTTTCTTAACTTTTACCTTAGGTCTGCCCATTTTGCATTCACACTTAATTAATTCTTTTGTTTTTTTTTGTGAATGTGTTTCGTGGAATACCAAAATTGTTGTTGGCAAAAAGTTTTTCAAAAATTCGTTCGAAATTGTTTAAAAATACATTTTTTATTTATTTTCTTGCCTGTTAGTAATAACATTTTATGTAAAATCCTAAACAGGGAAAATAGCGAGAAAAGTTATAATTGAAAATATGGGCATAAGGCCAGGCGACGTGTATTTAGATAGTGAAAAACAGAAAAAAACAACACACAAACCAGATAATAAAAAAAACCACTACAAAAGCCGTGTTGTATGGAAACGGGCTGGTAGGGGGAGGGCTCTGTTGTTGCCCATTCCCATTCTGGTCAATATTATTCAATGACGCCGCACGTTGGGGCGACTAGAGCAAATGTCGCGCAAAAATTGACTTTTTTTTTAGATATTGAAGAAATTTTAAATGCAACTTTAAAAATGATAAAATATTGCATAGTAATCCGAAAGAAAAATTGTCTGGGATGTTTGGTTCTCCCATAAGATGCATTTAAAGTTCACCTTTTTAATAAAGGTCCAAAAATTACATTTTTTGGTTTGCGTTTTCTCAGAAAGTCAGTTCCAAAATTCAAATGTCGCATTTACAATACGAAGCCATGATTGAAAGACATTAGTCATATCTGTATGTTTGTCAGAACCCTCTACCCGGATCTACATGGTTTTGTCGACCCTTAAAAATTGAATTTATAAAGAAAACTCCCAGTGTTTTGATGGCAAAAAATGATAGAGTCCAGAAATCAAGTTGAAGGCGCTGAAGTTAACCATCAGTTAATTCTTTCAATGATTGACGGAAAAGCTTTTAATCAGTGTTGCCATTTTTTGTCTGGACGGAGAGGAAAAAGCTTAGGAAATAGCTGAAAAGCGCATTGCACTTTTTACTTTTTATGTAATTTTATTATGTTATAATTTATTTATTAATTTATCATCTGTTTGACGAAGTTCCTCGTCCTCAGATACACTAACTTCCATTACCTTATATGTACATAGTAATGAGTTCCATTCGATTTCTGAGTTTTGGTTTTACCATATTGACAACTTCTGCGTTGGATCATGGCAAGGGCAACATCTGAATCGCGAATAAGGCTAACTCCAAAAATCCTTGATTTCCTCCAGAGACTCTGAAAGCTATTACTTCACTCCAAAACTTTATAGTTTCATCATTGTTCTGCCATTTTACTAACTGAATATCATCATATTGACGCTCAATTTTCTCAATTTCTTCTTCGGAAAATTCTTCCAAAATGGAAACAATGCTTTGATTTCTTGCTAGTAAAATTTTGTAATTCAAAAACATGTCAATATGTTGAAGAAAGTCAGGTAAGATTGTCAGGTAATCTAAAAACAATTGCTTAATCCAATGTATTCTAAGAAAATCCCACAAGTAGATCATTAACTCAGCTTTAGTTGCTTTATAAGATCAACTATGTAACTTATGCAGCAGGTTTGAGAAGATTTCTCCTTTTTTGAACTCATATCCTAGATATACATTTTGGCAGCAAATTTCTCTAAATCACCTACTTGTATATCAATAAACCTGGTAAAATAATCCATTTTTAGCTATCAAAGCCATCTACCTGATCGGTCCTCGGAACCTGCAGTCAGACTTCACAACGTTTTTGTTTAAAAACTTTCAGCATTTTTGTCAATCGATCTGCAAACTTGGCACTCACTTAGAAATGACAGCTTGCTGAACGTTAGTGGTTGCAATTCGGGTCGTTAAATGACATAGAGTTGACAAACTATCGATTTTCTTATAAGTTTTGATCGTCTAAATTTAAAATAAAGCTGACAAAAATCCGAAATAATTAAAAAAAAACAGAATTCTTCCCGCTGTTTTCAAAATTTTCCACGTCATCCGTTTAAAAAAACTGTAAATTACGGGGAAAAAGCTGATCTGGCAACACTGCTTGTAATGCATTGACGGAGACAACATCAACATGTAAGTGTTACATTTGCGGAGCAACCAGCAAACAATTACGAAATGTTATTAAAAAAAGTGAAAACAGAAAATTTGAGATTCGGTCTTTCAACTTTACATGGATGGATTCGGTTATTTGAATGCCTTTTGCATTTTTCCTTCAATTTTCCAATAAGAAGGTGGCAAGCCAGATCGGTGGAGGACAAAGAAATTGTTGCCAAGACCAAAAATCGAATTCAGAAAGAATTCAAGGATAAACCAGGCTTACATATTGATCTTCCGATAATATTTTTGGAGAACCTCGATGTTCTGAATAAAATGTTCATTACCTCGGACTCTCTAGTATTCAGTCATTTCAAGAGTCAGGAAAAAAATAAATCAAATACCAAAATCAGCCAAAATCAGTTAAAGAGGAATTCTGTAATCTAAGTAATTTTTTTTAAAAGTAGCGATGAAGAAGAAATAAAGAAAATTGTTAAAAAAAAAAATTAAAAAATTGGTTGTTTGGGTTTTTTTTTTTATAATTATCTCTGAAATCCAAAAAGTTTTGAAAACTTGGCCCGATTGTGCCTACGGAAACTATAGGATATACTTTTCCGATTGTGAAAAAAATTCTTTAAGTTAAGAATTTTGACAAAGAACCGTGTTGGCTAGTTTTTAACTTCCTATGTTTCGAAAAAAAATTTTATTTTGCAAAAACAGTTACATAAATAAATTTTGTGTTTTAATTCTAGTAAATATGAATATATTCCACTAAATATTTGTAGCTTTTAAGTTTTTTTGTAATACTTTATTACTCTTACAACTGAATTCCGCTGCATTATGGCGCGACTTAGGCTTTTTCGTCCCACTGTGCGACGATCTCCTCTCTCTCTTTCTCTTTCTCTCTTATACGATAAAGAGTAGAGGTTTTGTTTTATTTTGTGGCCTTATCTGCTTTAGTGGGTCCACATTTGGTTGGGTCGGCCTGTGCCTGCCTGCCTGCCTGCCTGTCCACCCATCTGGCCATCAATGCGTTAATAATTGGAATTTAATCAATAACATTTTGTTGTAGTGAAAGCAAATGTAACACAACGTTAACCCGTTGTGCGAAACAGATTTATACGCTTGAACTTATTGCTTATTGATATTGATAAGCATTAATATAGAGATAAAAACAATTGGGGGAAACAAGATATTTTGTTTGTTCATACGCCTATGTTAACCCGGATTGTAGTCTTTCAGGTCAGAAGCTTTTGCGTAAGGTTTCCTAGTCAGTCAGCTCTGTTCTGTCGAAAAATATCTGGAAAATTGCTCGTTTTTTACGGTTACCATAATTTGTTTACAAATTTGAGAAAATGAAACAATCAAATACCAAAAGAGAAGAGGCAATCAAGCAAAGGTCAGGGTGTTGTAGTAAAGGAATTTTGAAATTTAAAATTTCTGACGAGAAACTGTAGTTCATACCTGTGCTGCAAACCAACAAATTTTATTCGAACCTTCCGCAAACTAAAGGCTCAATACTTTTTGGCCAAAAGTTTTGGTAGTAAGTTGTAATAAATAGCAATTAATTTGCTGAATATCCACTAGATATAGTGTCTATAAGTTTATTTTCACAATTTAGTTTTCAATTTCCATGGCTTATAACCAGGTATTAATACCGAAACGATATTCGGTTCCGGTACAGGATTCCATATAAAAACTAACTAGATACCACCGATTGTACATTTTCAAATTTAGTTAATCATTTTTTCTCAACCTTTGTTTGCCCATTTAATGATTTAATAAAGACAAACTTATTTCGGTTTAATACCACTTCTTGCTTATTAAGATGTGAAAATTTTCTATAAAAAAAAGAAAGATAAAGCATGTACCAAGCATTCCATACATACATACATACTCATTCACAATATCATTATCGTATGTTAGTCAGCACTACTAAAAATATGCCTATGACCCACATGTTGTGTTGTTGCATTCCAAAAAAAAAAAAAAAAAAAACAAAAATTATAAATGTCGAAAGCAACCAAAAATCTCAACTAAACAACTCAATAAAACAACAACAATTAAACACTGCGTAAATCCAAATTAAATTCAATTAAATGATTAAATAAACATTGCTCAATCTGATAGATCCAACACCTGAACCATGGCCGAAACCGAGACGCAACATCATACCGAACATCATGATGAGGATGTGCATGACGCCAATTATCAGGCACCACCTGAAAAGACCATCGAAGAGATCATGGCCGCCGATCAAGAGGATGAGAGTTTGAGACGATACAAAGAGGCCCTGCTGGGTGCGGCACAAACTGAAAAGATTGTAGTGGGTAAGTAGATTTAACAACCAACAAGATAAGCAAAGTAATGTTAATATATTTTTGTTCTTTGATAAATCGATTGACAGAACCCAATGATGCTCGCAAAGTGATTTTGAAAAAGTTGGCCCTTGTGGTGGAGGGACGGGATGATATGGAATTGGATTTAAGCGGCGATACTAGTCAGCTCAAAAAGCAGGTAACTATTTATATGTTCATAGTTTAACAAAGTTCAGTCAAACTGTAGAGAAGAGATTTAACAATTTATTTAGCAGATTAAATCAAGTATATAATACTAAACTTAATAATAGTTTAACGAGCACTAGCTGCTGGGGCCTTCGACTCGCAATTCGGGCTACAGTGAGATTATATATTGAATTTGGCTTCTTTCATGAAGTTGTATATTTTCAAGATGTTTTCTTCTGAGGAGTTATCTAAACAGCCAGAGGGGCGCTGGGATCCAATGAGTTGAACCCTAATGCTCTCTAGTATACTCTAGTATACGGCCAGAATGTGAACTATGGTTAAAGTTTCCCCGCATAGTGGGCAGGAAGGTCGGGTCGTACCGGTCAGTAGGTGTTGATGTGTACATTGTGTGTGTCCGATGCGCAGGCGAATGAACGTTCCGATTCTTGAGCAGCTTGGGTTTATTCCAGTGTATCTGTGAATGAAGAGTCCCCATGCAGCCAGTTTGTTTTCATTAAGATGTAGCAGGATTCGATTCTTTATATCCTTGGCGTTGATTGGTGTAAAAAGAAAGGATACGGCGGACCTCATGTGTCAGAGGCAGCCTTGTCGGCGGCTTCATTGCCAGGAATCCCTTGGTGGCTGGGAGCCCAGAAGATGGTGATTTTTTTTTTTGATGAGTTGTGGTGAGATTCCTTATTTCTTGGACAGTGGCATCACTATGATCACTATGATGAGAGACTACAGCTATGCTTGCCACTGCCTAATTTACATCCCGCAAGAAGCCCAACATAAACATCAGCTTATACAACTCGGCCAAAAGAAACACATGCAGTTCGGAACTTCTTGCCCGCTTTTTAAGCGTAAAAGACAAGCTCGGAGATAAGACTTGGCTCTACACCAGGGGCCGGCATCTTGCTATCTGGTGTGCATACGAAAAATCTCAACGCAGCGCTGCTTCCACACACACGGTATAAACTGTTAAAGCTCCGCTGCGTTACGTGTTCGCGACGCAGTCGTTGCTACTGGAAAAGAGAGAAATTTTTGCGCTGCTCTCACACACACCAATGCAAAAATGTGAATGTATTTCTTGCCTGCCTCTGCTCTACACAGACGGCTCAAAAACAGCTGATGCCACCACTTTCGCCGTTGTTGACAGCGTAAATACCATTATTGCCGGAGGATCCCTTCCTTCATATAACTCCATTTTCACCGCAGAAGCATTTGCTCTACTAAAAGCCTGCCACCATGCTGCCAGTAACCATGGACAATATGCAAAAAAAGAGAAAAGATGTTATTACCTTCTATCCCAGATAGAGTCGAAAGCCACATCTGTACTGATTAGAATAGCATATAGCAGCTTACGCATAACAGAATTGCAACAACAACTTCTTTTGTCCTCTTGATGAAATTAATACCCTTGTTCCACTGGCAAACACCTAACCTCCCTCATTCAGAAAGTGTGATGTTTTCTTGTTCCACTGACGGATTAGCATTACGGTCTTACTAACTTAAACAAAGAACAGCTTTGCTTGCAATTGTGAGTCTAAGTTCGCCCTCCAACTCACCCACTTATGGTTGGCCCTACATGTTGCAGTCAGTTTTCGGTATGCATTGATAAAAAATATGATGGTAATTTAAGATTCTATAACAAAGAAAGAAAATTTGGCCTTTACTTTGGCCATGCACTTCCTATGGGGTTAGTCAGATTTCAAAGAAGGGGGCTTATAAACTTTTCCTTTTCTGCTAAGACCCTCCCCCACTGAGCTTAAACCCTCTCAGCTGTTCCAAATGGTGCCTTTTTTGAAAATGTTTCGATAAAATTTAGAAGATCTAGCTTTTTGCGGAAAAGGCTAGACTGTTGCTACGGCAAAGTGTCGTTAATTTAGAGATAATACAATCGATACGAACACCAATAGTGAAGTTGATACGTCATACAAATAATTATATGCACGCTTTTTCAAAAAAAAAACTTTTTCAGTCGTTTCTTTTGGTTGTAAAGTGTTAAAAAAAAATTTGTCACTTGTGTAATGTTTCTTATTTATGTTCTTACTTTGGTCTTGCTTACGTTGGTTTAAAGGTTTTTTGTTAGTATCATCTTTCCTTACTTTGCGTCCGCTTTTACTGCTTTTTGTTTCCCTTTTGGCCGTATCGTTTAAACAGCAATCCCCCAGTTTCATGGTTGCCTTATCGCCACTCTGAATTTTTCTGGCCTTAATCTTTAATTTTGCTACCTCTGTCCACGTCTAGCTCTATACACCTTCTTCGTTTTTCTTTCCTTTGAGCGACGCATACCAGGGCCACGCAACCTCGCTAATACCGCCCCTTGTATTTCTATTAGTAATTTTTTCACATACGTGCCTCCGTATTGATGTCTAAGCGTCTTATAGCCGCCAAAGCTTTGGTTTGGTATTAGGTATGTTTAAGGATCGATTATGTAGATTTGACGATCTACTTCTTGTGATTTAAGTCCCCTTGCCCTTATTTGACCCTACTCATCGAATCCTCCGCGACGTCGACTGGTTGCACGTTTACTTGGGTCTCGCCGCTGCCGTGCTAGCAACACAAAGTGGAGCAAAATTATTCTGCACTCCTTTGGGGACTCCACAAGTAACTTGTAAAGTATTCGACGTTGAGTTCTTTATAGTAACTTGCTGGGTACGATTTGGCCCATAAGAATGAATGAGATCGTTATTAACTAAATCGAATGTTTTACTGAAAACATCTAAAAACATCTTTTATAATTAGTCCAATGTTTGATTCACTTAAGATCTATTTGGAGTTGTCTTTGTTAATCTTTGTCCCATCATTTTTTTATAAGTTATCTAAATTTACCATCTTTTTATGCCAATTTCAGCTCTTTGTGATTAAGGAAGGTGTTCAGTACAAGGTGCGAATTGATTTTATTGTGCAACGTGAAATTGTCCATGGCCTTAAATATGTGCAGAAAACCTATCGAATGGGTGTACCCGGTGAGTGTAAGGGGAGTTTAGATAAGTGAAGGGGTCAATTAAAAACCACCTTATAGCGGGAGAATTTATTTTCTCTCTACATTTTGCTCACTATTCCCAGCACTTGTGGTTCTTCCCTTTGACACTGGGTTTAGCTTGTCTCTGGGCCAATAGATTTCAGTTTTTATTCCAATTTAGTCCCAAGCAGACGTGTTTTTTTTTAGCAAGAATGGGTGGTAGTGATGGCTTCAATGGCACAGCCCTATTCTGTGGTCTCTTTAGTGTGGTTTATATTGTATTCATAACATTTGCCATTTTTACCATTGTAATGTGTTAAGCATTTGCTCTTATCTGTTTAAATGCCTTAACCTTTGTGGATATTTTATTTGCATTGCCCTGCCTTAAGTTGTGGGTAAGATTTGGTTTATAATTAGACATAAAAAGAAACAATCCTCATAATTTAACCATTTTTTTGTGTATACTCTTCTTGTTTAGTGGACAAAATGACGCATATGGTTGGCTCCTATCCGCCCAAAAAGGAAATTCAATTCTATTTGACGCCCGCCGAGGAGGCACCCTCTGGCATGGTCTCGCGTGGCACTTACTCTGTCTCTTCGGTCTTCACGGATGATGATAAGCACATACATCTGAAATGGGATTGGACTTTTGAGATTAAAAAGGACTGGGCATAAAATCTAGACACTCCCCCCACACACACACACAACATTTGGTTTAATTTCAAGCCCAAAATTCATGTAATATGTAAATTAATTCTTTTTCCCAAAAATGTGAAGTATTTTTGTTAATGGTATTAAATTGAAACTATTTTTGTATTTAAATTAATTAATGTAAAGTATTTTTGATACCCTCCCCAATCATTACCAATTGAATGTGTGTAAATTGAACAAGAAAAGCAATTCTCGCCTATGTTTCTGTATAAGTCATCAGTCAAGTCGAGCACTCGATCAGTCAGCCAGTCAGTTCTAAAATGCCATTGCATATGTTTAACATACAATTTCAATACTGAATAAACTTTAAGAAAGTTGCCTGCATTTCGTCATGTATTTAAAATGTAAGTGAAATTCACAAATCCAAAGATGATTTCATGGAGATGCATTTGATATTTGGCAAACAAAAAAAACCAACAAACCGCAAAAAGTTATACTGAAAACTCTACCCTATTCTAACTAAATATACTTATTGTATGTATCTGTCTCTATGTAATTTGTGTAAAATTTATGCGAATGCAAAAAACAATAATGCAACTGAAAAGCAATGAAAAATAAAATATATTTAAATATATACATAAAATGCATCATTTATGTTGCTATTTTTTTTAAATTTGAATCTTTTAGTGGAACCGATGTTTGTTTTTGGAATTGAAAAATATCGAAATCTGAACTCAAAAGTATTAATATAACTATTTTTTCAGATGCTTTCATATCAAACAAGTAAGGGAGCTGTAGTGGAGTGCCCCGACTACAAAATACCCTGTTCCCTTGACTTCTTATGTTTTTATACACATATACATACACTCGCACAATTCTTCTTCTTCTTTGGCAATCACAACCGTTTTACGGTCTCGGCCGCTGCCACTAATGCCCGCCACTCGCCTCTGTCCCGAGCGACATTCCACCAGAAGGACACTCCCAGGTTCGCAATGTCTCCCTGCACCTGGTCACGCCATCTCCGCTTTGGTCGACCAGGCGGGGGAGTGCCTCCCAACTCTATCGCATGCCGATTGTACACACGCTTTGCTGGAGCGTTATCATCCATACGGGTAACATGTCCTATCCAGCGCAGCCGCTGTTGTTTTATGCGCTTGACTAGGT
Source organism: Lordiphosa collinella (assembly GCA_018904265.1). Classification (NCBI taxonomy): domain Eukaryota; kingdom Metazoa; phylum Arthropoda; class Insecta; order Diptera; family Drosophilidae; genus Lordiphosa; species Lordiphosa collinella. The sequence goes on from JAEIFV010000254.1 coordinate 338,876, forward strand.
CAGTGTCCCCATAGAGCTCATACAGTTCGCGATTCATTCGGATGCGAAATTCGCCGCCAACGTTTAGAGGTCCATAAATCCTCCGAAGAACTTTTCTCTCGAACACGCCAATTGCCGCCTCATCCTCTTTTGTCATTGTCCATGCTTCTGCGCCGTATAGCAGGACTGGGATGATAAGCGACTTGTATAGCGCAATTTTTGTTTTCCGAGAGAGGTCTCTGCTCTTGAACTCCTTATTGAGCCCGTAATAACATCGGTTTGCAAGAGTAATTCTTCTTCGGATTTCCAGACTGGTGTTGTTGTCGCTGGTTATCGTCGTTCCGAGGTAGACAAATTCCTTAACAACCTTGAAGTTGTAGTTTCCCATTGCAACAGATTGTCCAAGCGTAGACTCACTGCGCGTTGATTGTAGGTACTTCGTCTTATCCTCATTTACCGCTAAGCCCATAAGTTTTGACTGCTTCTCTATCTCTGAGAACGCCTTTTTTACCACAGATTCGCTTTTGCCGATGATGTCAATATCATCGGCATATGCAAGTAGCATGTTATCTCTGGTAAAGATGGTGCCCGTTCTGTTAGCATTTGGGCACTGGCGCAGTATGTACTCCATCAGCAGATTAAAGAAGTCGCACGATAAGGTATCACCCTGCCTAAAACCTCTTTTGGTATCGAAAGGCTCGGAGCGGTCTTTACCTATTTTGACGGAGCTTTGTGTGCTTCTCAACGTCATCATGCAAAGTCGAACGTACTTTGCTGGAATACCAAAGGTAGACAAGCCTTCAAAGAACTTTGACCTTATCGGCGTGTCAAAGGCGGCTTTGTAGTTAACAAAAAGGTGGTGGGTGTCGATATTTCTCTCTCGGGTCTTCTCCAGGATTTGTCGCAATGTGAATATCTGGTCCGTGGTGGATTTGCCAGGTCTAAAGCCACACTGATAAGGTTCAATCAGTTCACTTATTCCCGGCTTTAGACGTTCACATAGGATGCATGATAGAACCTTATATGCGATGGGAAGAAGACTGATCCCGCGGTAATTGGCGCAAACCGCAGGGTCTCCTTTTTTAAATACTGGACAGAGTACACTTAGGTTCCAATCTTCGGGCATGCTTTCTTCAGACCATACTCTGCATAGGAGTTGGTGCATGCACCTTACCAGCTCCTCACCGCCAGCCTTGAACAATTCAGCAGGCAGCTCATCAGCGCCAGCAGATTTGTTATTTTTTAGCCTTTTTATGGCTAACAAGACTTCATTATGGTCCGGCGGATCTATCTCTATGTTATCGATTGGTGGTGTCGCTACTTCCCCAGAGGCGGCATTGTGTTCGTCATCACCTCCCAGCAGGTTAGAGAAATAGTTTCTCCATTTGTCTAGTGCCACTTCCGGATTTCTGACCAGATTTCCGTGCTCGTCCTTCAATAGTGTGACTCTGGGCTTAAAACCTTCGGTTAGTTGCCTAATCTTTTGGTAGAATTTTCGAGTCTCACTCCTTCCGAACAGCACTTCGACTTCCTCCCTCATGCGCTTTTCCTGCTCATTTTTCTTCCTTCTGAAAAGGCGCTTCTCCTCTCTCCTTTTCTCCCGGTATCTCTCATTAACAGCCCGCGTTGCTCCCGACTGCAGAGTTCTCCTGACTGTTTTCGGGAGTTTTCGGCGAATCCGAGAATCTCCTTGGCAGCTGTACTCATAGAGTGTGAAATATGCTTCCACTGTTCGTCAACACCAGGAGGGCCAGGTGGGGTTTCCCTGAGCAGCTGGGTGAGTTTTGCTGAGTAGGCTTCGGATGTCCGTTGTGATGGACACTTCATTGGTGTTTTCCTACCTTCTGGACATATTTAGTAATCAAAATTATTTACCGATCAGCCAAAGGAATGGTAAAGATCGGATGACCGATAGTTGAGTTATAAGGCACCGGTCGCAACGGTGGCTGGGTGGCTCAGCGGTTAGTGTGCGCGACCGCTGAGCATGAGGTCGTGGGTTCGATCCCGCCTCGGAACATCTAATGAAAAGTTTTTTTCTTTGAATAAAACTTTACACCCGGCCACACCTCTTGCTGTTGGCGCCAGCATTGCGGTAATTAGCCATGAAAAGCTTCTCAAAAACTGCCGTTCAGATTCGGCGTTAAACTGTAGGTCCCTTTCTCTTGTGCTAAAATTAGAAGCGCACAAGCCAAGAGATTGAGAGAGGCTCGGCTTTGGCCCCTTGGGGCTGTGTCATCTTGACAAGCCAATTTTACTTACTTTTACCGGTCGCAACGGTGATGGGCAGCACTTCACAGGTACAGAGAATGTTATAGTCGGACTTGACCGACTTTTATTCTTGTTTTTACATATTATGATGCCTCTTAAAGATGAAACTATAAATTGTTTTTTGAATTAAAGCATTAAGAATTCTATTTCCATATTTTTCGAAAGATAATGAAATGATTTACCTCTTCAGGGCCAAAATGGTGCTACTTAGATACCAATTCCACACTTCTTAGCGCTTATCACTTGACGATGACGACGATGTTTGTTTGGACCAGAAGCAAATGTCATAAATTGTGGGTAAGTGCGAATTACTCATACGCCAAGTGAGTCCATAAGACCGCACAAGTCTTTGTAAGGTGCACACTAGAGAGCGGAGCGCAAGGTGTGCTGCTCTCTGTTTACATATGGCCTTTGCAACATACTTGTTGCTCAACATGCTGCCTGCAGTTGGCAGCTTGTTGCTCAACATGTTGAAATGTGAAGGCAAATTCATTTGCACTCAGGCAATCTTGAATGCAGGGAACCATAACAAATTAAATATTTAAACGCACATTTGTCTTAAATACGCACACAATTGCATAAATAAATAAATTGGTTGCTCTTAAAATTGCTCAAGAGGCAAATGGCGGGAAATGCGTGTATCCAAACATAAGCGGGGAGGCAAGCCCAAGGCAAGGCGGCAACGACCTTTGAACTTGGTATATCAAGATAATAAGAGCAAAAATTTGAGATAAAGGGAAGAAGGAATGGGAATTATAATTTGGAGATTAATTTGTGATTGTTTTCATTAGGGAAAACGAATTTTTAAAGTAATCAAAACACAGGTAATTTTTACAAACCGAAAGCATTTTCTGGAACAACACACCCGTATAAGCTTATTAAAAGGTCTAGTAATTAAGTAGCAAGTTGCTGATTTGCAAAGTCATGTTTGGGAGGATATGACTTAAACCTCCACCCTGAAGGAATTGTTAGCTTTTTTTGTTTCTGATTCCCACCAAAATAAAGTGGTCGGATATGTCTGTCCATATCATACATTTTCATATTTCTTCAACCAAAAATACACGCAAAATTGTTTCAATTTATTAACAAAAATCTAATAACGAAAATAAAAACAAAAAGCAACTCTCCCTACGAACATAAGCTCCCACCTACACCGCAAATATGAAATGAAATTCATCATACGCCACGTAGGTCAAAACAAAAAAACCAACTTCTGGCACGTTCCTACACATCCTCCGACGCATACTAAGTGAAAGTTGGTAGTAGAACCAGCAAAGCTACCGAAAAGTTGCTCAAATCTTTTGTTAGATTCAATTAAATACAAAAAAGTTGTGGCATTTAAGAGGCTTAACACAATTTAAACCCAACACATAAGGGAAAAGGAGTAGCTAAACTGAAACTAATTAGAACTTTGACAAACATCCTTTTGTCAGCTTTGTTTGATTAACTAAGCTTTTCATAAAACTCACAGTGTGAGTTGGCATTGTTTGGCTCCTACATTTGACAGTTATTAACAGCTCAAATCCTATTAAGGAAATTATTTCACATAAAATTGGTTTGAAATGTGAAAGAGTGATAAATTCTCATTCTTAAACTAACATTCCATGTCCATCAGTGTCTTTGTCTTTGGCTCTTATATGATTGACTGACATTGGACAGAAATGCTGCAGCTTCCTTGCTGATGTCATACTGGTCGTATGGACATCAATTGTTTTCTGCCATGGCCCTTGGCCTGCAGATGCATGGTGTTTGGTTCATGGTTGGGAGAGAAGAAAAACAAACAAAAAAAAAAGTCCTTCCACAGCAAAATGGCGGTAATAAAGTAGGAATGAAATGAAATAAAAAAAAAACACAGAAAAGAAGGAGCAACAGGCTTTACACACATACATATAGAGATATACATTAGGCCGGACTTTCCTAGTATGAACGATTTAGCTACATATTCATTACATTCTATTTATTGGTTATTGGGTTAACTCTTAGATTAAGGAATATAACAAATTTATATTATTTTATTATCTTGGCTCAAGCAGTGATTTGTTTCTGACATCAAACATCCAACATAGAAAGAAATCCTTGAATCGTCCTTCTTGTTGAGTTTTGTATCAGAGTATCTGTCAGCCCGTGTAAACAGAAGTCTGAGCCTTCTCAGCTGAGCGCTCAGGTGTAATACAACCGGCTCAAATTAAACTGACCGCACAGCAGAGCGCTCAATGAACCATTGGTTTTGCAACTGAGTCAACTAAGCTTCTCAGACATGTGTAAATGCTGAACTAAGTTGCTCAGCTGAGTTTTTTTGACACTCAGGTCAGATAAACTCAGTTGAGCTATCAGGTCGTGTAAATTGAGCTTTAAATTTTTTGATCTAAAGCTAAAGGTTGATTTTTATGCTATTTAGTTTTTCAGTTCACATTTTTTGACACCTCAATCGTGATTCGCTACATAAACTAAAGTAAAGTAAAATCGGCTTGTCAGATGACACAGCCCCAAGGGCAAAGCCGAGCCTCTCTCAATCTCTTGCTTGTGCGCTTCTAATTTTAGCACAGAGCCACTTAACCCGATCTAACGCAGTTTTTGAGAGCTTTTCATGGCTAATTACTGCAATGCTGGGTCAACGCAAGCCGCGGAAAACATTTAAATGAAATAATCTTAGAAAAGTAAACGGCAGACATTGATTTGTTGCTCAAAATAAATATTTCATTTAAAAAATACGCTTAAAAATCACCATTTAGTTATTTTATTTATAGACAGTTTGCGTTGATTTGATTTTAAGTTCGATTTAACAAAAAAAATAGGGAAAAGTTAAATTCATGCTCGAGCCGAAGTCTTAAACACACTTGCAGCTTCCGTTGAAAACTAAAAAGTTTTTCTAACTAAGACTACTTTTTTGGACCTTATTTTCTATGGGATCGATACTATAAAGATGTCTTACTTCGACCAAACTTGGCGAAACCATGGAAAGCATAATACACTGTTAATTACGAAATTTGGAGGCGATCCCATTTAAAACAAAAAGTTTTTCTCACTAGAACTTCTTTTTCGATCGATCATTCATACTGCAGCTATATGCTATAGTCATCCGATTTTGATAAAACTTTGTAGAAATGTGTCCAAAGTATATAAAATAAGTGTATGCCAATGAAAAGGACGTTTTCATTAAAAAAAAAAAGTTTTTTCACTAGAACTAGTTTTTCGACCGATCGTTCCTATGGGAGCTATATGCTATAGTCATCCGATTTCGACCAAACTTTGAAGAATTGTGTAAAAGTATATAAATTAAGTGTAAGCCAATGATAAGGACGTTTTCATTAAAAACAAAAAAGTTTTTCTCACTAGAACTAGTTTTTCGACCGATCGTTCCTATGGCAGCTATATGCTATAGTCATCCGATTTCGACCAACCTTAGTGAAATCATGGAAAGGGATAGTAAACTAAGAAATACGTACTTTGGAGGCATTTCCATTAAAAACAAAAAAAGTTTTTCTCTTTAAGACTAGTTTTTCAACCGATCGTTCCTATGGCAGCTATATGCTATAGTCATCCGATCCGGCCGGTTCCGACAAATGTGCAGCGTATTTGTACCAAAAGACTTCGTGCAAAGATGGCATAGAAACAGACGGACAGACGGACAGGGCTAAATCAACTCAGCTCGTCGTGCTGATCAAGAATATATATACTTTATGTGGTCGGAGATGCTTCCTTCTATGCGTTACAAACATCCAGACAATTTTATAATACCCTTTGCAAGGGTATAAAAACAATGACAAAAACAAAGACAAGAACGAAGACAAAAACAAATACAGAGACAAAAACAATCACAAAAACAGAGAAAAAAACAAGACAAAAACGACCCTCTAGTACGGCAGTCACAGAATTCGCGTTAACCCAGCGTTGCTCTTTGTACGGTGATGCGTCGTGACGACAACAATTGTCGCTTTTCTGCATGGCTTTCGTTCGCGTCGCTCCGCCTCGGCATTTTGTCTATCGAGCGTCGCTCATGTCGGTTCCTGCATGGCATTGCGTCGACCTAGCGTGCCTGGAGAGTCGTTATCGTATTGAGCGGACATCGCCTTGCAAAATACGTCAGTCGAACTCATTGTAAGGGTTATAAGGGTGGGTCGACGACAGTCACAAAATCGTCGACGGAACGTTAATACAGCGTTGGTCGGCAGTACTAGAGGGGAAGACCAAAACAAAAACAGAGACAAAAACAAAAAGCATACACAAAAGCAAAGACAAAAGCAAAGTCAATAACAAAGACAAAAACAAAGACAAAAACAAACACATTAACAAACACAAAAAAAGACAAAAACAAACACAATAACAGACACAAAAACAAACACAAAAACAAAGACAAAAACAAGCACAAAAAAAAAACAAAAAAAAAGAGCAAAACAAAGACAAAAACAAACACAATAACAAACACAAAAACAAACACAGAAACAAAGACCGAAACAAAGTCAAAATCAATGACAAATATTTACAAACACACAGAATACTGAGTATCTAAAATTTATCATCAATTGCGACGAGTTTCCCATCCGAATGAATCGACTGAACGAGCTCTATGGGGTCACTAAGCTTGTCCAGCGCATAAAACAACAGCGGCTGCGCTGGATAGGACATGTTACCCGTATGGATGATAACGCTCCAGGAAAATGGGTGTAAAGTCGGCATGCTAACGAGTTAGGAGGCACGCCCGGGCCGAGTCGACCGAAGCGGAGATGGCGCGACCAGGTGGAGGGAGATATTTCGGAGCTGGGTGTGTCCTTCTGGTGGGATGTCGCTCGGGACAGAGGCGAGTGGCGGGCATTAGTTGCAGCGGCCGAGACCTTAAAACGGTTGTGTTGCTATCATCGAGGCCAAAAAGAAGAAGAAGAAGAAAAATTTATCATCGAATATTTAAAATCGAGTACTAAGTACCGGATACTTAGTCTCTAATACTTAGTATCGAATACTTAGAATCTAGTACGGAGTATCGAGTACTTGGAATTGAATAATAAGTATTGAGTACCTAGTATCAAGTACTAAGTATCGAAAACTTAGAATCGGGTACAGAGTATCGAGTGCTTGGTATTGAGTAATACGAATCGAGTACTTGGAATCGGGTACTGAGTATAAAATACTGAGTATAGAGTACTTAATATCGAGTACTTAGCATCGAATACTTGGAATCGAGTACTGATTTAGAGAATTTGGTATCGAGAACTCAATACTGAGTATCAAATACTGAGTATCGAGTACTCAATATCGAGAACTTAGTATCAAATACTTATAATCGAGTACTATTATCGATTACTGAGTATCGAGTTTTGAATATGGAGTATAAAGGTAACGCACAACCGCAAGAATGTGAAAGGCGGATCATATCGTATACAACATGTGTCACATGAAGGCCCCTTGAGTGTTAGCCACACTCACACCTTCTTTTTTTTTGCATTTGCTTTATGTTTGAGGTCTTAAGAACACGTGGTGAAAACGGCAAGGTAATGTCTTGATAAATAAGCGAGTTACAGCCGAAAGCGTAAACGGGTCGTCGCTGACCCGACAGTCATTCCTCAATTTTCAAACGCGTTTTTCTCGAAACCACGTTTTTCAAGCGATTGCCTTGAATCTGGTTGTGCTTTATTCTATATACAATTTTCTAGATGCCAGAGGATTTTGTTTTTCCTTCCTTAGCTTTTTTTTATAAACAAAATAATTATTCATTTTTGGCCCAAAAAATCATTTCTTATGTTCAAACGTTCGCCATTTTGTCATATATCGATATTGTCAAAATGACAACAATGAAACTACTGAATTAAAGCATCTATTTTTATAATCTTTCTGGTTTTTTGCTTTCTGATGATTTTTCAAGAAACGCCAGTGGGTACCGTGTATGAAGATTTTTTGACGGCCCTTCAAGGAACATGCGATATGTCCAAATATTTTCGATATTTTTTAATAAACAAAAATTTAACATTTTGTTAAATGTGTATACTTTTATTTAGTTTAAGCTCCGATCCGAAATTCAATATAGTTTTCCTACAAAAAAATCTCAAAAATAACCTTTTTTTTGGCCTTCTAGGTGTCTAGGTGCAGATTTTGTTGCTCACAATTTTAATTATGGTTATGTGTCGTATGAGTAATTTATTTTACACTAGTCAAATAAAGTTATTCGTTTTTAAAATCTACTTCAACCAATTGTCCCTTTTTTGAGGTCCAGTCAAATATACATAGACAAATGCATATGGACTTCCATTTTGTGCTCATTTAGGCGCGCACTCAGCTGCAGCTGCTGCCAGGAAGTTTGCTATGCAGTTTATGCTACCCCATAAATGCCAGGCATCTCCACATAGAGTGGAAAATGTATATGAATGTTGTGTGCGGCATATGTGTTGATATTGAGTGCCACAGAATTTAAAAATATTTTTCCTTTTTTACTCTGGGGATTAAAAATGTGCTTTATTATGGTTTTTAAAGAGCTTACCAATAGGAATGTCCTTACGTTGTTAGCTTATGGCGGGCATCTTTTTTTTTTTACCAATATTTGTCATGCACTGCTATTTTATTCATATATTCAGTAAGGTTTGTCATTTAACAAAGCTGGGAGGTACAACTTTAAAGCTTAAACCAATTCCATTTCAACCTAAATGGGCGCAGTTTGGCTAAAGATTTAAAGAACAGCTTTATCCTGGTTAATGATATATTTTTCATTTAATTTATTCCATGAGCTTTCCACACGAAGCTTTTAATGTCATATTTACTAGATACAGGCCAACCGATGATGATATTAACAACATAAAATATAAATAGAGAAAGTGACAAAAATCTGGATCCACTTGGTCCGGTGGGAACTATTTGAGATGCATTGTGAAATCCTATGTCCTCCTAGTACCCTAAAAACTAGAACAACGCACAGTAATTTAAAAATATAGCACAGAAAACCGCAGTATATGCAAAAGCTCATCCTTCGTCTGTGCCGAAGTTTTAAAAGATATTACAGACAAATCACAAATGGAAAATCATCCAATGGCAGCTTCAATAAGTAAAGCCAATCCAATCCACGCGGTTCCGACATAAGTGCAGTGTGTAGCTAAAAGTTGACTCTGTGCAGCTCGACGGACAGACGGACGGACAAAGCTCAATCGACTCAGCTTGTCATGCTGATCAAGAATATATATACTGGGCGGAGATGATTCCTTCTATGCGTTCCAAACTTCTGGGCAAAATTAGTATACACTTTTTAAGTGTATGAAAACCGCTGGTTAAATTTAATCCTTTTATTCTTTGAATCTCGACTTAATGGATTTTTCACTCAATTCAAGCTTTTTAAGCCTTTTGAACTTATTTCATTCCAAATGTGCTTAAGGCCAATATACACTACCCGATCGCTCAGCTGAGTTTTCGTCAGACCTGAGTGTCAAAAACTAAGCTGGGCAACTCAGTTCACCCTTTACACAAGCATGAGAAGCTCAGCTGAGTAGTTCAGATGGCTACTCAGGTCTGACAGAAACTCAGACGAAAACTCAGCTGAGTAATAAGGTCGTGTAAATTGGTCTTTACTTCAATCCCTTTCGAGATGTCATGTAAATAAACGAGAGCGTGAGTTAAAGACGGTCCTGCGCGATTGCGATATACTCAGGGGAATTAACAGAGCATAAACATTAATGTGAACATTTCAACATTATGTAAACAAATAGCGACTGGCCAAAAGTATGCAACGTTCTTTTTAATAATTTTTATACCTCTGTCATTTATTATCTGATCCTTATGAAAATTTCAGAGATTGTAGATATTGGGCACATATCTTAAAAATTGTTGCTACCGCCGATCGCTTATTGCCTATACGAGATAGTCTTAAGTCTATAGTCCACGCATCGTAACGCCATGCCCGCCAACAGCAATCGTCCAAACGACCACGTCAATCGCAACGCAACGCAACGTCAATCCAACATCAATCGTCAACCGTCAATCGTCCATCGCCTACCGCTATCGCCTATCCGCTAAAGCCTATCGCCTACCGCCCATCGCTGTTCCAGCAACTAAGATATCAGTTAAACGAGCGTCTTAAACACTTAAGTTTGTTCTTTCTGTTCTAGGAGCTTGTATAGATAAACAGCTCCTAGAAGGACGTTATTTTTATGGGCTGTTCGAAAGAAGTGTTTTGTAGGCCTGTTTAAGCGCTACAAAATAACTGAAGACAGTAAAGTAAAATTGCAAATATTTTATGAGATATAGACCTGACTTTTTCAAAAAAATTAAATTTTCCTATGAACAACAAAGAACAAGAAAGAAAGTCGGTCAAGCCCGACTATAACATACTCTGTACCTGTGAAGTGCTGCCCATCACCGTTGCGACCGGTGCTGCCCATAATTGTTTGTTTTCCATATAACTCGACCACCGTTCATCCGATCTTTACCATTCCTTTGGCAGATCGATAAATAATCTTGATTACTAAATATGTCCAGAAGGAATCTATAAAACTGTGGAAGATATGACGTTTTTTCCAATATGCGAGGGCGGGAGGGGTCGTGGAAAAATTGAAAATAAACTTGATCTGCCTGCAAGTAATGGGTGATTTTTTAGCTATTTTTTTTTTTGGCAACACTGGTTTAAACAGCTCACGCACGTTTCGTGTTTTGTTTCACTGTCAAACATCTTCAGTTTGGTCTATAATCTAACCATGAATCGTCTTACAAACGAACAACGCTTGCAAATTATTGAATTTTATTATCAAAATGCGTGCTCTGTTAAGAAAGTTCATCGCGCGCTTCTTCCATTTTATGGTCAGTTTAATCGACCCACTCTGAAGCGGCTATTCGGGCTATTGTGACTAAATTTCGCACCAAATTTACATTGTTGGACACGCTTACGTAGAGTGCGAACTGAAGAAAATATCGCAGCTGTATCGGCCAGTGTTAATGATGACCATCAATTATCGATTCGTCGCCGTTCGCAGCAATTGGGCCTTTGTTACTCAACAACGTGGAAAATTTTGCGGAAGGATTTAGGTGTGAAGCCTTTCAAAATACAGCTGGTGCAAGAATTGAAGCCGAACGACCTACCGCAACGTAGAATTTTTGGTGAATGGGCTCTTGGAAAGTTGGCCGAAGATCCACTTTTTACCGAAAAATTGTGTTCAGCGACGAAGCTCATTTTTGGCTCAATGGGTACGTAAATAAGCAGAATTGTCGATTTTGGAGTGAATATCAGCCAGAAGCATTGCAAGAGCTACCAATGCATCCAGAAAAAGTCACAGTTTGGTGCGGTTTATGGGCTGGTGGCATCATTGGACCGTACTTCTTCAAAGATGATGCGAATCGTAACGTAACTGTGAATGGTGAGCGCTACCGTGAGATGATATCCAACTTTTTTTTGCCCAAAATGCAAGAGCTTGACTTGCATGACATGTGGTTTCAACAAGACGGTGCCACATGCCACACAGCACGCGCAACAATGGACTTATTGAGGGGCGAGTTCGGTGAACATTTTATTTCACGTTCGGGACCGGTCAATTGGCCGCCTAGATCGTGCGATTTAACGCCTTTAGACTATTTTTTGTGGGGCTATGTTAAAGCTCATGTCTATACAGACAAGCCCGCTTCAATTGACGCATTGGAAGACAACATTGAAGCATTTATTCGAAAGATACCGGCCGAAATGTTGGAAAGAGTATGCCAAAATTGGACTAAGCGGATGGACCATTTGAGGCGCACTCACGGTCAACATATGCATGAAATAATCTTCAAACATTAAATTATATGGACCGTACTATCGATTCAAATAAAGATTTCATGAATTTTTCTGAATTTTATGTGTTTTTTTTTGAAAAACTTTCCTATAGCTCTTAAAAAATCACCCTTTATAAGAAGCATATGTCCCATATATGTTAAGCCTCTATCTCTTACCATCTCTGAGATCTGTTTGTTCATAAAAACAGACGGACAGACAGATATACAGACTGACAGACGGACGGACATGGCATGATCGACTCGGCTGTTGATGCTGATCAAGATTATATATACTTTATAGGGTCGGAGATGCTTCCTTCTGCCTGTTACATACTTTTGCACAAACTTAATATACTCTGTGTACCTCTGGAACAGAGTATAAAAACCTCAGCCAATTAGACCAAACCCATTTTGTTGAAAAATGTTTCACAGTGTTATTTATGTTATCTGTTCACAAGGCTTTAATATCAAAGTCGCACAAGCAACTCATTTTAAAGGGCCGTCCAAATGATGTGCATCTTGCTGAGAGACATGTTCCCAGACGCTTCCCACACTCAGCCGAACAAACACAAACAGGACACACATTTTATTCCGGTAGGTAGCCCAAAAAGTTCATCAAGCAGTAGAGGCAGTTATTCCCAACGGACAGAAAAAAATTTGCGTTTATATTGAATTTTCTTTTGTTTTTTGCCTATTCTTCTTTCTTTTGGTTTTGCTAGACACTCGGAGATGGCAAAAAACCAAATGGCATAATTTGTGAAATTATTTATTCAAATGGGCATTGATTTTTGCAATGCCGAATGCGAATTGTATAAGGGTTTCCATTAACCCTTCCTTGATCCACTTGATGGCATTTTAATGAAATGTCCATTAACAGCGACCTAGACCAGTCCTTGCCATTTGTGTTGGATTATATCAAATATAACCATTAAAAGTTGTTGCATTTTTAATGACAGTTGAACTTGAAGAAAATCAATTTCAGTTTTTCATGCTGAAAAATGCTTTAACTTTATGGGTTGGGCACTCGACGAACTTATTAAAGTTTTAACTGTATGAAGCGTAATTACGAAATGCTGCTTAATTAGTGCGCTTGACTTAATTACAAAACAGCACAAAACTGCAAAGTCAACAGGAACAAATGTGTCAGCCTCGGGATTTGTCTACCATAGACAACAATTAGCAGTATGAGGATGTGTGTGTGTGTGTGTGTGCGTGCGTGTGTGGTGACAGCTTGTCCTTATGGTATGCCGAAAAGTATGCTTTAAGTTTGTTGAAAATTTTAAATTGCTCTGGAAAAAACAAGGGATTTTTATAAAATTTGAATAAAAAAGCATGAACTTAATTTCTATCTCACCTTTCCTAAATGTCGTTGCCAATTTCGCTACTTCATAATATTTTCCAGTCAACCCAATTGAACTTATAATAAATTCAAGACCAAAACAAACAAATAAAAGCTTTCTCACGCTATTCACCCGAGACTTTACACCCACAATAACAACAGCACACAGAAACAGCACGAGGAGCAATTTGATTTAGCTTAGCTGTCTTGTTGTCGCTGTCTGAAGTGGCCATGGCCGTGTCCTTTCCTTTCCTGGGGCCACGTCCTCTTCGGCCGGCTAAAGGTAAACATGTTTTGATTTCGATCGGGTAATGTATTATGCACGCCATCCACTCCACCCAGAAGGCTCACCTTGACCATGCCAGCCAATTAGGGATATCAACGTGTCCTCTGGTTGAGTTTTACCAAATTTATGCAAAGTCCATTTGTGTCTTCAATTAGTTAATTTGTGCTTTGTGTTGAACTTTTATTTATGTTGGGGGGAATTTACACATTTTATATTGTTTTTTATTCGTCAGAGACTGGATTTTTTGGCTTTTCCAAGCAATCAAAGATATAAAACATTAAAGAAAGTCGGTCAAGCCCGACTATAACATACTCTGTAACTGTGAAGAGCTGCCCATTACCGTTGCGACGGGAACTGCCCATAATTGTTTGTTTTCCTTATAACTCGACTATCGTTGATGCGATCTTTACAGACACTTTGGCAGATCGATAAAGGGTCCCAACAACTAAATTTTTGCAGAAGGTACCAAACTTCTTTATATAACAGCCTAAGACAGACATTCCCCTTTGTAGGTGCGTGGCCTCCATTGGACTTTGCACTCAGTGAGTAGCCATCGGCCGCTACGTATGAAGCAGAAGACCAAAAATGATACTGTCTTTGTTAAGTTAATAAGTAAGGCCCTCTTCTGGTCTAGTGGGCTATATTTTACTTTTTTTCTCAAAGATTGAGGTAGGGACGATGGCCGCATTAATTCTGCTTCCATAAAGTCCTACATCATCCAAATCGGTTCGGTAGAACTTGAGAAAACGTGGGCACCATTTTGAAAAACGTGGTTTCGAGAAAAACGCGTTCAATGTTTTAAGTAAAATTTTCTGGTACACAAGAAAAAGTAAACATTGATTTTTTGATGCAATATTTACATATGCAAATCAGAAATTCCAGCTCAGTATACTGGTCCTTCCTCCTGCTCAAAAAAGCGTTCATTAGCGGCTCTCCGGGCAGTACGCCCCTCTTTCGATGATGAGGCCATTTCAACATCCGAACGTCTGCATCGAAATGCATCGCGTTTTTTAGCATATTTATGTGATTGTGGTCCAATTTTGACACCCATTAGGGTCATTACTTTTAAGATATAAATGAAGCCTTCGCTGGAAATGCATGTAGCAAGATAATTAGCAATTTCAACGGTGAGTGCACCGCAGTGAATGTGCTTAGGAGCAAAGGTCCACAATAAGGGATTAAAAGACTCATTGTTATTTTGACATTATCATTGAGTCGTGAGTATGTATGAAGAAAGGAGTCAAGTGTGCCTTCTGTCATTGATTTCTGATACGCAGACCAGCTAGATAAACCAGGCGGGGGATTGTAGTCAGTTGAACTTTTGTGGTAAAATGTGGCCCAAATCGCCTTTTTCAAATCATCTACAGGCTCCGGATGACGACGAATCGCAAGTCCGTACAAAGTTGTGAGTTCATCTATGGACCTTTCCCACCAATTCCCTTATTGTCTTTTTTCGCTTTACGCAGCCGTGTAGCCATTCGCTTCTGAACATGAGCAATGCACTCTTTTTTTTGTGACAATAGGGTTGCCGTTATATGGATCAGTGTCAAGGATGGCTTTGAATGTTTTGCTGTCGCCGTCGCCGATATACTTTTGGTATTTTTATACCCTTGCAGAGGGTATTATAAAATTGTGCGGATGTTTGTAACGCATTGAAGGAAGCATCTCCGACCACATAAAGTATATATATTCTTGATCAGCATGACGAGCTGTGTTGATTTAGCCCTGTCCGTCCGTCTGTCTGTTTCTATGCTATCTCCTCCGTCAGTTTTAAAGCTATCCTCACCAAACTTTGCACGAAGTCTTCTGGTATATATACGCTGCACATTTGTCGGAACCGGCCGGATCGGATGACTATATCATATAGCTGCCATAGGAACGATTGGGCGAAAAACTAGTTCTAATGAGAAAAACTTTTTTGTTTTTAATGAAAACGTCCCTATCATTGGCTTACACTTATTTTATATACTTTTACACAATTCTGCAAAGTTTGGTCGAAATCAGATGACTATAACATATAGCTCCCATAGGAACGATCGATCGAAAAACTAGTTTTAGTGAGAAAAACTTTTTTGTTTTTAATGAAAACGTCCTTATCATTGGCATACACTCATTTTATATACTTCTACACAATTCTACAAAGTTGGGTCAAAATCGGATGGCTATAACATATAGCTCCCATAGGAACGATCGGTCGAAAAACTAGCTCTAGTGGGAATTTTTTTTTGTTTTTAATGAAAACGTCCTTTTTATTGGCATATTCTCATTTTATATACATTAACATCTTTGTACGAAGTTTTATCAAAATCGGATGACTATAGCATATAGCTGCAGTACGAATGATCAATCGAAATAGAAGTTCTAGTAAGAAAAACTTTTTTGTTTTAAATAGGATCGCCTCCAAATTTCGTAGTTAACAGTGCAGTATGCTTTTCCATGATTTCACCAAGTTTGGTCGAAATCAGACATCTATTTAGTATAGATCCCATAGAAAAGTAAAGCATCTGGCACTCGCCTTATTATCTTAAATCACAGTTCATTACGTATACGCCTCATCGGGTTGTCAGTCGGAAATTGGAGGTGCTGCGATCCTTGCTCGACAGCAGCTCTCCTACTTCCAGCTGACCCCTGTGAGGCAAGAAAGACTTCAAAAGGCATCCATTCAGGTTGCCACTTGAGAACGATTCGCTCACTCCCCAGCCTAGTGGAATACGGCAGACTTTACTTACCTGCTTGACACTTTTGGGAGTAAGTTTCTCATTGGAGGAGACTTTAATGCGAAACACAGATCCTGGGGATGTTTTCGAGCTGATGCAAGGGGTGCAAGTCTACAAGAAGCCATAAACAACACGTCTGCTCAAATCCTAGCCACAGGTCAAGCAACACACTACCCGTATGCTCAACGAAACAAGCCGAGTGCTATTGATTTTGCAATCTACCTACCTAGAGCCACAATAGAGACCCACTTTGCTCTGAGCTCTGGTTGAAATGGCAGGATCAACTCAAAACACGGCACCCAGAGCCAAGTTACTTCCTCCTGGAACAGATATTAAGGCCTTTCGCAGAGATCTGGAGCTAACTTTAGACCTAAATCCGGAAATTGCTCTGCCAGAGGACATCGAGGATGCATATGCATTGTTCCTCAACAAGGTGCATGCAGCTACGCTTAATTCTCAAGCTGCAAGCTCCACGCAAGGACAAAATCAGCACCCTCGCCTTCCTCCTGCTCTTGACACTCTACACCTCATTAAATGAAGACTCCGGATGACCCTATCGTTGAAAAAGTCTATCGTAGAGTGTCAAACCGAGTTAAAAAGCTGCTGACCAGACACAAGCAGATGGAAACTGATCGATTCCTTGAGCGAGTCACATCAGATGTGAGCACCAACTATGCCCTCTGGTCTCTCACCAGAAGATACAAACGCCAGGTAACCCCTAAGTTCCCGATCCGAAAGAGTGATGGCACCTGGGCGAAGTCTCCCAGGGATCGGGCTGAGGAGTTTGCGAAAAATCTCGAGCAGAGATTGACGCCGCTATCAACTTTGCCTGCATCCAGGATAAGGAGAGTGGAACGTGTCCTTGATACCCCTGGTCAGCTCGAACTGCCAGTGTCTCCGATAACTTTTACGGAGGTGAAAGAAAAAATCAAAGCGCTTAATTCCAAAAAGGCTCCTGGAGAAGATGGGATTGACAACAAAATGCTGAAGGCACTTCCTGACAAAGCCATACTGTTCCTAGTCTTGCTCTTCAACTCAGTGTTGCGACTGGGGTACATTCCGAAGGCTTGGAAAAAGGCCCAGAACGTAATGATCCACAAAGCCCGGATAAGTCCTTCAGAGGTCGAATCATACCGGCCAATTAGCTTGCTTTCGTCGGTGTCGAAAATCTTTGAAAGCTGCTTGCTGTGTAGGATACTAGCGTTGGATGAGCTCAGCCTTCGGATTCCGCCCTTTCAATTTGGCTTTAGAAGGTCGCACGGAACTCCAGAGCAGTTAAACAGGGTAACTAACTTCATCCTGGAAGGGCAGTCGTGGCAGTATTCGTTGATGTTAAGCAAGCGTTCGATCGAGTTTGGCACGATGGTTTGCTGTGCAAGATAAAGAGCCTCCTCCCACCACAGCTCTTTGACCTGGTGCGCAGTTTCCTTACCGACAGGACATTTTCCGTCGTTCTTGATGGAGCTGAATCGAGCACAAAACACATACTAGCAGGAGTGCCACAGGGTAGCGTCCTTGGCCCCACGCTGTATACGCTTTCGACCATGGACATGCCCACAGGAAGTAACATTCCCAGAAATGACGCACAGGACCTTTTCCTTGCCACTTTCGCTGACGACACAGCCATTTTGTCCAGACATCCCTGTGTCTACAGCGCCACGGACATCCTACAGCAGTACATGTACCGATTTTGCAGATGGGCAAGGCGCTGGAATATTGGAATAAATCAAGCGAAGTGTGCCAATGTCACCTTCACGCTAAGGAGAGACGACTGCCCCGGAGTCTTTATGGAAGATCAACTCCTAGCTCATCTTCAAGGACACAGGTACCTAGGAGTGTACCTTGACAGGCGCTTGACATTTGGCCTGCACATAAGCCAGCTAACAAAGTCGCTATATAGAAGAGCTGCCCAGTTGGGGTGGATGCTAAATAGCAGAAACAAATTGTCCCTGAAGAACAAGGTACATGTGTACAAGGCAATTATTTCACCAGCTTGGAGATACGGCCTGCAAGTATATGGAATTGCAGCTAAAACTCACCTAAATAAGATCCGAGTCCTTCAAGCCAAATTACTGCGCAGACTATCGGGAGCGCCTTGGTACATGTAGCACGAGAAGGCTGGAGAAGGAACTGAACGTCCCTATGATAGGTGACGTCATCAACAAGCAATCTGCTGCCTACCTAGAAAGACTCAGAGGACATCCAAATCGGCTAGCGAGGCGTTCGCTGCGAAGACGAAAAATAAATGGCGTCAGAGTCGGAAGAAGACTCAAGAGATCATTTCCATCGCAACTTTCAGGTCGAAAAATCTGAACCAGGCAACTGACAGATTTTATACAATAATAACACCAACCAAAACATTATCTGTTAAAATCAGAGCTCCCAAAATATGCTCAACCAAAATTTCCCAAGCTGTCTGCTCACTGAAATAACAGGGAAAAATTAGACAGACTCGCTCACTCTCTGAACAGAACACTTAAAATTTGTGTGTCTCGTGTTTTCCGTTTTATGCTGATCGGTGAGAGAACACACGAAGCGCTCTTGCAACAACAGTTTGAATGGGATATTTTTGCTCGGCGCTCCTCAACTGAGCCTCGGCAACTGAGCAAAACGCGTTAAGGCACAAAGTGTCTTTTTTGTTGTTGTTTCGTTAGTGCTTTGTTGTTGCTTTATTTCATCGGAGTCAAAGCGTGAAAGAGTCCGATAGAGAGAAATGGTCACTTGCTGGGACGTTAATATATGCGTATGAAATACATAAATAATTAAAATTGGTGACGACGGACTGTGCTGACTCGCTTTCAATTCTTGAAATAACAACCAACGAAAGGGAACGCGCAACACATACAGGCGCCAAAAGACACTCTTGATTTCACGTGTCTCGCAGGTGAGCCTCGGTACATAAAGAGAGCGACAAGAAGCTCTCACTGATTGTGATGCAAAGAGCACGCTGAGTAAAAACAGGTTTAAAGTGTCTTTTTGATCCTCGTTTTCAATTGCATTGTCTGCGAGCAACGATTTTTTGGGACTTTCTGCAAAAGGGACCCAAATCTTGCGAGCTCTGGTTAAAATGAATCTTACACTACTAACACTACATTGTAAGTTGCTATAAAAAGTAACAAAATAAATGTATGGAATAAATGCAAAAAAAAAAAAAATCATTGAATCCAGTTATTTCGCCAGAACTTTATTTCCAGAACTTCTTATTCTTACATGCAGATCGAGTTTAGTTTTAGTTTTGGCCATGAGAGCTCCATTCTTCTTTCTGACATAGATCCCATTCCCACACATTTACAATGCATTCGTCCTTTTGTTTAATTAAACAACAAAAATATTCACTAGAAATTAAACGCTGGAATATTGTTAAGGCTATTAGGTCAATTAAGTCGAAATTAGCTCGTGATTACCAGATAACCTCTAATATTTGAATCCATTCCTGCACAACACACCAAATACCGAAATTCACTAGTAAATAAGATAATAACCTGCAAATAAATTTGATTTGCATTTCAATTTGCATAATAATGCGGAGAGTGCCATAATAAAAGACCAACTTTCAGCCAGCCATAATTCACATGACTGTATCCTGTATAATATTTAAATAATTAACTCTGCGCCCTTTAATGCCCAGCAAATTAAAGCATCTGGCACTCGCCTTATCATCTTAAATCACAGTTCATTACGTATACGCCTCGTCGTGTTGTCAGTCGGAAATTGCACAACTCAGCAAACAAACTGCAAAGTATGTAGTACTTTGACATTGTCCGTGTCTGTGTTTGTATGGGTGCGTGTGCTTGTATTTGTGGGGGAAGGGGGGCGGGGGGCTGGGTGTGTCAACAGAATTTCGAATATTTTCTTACACTCGGTCCACATGGCACGGAAACAAATGTTGACAATATCCTGCTAAGCTGATATTAACAAGTGCCAAAGAAACTCGTCAGCTAAGTTGATGCAACCTGCAACACGTTCAGTTGAAGTTTGGTGCATTTTTAGGAAAATAATTTAATTAATTTTAAAGAAATTTGTTAAAAGAGTGTTTACTGAGCACAGGGAGCTACACATTTTTTTACTTTTTAAGAAACTGAATGAATCGGAAACCAACAAAATGGCAAAGTCTTCGCATTTATTGTCGCATCTGCTGTTAATTAACTGTGCAACCTTAACTGAACTAAAATCTATTTAGTAGTACATATATTTCATCTATTGAATAGGGTTTTATCAGGAACGCAAGCTAGGTGTAAACCGAAACGAACGAATCAGTACCGGACCACTTATTTGGGCTCGTAAAGCGAACCGTGAACCAAACCAGCGAATCCAAACCGAATACCCTAAAAGAAACTATGTAGTTCCTTTCATTTCATCGACGAGTTCGTTGTTGAATAGGATATGAAGGTTTTCCATTCCATTTTCCATAACAATTTGGTATCTTTATATGAACGCACCCTTAATTTTTTTTAATAAATTGTCAGTTTTCATCATGGTAAAGTTTACGAACCATCAACCCTTGGAAATTATAAAAATTACTAACGAAATTCAAATTTTCTCTTTTCAATCAAGTTTTTCTTGTTATTTGTTAATAAGCAAAAAAATACGTGCGGTTCATATGCCGGAGGTGCCAGGTCCAAAGAATCGACCGCTGTAAACGGGCTCACAGTGGTCAAGTTTGAGCTCAATATCTCAAATATTTTTGTGTTTTATTATTACACTCAAAACCAGAAAAGGGAGGGAGCTGAAATCGAGTGCCCCGACTCCAAAATACCCTGTTCCCTTGATTTTATGTGCTTCGACAGCAAACGATGCTCTTCGTAGTGAGCACTCGCCGGTATAGGTAATCCGGTATAGGTAATCTGTTTTATTTCTTAAACCCGCTTCATGAAATTTTATTTATCTATAAATTTGTGCAACTAAGCAGGCTTTGGTTCAGTCAAGGCTATCTTAAGTCCCTCTTGTGGTCTAGAGGGCAAAATTTTACATGTTCTTAAAAATTCGTGGAAAGAAATCGGGAAGAGATTTTGTAATTCAGTTTTGTGAAATTGGTTGTACAGTTCAATATTAAAAATACAAAATTAAAAATTTGTGTATGCGAGGGCTGTTTAAAAAGTTCTCAAGATCCAAAGTAGGGTCTTCCAAAAAAAGATGTGTCGATGGTACCCACGTTTCCGGGAGTTACAATTATCAGAAAGCAAAACGGAAGTTGGAAAGTTGGTTAGTATAAATACCTATATCGTCCGTAGCAGAATTGTGAAAATAAAATTAAATTTAAAAAAAATGGCGGCCTTTTAAAAACGAAAAAGCGATTTTTGACCATTTTTTTTGCAGTTCAGTGAACAAAAAGAATAGTAAAACCTTTTTTTCGCAAAGATTGAGGTAGGGACGATAGCCACGTTCTGCGTCCATAAAGCCCTACATCATCAAAATCGGTAAGAAATTTGGGTCACCTTGGGTCACTAAAATGGCTGTATCTCTGAAAGTATTCCGAACTTTGAAAATTCCTTTTGGGATAATGTTTTTGAATATCTAAGCTAAAAAAATATGAAATAAAAAAATCGAAAAAAATTTTTTCTAGACCAGAAGAGGGCCTTAAAAGAAATCAAATAAAAATATAATTAAACTAATGAAATTTCTTTTTAAATAAAATCCCCTAAGCGGTTTCGATTTTATTTCGTGAGTTGATTTTTATGGACTCAATAATGGGCCTACAAAACATTTATTATATTGATTGATTAATTGCTACAGCCATAAATGAGGGAGAAAAATTTGAATGCAAAGCGTTTTGCTTGATTAGAAACAAGTTTTGGTCGAAAAAATCTAAGCCAAATATTACACATACGCCGCGTGTGACAAAGAAAAATGCTTTTGTCGACAGTTGCGGTAGGCGGGGGTCGGATGGCGGTAATTTTCATTGACTAAAGCCGGCACTCGTTGAACCAAATCAAATCAAAACAAAAACCACTCTCTCGCTCACTCTCTCTCGCTTTTGGCTAACTCTCTCAACATTGTGCCAGCAGCAGGCAAGGTCGGCAACATGTTGCCAAACTAGTTGACATGTTGTCGGTCAGCCTGTTGGACATTGTCGTGTGCTTCATGTTGCTCAGTTCTGATTAGAACCTAAGCGAGTGCGGTTCGTTGACGCGGTTCGCAGTTAAATTTCGCGCCTATCGTCGCCTATTTTGCAGTGTTTAGTGTGTGTTTGTGAAATTTTCAAAACATGTGCACATAATAATTGATATAAATAATTAAGAAATATATATGGAAATATATAATTAGGTATGTCATCACAGGCAACCGGCAAAAAGTGCTTGTTTTTTGTTCCGCCCTACTTTCATATAATCAAGTGTAACTAATTGCCAAGTTCAATAGCAACTATTGAAATGAGCTTAAAATAAACAACAGGAAAATAGTGCTAATCGTGTCTGATTTCTGAGTTCTATATTTAAATTTTATTTATTTTGAGTTACAATCATAAAAGTTGTGTGTTGAATTGTATAATTTTTTTTTTTTTGTGAAATTGGCATAGGTATAAAAAAAGACCGAAATTAATGTTGCTTTCAACTTGGCAAATGTCTAGCGACACTTTGCGTCAGTGTTGATGATCGTGCGGCCTGTGTGTGTGTGTGTGTGAGTGTGATGAAAGAAATGATACAAAAAATAAAAGCGTCTCGTATAAATTTATTTAGCAGCCACTCATATTTATGCATGTGTGTTGTATATTCATTTTTTGACTTTGTCAATTTTGGTTTCAAATATTTTTTATAAAAATTATTTTCATATATTTTCTCACTTGAAGCAAGAGCAGTACAGCGCCAATGTCAAGTTAATTAATGTTTTCTGAATCAGAATTTAATCAAGTTGGTTTTCTATGAAGTATTTAAGTGAGACTTGCAAATCAAGCAAACAAATGTGATAGTGTTTTGTATGTATTTTAAAATACGGAATAGTTTTTTATAAACATGAAAATGGCCTCTAAGTCAGTGCTTATGGCAGAGCAGAAGAAAATCATTTGTCAAACAACAACAACCACATTGATAAAAATCCTAACATTACTGATTGCATTGTTTGAGAATTCGTAAACCTGGCCAATTTCTTGTTGCTTTACAAAAACCAATGTGCTGCTAAGACATAAGCTGTGGGCAACTCAGTTCTGAAACAGTGACTTAAACCCCAACTCGAGACACTTATATTTACAAAAAGGTGGGTTAAACTAATTGGATGCATTCAACAAAGACACTTGATCACTTCTATGCGCTTTTAGGAATCATAATGAATTTTGAATTGGAAAAAAATTAATAAAAAAAGTCTATTTAATATAATTCGTTCTTCAGTAGCCAAACTCTTCTCATGATATACACAGAGGGAAAAAACCGAGAACATTGGACTCAAGATGAGCACAATCGTTTTTCTTACACGTAGTACAATGTTCTCACATCAAAAATAATTTATTCTTCTGTTTTCAAGAACATTTTAACTTCAACTGTGTAATTTGTTTTCCTTAATATTGTATCAGGGATGTAAACCACTCGAAAATAAGTACAGGTTCGGTTCAGTGGTTTACGCATTACGCAGTAAACTGTTAATTACGAAATTTGGAGGCGATCCCATTTAAAACTAAAAAGTTTTTCTCACTAGAACTCTTTTTCGACCGATCATTCATACTGCAGCTATATGCTATAGTCATCCGATTTTGATAACACTTTGTAGAAATGTGTTAAAGTATATAAAATAAGAATATGCCAATAAACAAAAAGGATGTTTTCATTAAAAACAAAAAAGTTTTCCTTACTCGAAACTAGTTTTTCGACAGATCGTTCCTATGGGAGCTATATGTTATGGTCATCCGATTTTGACCAAACTTTGTAGAATTGTGTAAAAGTATATAAAATAAGTGTATGCCAATGATAAGGACGTTTTCATTCAAAACAAAAAAGTTTTTCTCACTAGAACTAGTTTTTCGACCGATCGTTCCTATGGGAGCTATATGCTATAGTCATCCGATTTCGACCAAACTTTGTCGAA
Source organism: Lordiphosa collinella (assembly GCA_018904265.1). Taxonomy (NCBI): domain Eukaryota; kingdom Metazoa; phylum Arthropoda; class Insecta; order Diptera; family Drosophilidae; genus Lordiphosa; species Lordiphosa collinella. The sequence continues at coordinate 363,189 of JAEIFV010000254.1, forward strand.
TTGTGTAAAAGTATATAAAATAAGTGTATGCCAATGATAAGGACGTTTTCATTAAAAACAAAAAAGTTTTCCTCACTAGAACTCGTTTTTCGACAGATCGTTCCTATGGCAGCTATATATAGTGCTATAGTCATCCGATTTCGACCAAACTTAGTGAAATCATGGGAAGGGATAGTAAACTAGGAAATACGTACTTTGGAGGCGTTTCCAATAAAAACAAAAAAGTTTTTTCCTCTAAGACTAGTTTTTCAATCGATCGTTTCTATGACAGCTATATGCTATAGTCATCCGATCCGGCCGGTTCCGACAAATGTGCAGCGTATATGTACCAAAAGTCTTTGTGCAAAGTTTGGTGAGGATAGCTTTAAAACTGACGGAGGATATTGTTTGACCAAGGTGCTATACTCTGACATTCCTTTAGTACCCTACATCTTCCAAGAAAATGTTTAATATCTTCAGATTCTTCTGTATTACAGAGGGGGCAAATAGTGATTGAGTTTGGTTCAGGTTATAAATGTATTCTGCTTTTCGAATACGGGAACATGTGTTAATATTATTTTCAATCCGCTGTATGTGCTGCTTTTTAAATTGTAAGCGAGATTTGGGACATAGTCCGCGGCGAAACGAAATGACGAAGAGGTGATTGCGTGTTTAGAGGGGACACAAACTGTCCGCTAGTTTGAACTTGGCTACCAAATGTATTTAGCAACTTCCATTTAGCAAGGCGTTTGCTTCGAGTTCTAGTTAGTTAGCACCGTTTATGCAACTAAACAATGCCTGTGAGTTAGGACCAAGTGTCCGTCGAATTTGAGATCGAATTAGAGACTGACTTTGCATAGGGCAGGCCAGGCCGAATGGCCAAACGTTCCCTATAATTCAATACAAATGACTAGACAACTGTAGTGTTTTTTTTTGCATTTGTTTTAAATTCTTTTTGTTGAAAATAAATAACACATTTTCTGGAACAATACTAGCGTTATTTTTAGTGTCAGTCCACTTCGCAATTGTCAAATAGTGTTGTATTGTAGCATCTGTGTTTTTTCTCATTTCAGTTCTGGACTTCCAAGCATTAACAACTTTTTAAATATTTTGTTTTTAGTATAGTTTTTTAGTATTTTGTTTTGGATATATTTTCCTCAAAATTTGTTCTTAATCAAAATGTACGCGAAGAAAATTTGTTTAACATTAGTTAAATCTCTGGCTGCCACCACCCGTGTCAGCTTAAGTAATTCCCGCTCCAGGGTGTTGTGTTTGGGAAAGTCAACGCTGAATTTATCGGGTGGTTCCGTAACACAGGCTGCGAAGAGACACTGCTATATGGTGGATAATCCGAAATCGTTCGTAGACGCTCACCAAAAGCCTTGGTATGACGAGAAAAGTCCCTGTGCATGGAAATAGAGGTCTTGAATCGTGATCAAACAGATAAGCTCAGAGGTTGGATACTGCTGGTAGTGCTGATCTATTACATGACCGGGTCCCAGCGCACATCAAACTGCTCATCTCTGGCTACTTCTTTCTCCAGGGCTACACACAGGCCTTCGCACATTTGTCAATCGTGAGGAGGCAGTGGTGGACTGTCGCTCTATGTGCGCTTCTTTCAGACCAGGTTTCGCTTGAAATTCCTGAGCGTGGTGCTGTGCTTCTGCATGAATCTGCCTGCATGAATCTGCCATATTACTTTGTATCTCTGCTTTCGTTCTGGCTGTGCGTCGTGTACGTCGTGCTGGTCCGCCTTGGTCGAGGCTTATCCGTTGCATCATCTGTACTTGTTATGCAAGTGCATAGGCTGTTTGGGGCGTCATCACGGTGCTGTTCATGTCCGACGTCTTTTTCGAGCCTATCTTTGTCACCCGCCCCTGGAAGGCGTTGGTTTTCACCACGAGAGGAAGCTGGATTGCTATACTGTGACCTTTGGCATGCTTTCACATAGCGCAGAAGTACATCGATTTCGATGACAACAATCTTGGCAATCTCTTTTCGCGACGCTCCTCCAAGTCGGTCAATATGCTGGCCCTGCAGGGTGTGGGCATCTACACCAGCTTCTCGTTCCTGTGCCGCAACGTGCAGAACTGCAAGGAGATCCATTCGTACATACAGTTCATACCTATTATGGGTTATGTGGTGCTGAGGAATATATCGGGCATTCTGCGTACGCGATACTCCAGCCTCTTTGCCTGGCTTAGACGCATTTCGCTGGATCTGTTTGCCGATCGCCACGGTGTGTTGGTACTACTGCCGGATCAGCTCTTCGTTTATATTCGGATACTACTGACCTATGCTGCCCATGTAATTTCATGTTATTTCTCATAGTTCTCACACCAGTGGCTCGTTTCGATAGCATGATCTAGGCAATAAAATTGTGGCAAGAACGTACCTCACTTAAGTATTTTAACACACTTACACAGGAGAGGTTGACCTAGTGTCCCCAAGTCTACTTCTAAGTACCTGCAACTTCTACAGAGATCATGGTGAGTGACGCCTCGGCGTGCAGCGTGCCAGCCGATAAAACATTGACCAGTTAAGGTTCCCACCAGAAGCGATATGTGTTCCCTTCTGTGTCATGTAAAATGTAAAATGGCTTGACACAGCCCCAAAGGGCCAAAGCCGAGCTTCTCTCAATCTCTTGGCTTGTGCGTTTCTAATTTTCGCACAAGAGAAAGCGACATACAGTTTAACGCCGAATCTGAACGGCAGTTTAAGAAGCTTTTGCATGGCTAATTACTACAAAGCTGGCGCCAACAGCAGAGAGGGGTGACCGGGTGTGAAGTTATTTAAAGAAAAATCTTTTTATTAGATGTTCCGAGGCGGGATCGATCCCACGACCTCTTGCACAGCCACCCGGCCACACTTCTGTGGCATACAAGCGTGGTTTAGTGTTGGACGTGAGCCTCGCTACCACACAGGAGGAAAGGTTTTTTCAACTATCTGCAGCGAGACGACGCGTTCAGCTTTTGTGTGGAGCTTGGATGTTGCCATAGGCATCCCTTTCGTGCTCTTCTCTGAAAAGCTGCTTGAAAAGTAGCCTATCTGAGTTCTCATATGAGTTTTTTGACAGCCAACACACAGTAAACTGAGGTATATGAGCAACAACAGAACTGAAACTGTCTTTCGCTTGCTTTGTTTCGTTGTGTCCGTAACCTAACTGTTTTTTGTCGACACGCTTAAAGCGTTGAGAGTTTTTTGCGAGCTCTGCTTTTTAAACGTCACTTTCGATGTAGTGAATCCGATTTAGATTTTTATTTTACTCATTTAATGTTTCAATTGGATTAAGGTAAGCCTTTGTGAATTGTTTTGGTTTGATTCACCTGTTTGAGGGCAGTAAATTTAGTGTTGAAAGTCTTCGATTTTAAGGAACTTAGTGTAATTAATGCCGGTGAATGCTTAGTAAATTGTGGCTGGGTGTGATGCAGCGGCTAGTGTGTGCGCCAGCTGTGCAAGTGTTCGTGGGTTCTCGATACCGCCTCGGGATATCTAATACAAAAGTTTTTTCTTTGAAAACTTACACATCCGGTCACCATCACTAGCTATTGGCGACAGCTTTCAAGTAGCTAGCCGTGAAAAAGCTTTTCAAACTTTGCCGCTTAGATTCGGCGTTAATCTGAAGGTCCCTTTCTCCTGTGCTAAAATTAGAAGCCAAGAGATTGAGAAAAGCTCGGCTTGGCCCTTTGTGGCTGTAAGGTCAATTACACAAGGCAACAATATAAGACTTTTTCCAGTATATTGAAGGGTTGATGGGGATTCCAAATGATTTTTGTATGCTGAACACGAATGTGATTTCGAAAATGCTTTATCACGTTTAGATTTTTAGTAATTCGAGCTCAAAGTGGCTTAAAATCCCTTTTTTTTGACGATTTTTAGGCACGTTTTTGGGGATCCTATACCATTATTTTAGCTCTCTTTTATATTTTATTAGATTCTTACTTTTTAGGTTTTAAATAATCTATCACTATATTTGGCTGGTCATTTGTATTGAATTCCTATGAAATTTTTCAACAACATCGATGGCAAACTTATAAGCGGTTCCAAATATGGTTATTTAAGGTGTACGTTTTCGAAATGGCTTATCTTCGCTTAAAAAAATCTTAGAAATATTAGGGATAATTTGTTTTAAAGATAAGAAATTTTACTTTATAAAAATTTTAAAGAAAGCTTCAGGTTTGATCGGACGCGTTTCATGATCGACCAAATCCTCACTCATCAGCGATCTTGAGCCTGAAATGTCTACCCAAAGAGCTGCCTCTCCATGCCAGTGACGGCAAAACTGTTTGGGAATTCCTAAGGCAGCTTGCACGCAAGACTCCAAAAAGACAGCCTAAGACTGCTGTTGGCTCACGTCGCTTGCGTGCGATCCAATTCGTTCCAATTAGATTTGTTTTTCACGTTTGTTAATACTTCATTTATTCTGCCTACTTCATACAATTCTCGTTCTAGTTTTACATAAGTGGTCACAGGTTAGAAAAAGAAAAGCTACTGGAATAGGAAAGTAGACTTCAGAGGTGGAAGTTACAGGAAGATATTAAAAAACACGTGTTAAACGTGGCTTGGCAACAAATGCTCGCGTCTAGATGTTTCTGCTGACTCTGCTCCAGACTTCTTGTGTCGCCAGTTTATAGTCTCGCCATTTCCCCGTTAGTTTGGTATAACGGCTTCTCCCAATTCGCTCCTATGCAAATTTTCAAGTCATCTTGCTCGCGGCCGAACAGCTGTTTGGTTTGCGGCTTATGTTTGCCGCGGGGCTGCCACTTTCGTTCATGCGGCAACAACAGCCATTCCCCTTTGTAATTCCCAAACAACTTTGCCGTCGCTGGCATGGAAAGGCTGCTCTTTGTATAGACATTTCAGGCTCAAGATCGCTGATGAGTAAAGATTTGGTCCCTCATGAAACGCGTCCGATCAAACCTGAAGATTCCTTTGTTGTGGTGTGTGCCTCAGTTTAAAGTTATGCCAATAGCATTACAAGACCTCGAGCCAGTAAAACCTGCAAGTTAACAGTATAAAGGTCATTAAAACAGTCATAAAAATATTAAAGAAGTTGAAGACAATAGTATAGGTTACCCATAAAGCGTCCCTAAAACGGTCAAAGTACGCGTTTTATGCAACTTTAAACTCAAATTACGAAAAATCTAAACGTGATGGACAATTTCCGAAAATAGATTCGTGTTTAGCACTCAAAAATCATTTAGAATAACCATCAATCCTTCAATATACCAGACCTTGTTGCCTAGAGTGAAGATTCTTATAAGACTTCTTTTGGCTCTGACGGAATTTATTTTTCGTCTAAGCAGCATTTTGTTTCCTTGAAGATGGGCTAGCAGATAATCTACCTTGAAAACGCCAGGGCAGTATTAATGTCACTATGCAAGGTCTATGGATCAATCAACTGAATGAATAATTTTCCAATCTCGGAAAATCGGGGTTTCCATGTCGAGAACAAATCCTGAACAAATGCAATACGGATAAGTTTAAAATTTCTTGAATAAAGTTCGCAATTATTTTATTTAATCACACTTTTCGGATCATTGTCCAGTCTTAATGAAATTTCTTAGAAAGATATGCCTAAACTCTTTAGATTATAAGTTTTATAAAATAAAAATACAAAAAAAAACTTAATGAAATGACCTTAGCATATGACTTTCTATCTACAATTTCAATGTTTTCGTTTATTTTTATCTGTTGGCCCGGCAAATGAATTGCCAAAATGTTGGCTTTTAAATAAATCAAGTTATAAAAGTGTTCTCGCTGATTTTGTTTTAGCGTTAATAAATAAACGCCCACACTTAACATTTTTCATTTTTTTGTTCAGTTTCTTTTTTTTTTTATCTATATGGCCACACAACCTGTTAAAATTCTATATTAAAACTAAAAAAAATCAAATGCTTTATTTGATAAGGCCAATAGTGGGGCAGCTGATAAGTAAGCGGTCATAGTCAGAAATTGGAATTATTTTTGAGAATCTGTATGTGAAGCTCTCTACAAAGCATTATGTTAGATTGGATTTACACGGTGGAAGAAAACTTCGTAAAGTTTTGTAAAAAGCTCTAGCTTGTAGGAAAGAGGTCGCTTTTCGGCTGCCGCCATGGCAAAGCCTTCGTCAGTACACTTTCAGTTGCTGTCACACCAACATGCCATTTGCAAATCCTATTTATATTACCCAGTCGGCGAATAACGAGTTGAGAATTCCAAGTGCACAAATTGCACGAACTTTCAACTAGCTTTAAGCTCCGCTCTTTAGGGTATCTGAAGGTATATGCATTGGCATTGAAGGTTGTTCAATGTATCTCTGTTGTGTGTGGCCACTATTTTAATTACTGAGAAATTCGTCTCAGAGTGTGCTTAAAGTGTGCCACGATCCACATAATGTTAAATACATCTTAGATTTTCATCCAAAGGAGCTGAAGACCATCATAAGGATATGATAAAATATCAAAACAAAGAATATAAATTAATATCCATTCCAAATGGATCTGTTTTTATTTTCTGTGTAGGCATTCTATGTCCGACTGATTTTGTCCTCGAAATGTACGCTGAAGAACTCAACAAAGCTAAAGCAGGCTTTCACTGAAGATCAACAAAACCAACTATATAGCTATCATTTTGAGACCAACACCGAAAACAGTTTAGGGTTTAGTCCCTGATAAAACCCGTGAAACACAAAACATCTAGAAGTTTAAGGCAACCCATTTTTTGGTGTGATTCGTTTTCTTCAAAGTCAAATCCAGCGTTAATAATGATATTGAAAACTTAGAAAGGGGCTTGTTACTATCATGAAATCTTAAAGCAAATCTTTTGGAGCACTACTGGAGTCCCTTTCCCCTTTACACCTCTTTCCCAAGAGCAAGATTTTTTTGCAAAACTTCACCGTGTAAAACCCGTCTTAGTCATAAAAGGAAATACAAGTTTATAGCTAAGCTTTCATTTAAATAAAGAAGCAAAAATAGAAAAGCAAACATAACTTATTCTCTAAATTTTTGAACATGCACTTCAATGCAAATTTTTTTTACTTAAGTCTTTCTTATTTTCCTTCTTTAACTGATCAGTAAGTTGGCCCGGGTATCGTGGGTTCGATCCTGCCTTGGAACATCTAATGAAAAGTTTTTTCTTTGAAAAAACTTACACACCCGGTCACCCCTCACTGCTGTTGGCGCCAGCTTTGGAGTAATTAGCCGTGCAAAAGCTTCTTAAACTGCCGTTAGGGTTCTGCTTTAAGCTGTAGGTCCCTTTCTCTTGTGCGAAAATTAGAAGCGCACAAGCCAAGAGATTGAGAGAGGCTCGGTTTTGGCCCTTTGGGGCTGTGTCAAGCCATTTTACATACAAGTTGTAGCAAGCTGTTTTGGTGAAGCTACTGTTTCGAAATTTGAGTCCCAAATTTAATCGAAATGGCTAAGAAGTTGCAAAATACCATTTTTCTCGTAAAAAGGTGAGCCTCTTGTATATTTTGACGATCAACTCCAAATAAAACTCGAGTTCTTTTTTCTTTATTTGCTCAATGGTTGATTACTCAAAAAACATTGGCTTTCATTCCGAAATCGTTCGCTACGCCAAGGTTGTAAATTTAAAAATTTAACTTTTAAGTGTTTAGGACAGATTCTAGTCCTTTATTCTGAGAGTGAATACGAAAGTCTTCCTGTAATAAGGTCATTTATAACTTTTAAACGAAGATTTAAGAATAAAAATTTATATTATTTTTTTCTGATTGGGCATTAAGTTGCATTTTTATCGATATTTCCTTGTGGTTTAATTTATTTCATATAAATAGTTTCGACAGACTTAAATAAACCTTTTTCGTTCTCGATTTTCTACAAAAATTCTGTTGCTTCGACTGTTTTTGGTCTCGTATAGAGTTGTGGTCACACGATCTCGACTGTCTGGTAGCTAGACTCTTATTTCAGACTGTATTCTAATAAATTTGGATCGACCTGGGATCCTTAAGCCCTTTTGAGAAACTTCAATCCAAGGTGCACATTTCCCATAAAAATCATACAACTCTACTTTTATTTCATTCTAAAAACAAATACCGAATAACGCTTAAAAACTTAACAGCCATCGACTGATAAATAAAAGCAGTGGCGTTTTCTTACTAACTTCGATATCTTATCCACCGCCCCACTTAAGGGAGTGACCCCCCTTGGTTACGAAGTCAGCTCATTATCAAAGTCAAAGTCCCTCTTGGTGATAGCGTCGATAAAATAGTTTATTGAAGACCTAATAAGCTCCAAATGAGACAAATTATATTTCATATTTCTGCCAAATATATATTTTATTTTTTCAAGATTGTCACTTGGGTTGAGCTGGAAAAGGGGGTGGCGCCGGAAAATAAAAAAAGTCACCCAATTATTTACTTATTGATTGGCGGTGGTTACCTTAAAATTAATGAAATGTTTTACTTATCTATAATGAGTAATCTGCATTTCTTTTTTAAGATATAGCGTTCTATGACTCATAAAGGCTCAAATTAGTTTAAATTTGATTGCCTCTATTAGATTTGTTATCTTTTTCTATTTGATATAGTATGTAATAGTAGTTTTATTTTATTGAAAATTGTTGAAATATCTACATCGAAGTTTCTTTAGGTATTAAAAAAGTAGCATTTCGATATTAATTTTTTGTTGTAAAAATAAGGGAAAGTTAACTTCGGCTCGGCCGAAGTCTTGTTTACCCTTGCTCGGAACTGCGATCGTTTTATTTTTCATTTCACTCGGACACGGGAACAGGCCTGATAAATCCCGAATTTTACTTCAATCTGTCTTTATTTAAAAAGTTGCATTAAATCCGCTGTCTACCGATTACTTTCACCGTTATTTTCATATATTTAACCTGTTTCTTATATTCATTTCTTAAAACAAAAAATTAAAATTTAAAAATTTATTTAATTAAATAAGAAAGAAAGTCGGTCAAGCCCTACTATAACATACTCTGTACCTGTGAAGTGCTGGCCATTACCGTTGCTGCCCATAAATGTTTTTTTCCTTATAACTCTACAACCGTTCATCCGATCTTTACCAACACTTTGGCGGATCGATAAATAATCTTTAGTTCAAAATATGTCCAGAAGGTTCGAACCTTCTTTCTATAAAACTGACGGAGAAATGACGTTTTTTCTAAATTGCGGGGACGGGAGGGGGCGTGGCAAAAATTGAAAATAAATTTGATCTGCCTGCAAGTATAAGAAGTTTTTGTTCCATACACGTCAAATCTCTATCTCTTACCATCTCTGAGATAGTCATGTTGCGAATGAATACCCAGTGGCACTCGTGGGCACTCATAAGTCAAAGTTGCCAAATGTAAAAAAAAACTACAAAATTTACAAAATTTGGAAACTTTTTTAAAATTTTTTATTGAAATCTATTCCGTAGTTGAAAATATACAACCAAACTCTAAAAGCTGTTTCTTTCCTAGTTTCGACTATTAATTTTCCATTTTTTGGAGCAATTTCAAGAAAAATCAACTTTGAATTGCTGCCATTCAAAAACCAATTTGTAAAAATGTTCCTAATTTTGGCATAAAATAGCTATAAGTATTCTTAATCATTTCCGGCAATCGTTTTATCCAGTTTCCCAAGCAAAAAAGTGGGTCTTTTGGCCAAAATTTCGGCCTAGTGATTAGCACAATCAATAAAGTTTGTTCTTAACAGGGCAGCAAACCCAAAATTTGTTTCGAAATTCTGGTTCGCGGGTTCGAACCGAAAATTACCAATGGTTAAGGTTCGGATATTTCAAGGTTCAAGGTTTTTGGACGAAGGTTTTGGTTCGAACCTTGGCTCATCCCATATTTTACAAAATTGTAATTACAAAAGAAAGCACCCAGCAGACCAAACGCTCGCAAACGATATCGCAAGCGAGCAAATTGCGTGAGCTAACCCGGCAAAACTCTCGCATACGGGTCGGGAAATGATAGTAAAATGATTCATGTGTCGTTCAGTTTGTGACAGTGAAAGTATCATTTACGATAGTCGCAAGCGGTATATTTTGCGAGACATTTTTGACGTTACTTGCGAGTCATTTAAAATATTTACTGTGATACGTTTTTGATTAAAAATAAAAAAAAAATTATATGTTTGTGAGTCCCGTAGTTAGTCGCGACTCGGCCCGGACTCACCCCCTGCTAAGAAGATTCTTTTTATTCTATAAAAATTAATTAATTTTTTATTATTCACCTTGTCTGGGACTCGAACTCAGGACCGCGGCCCTCTTACACGAATGACTGACATCTTAAACGCTCACCGATACAATCGGGTCGCGCGAGACGCTGGCGAAATGACAGTGAACAATGAGATAAACACGCCCGGGTGGTCGAATGGCAAGACATTTGCCTTGCAACGGCGAGGTCATCGGTTCGATTCCCACTCAAGGCATTAAATTAAAACTCTTTTTTTTTTTTTTTTTTTTTTTTTTATTTTTGGATTTTTTAACATTGTCTACATTTTTTTAATATTTTTACAATGCGCTTTGGTCCCAAACTTGATTTTTTTTTCGTAATTGCTTACATGCGACTTAGTCTCGCAAAATGCTCGCATGCTGGCCCGCTTGTGAGCTCGCATGCGAGTGCTTTGCGATAATAAAAATGAGCTCTCTTTTCTTGCTTACATGCGAGCTCGTTTGTGAGCATTCTGCTATAGTCTCGCAAAATGCTCGCATGCTGGTTTGCTGGGCAATAAGTTCGTATGGGAATTGGGTCGTTTTTTGATCGGATGCGATTTGTACAACACATGGAAATATTTAAAATATAATTTAACTATGAAGTAAAATTCCATTTCGTTTTGTACATATAAAAAACTATTAAGGGAGCTGTAGTCGAGTGCCCCGACTACAAAATACCCTGTTCCCTTAATTTCGTGTGTTTTCCTTTACACACACACACACTCACACATACACACACTCCAACATACACACAAACGAATGCGCGCATGCGGCCGCGCGCGATATCTGACAATGCAAGACCTCCCTCGCTCCCACAAGCAAAATTGATTCGTATATAACTTTGGCGTTTTTTGTCCGATCTTATTGAGGTCTCTCGAGAATTTTTTCAAATCTGAAACAAACTCGATTTGAATCTGGTATACACCTACCTACATGCAAAAATTTGTGGCTCAAACTGTTACATTCTCTGAGATCGACGCGTTCATACGGACGGACGGACATGGCTAAATCGACTCGGCAATTAATGCTGATCAAGAATATATATACTTTATAGGGTCGCAAATGCTTCCTTCTACCTGTTACACACTTTTGCACATGTTCATGATCCCCCTTTTCCCATTTTTAATGGGAACAGGGTATAAAAACACTTTCAATGGAATGTTAAGCTCTTGTTTTGTGAATCATTTAATAAGCTTTGGAGTCAAGGATCTATCAAAACAGAGTCTATTATGGGTGAAGATTCCATATGTAATTCTGTCCCCAGCCAGTCCCCCAAAACCTATGAAATAACAAAAGTGTTGAACCGAACCGAAATTTTAGAATCGGAACAGGTTCAGGTTTAGCTTTTATTTGTATAGAGTTTCGGTTCAAGGTTCGTTTCACAGCAAAATAAAAGTCGAAATTCCGGGCTCGAACCGGTTAAGAAACGTTGACAATTCTCAAATTTGCCCTTATAATACCACAGCAGTCCTTTAATAAACCACCAGTAGTCTCTGTTCCTTGTCTAAATCCATCATACCTCATACTTGAGCAACGTAGCAACCGCAGCAATAGAAAGCAGCAAAGCAAAACTATTCGGTTCATTTCATCGACGAGTTAAAGATAAGCAATTTTTGGATATTCCTTGAAAATTAATGCAAACAACCAAAAATTTGTTAAATGTTGATTATCTGCAAGTTGTCTAATGTCGATGATATTTCCAACTTTGCTCTATTTTCCCCAGCAAGTTGTATTTGTTAGGCATTTCCCTTGCAGTTTTATTTAATTTTTGCGTATAACCCTCACTAGATATTGTAGTATTATACAAATGTATGCAGCGTCTTTTTTATATTTATTTCTCGTTTGAATTTAATTAAATTTGCACATTTGTGTGAAATTTCAGGCACATAGGTTTATATGTGTCTGTGTATCTGGCTGTGTGCCCCCCATGTGTCAACCTAGACGCCTAATCAACCTAACAACAACAACAACAACGGCACAACAAACCGGGCGGCTGCGGCAGCCAAATTCAAAGCCCTCCGAGAGAGCCTATACAAAGTATAATAAACATGTGTTACAACAACAACAACAACAACAAAAACTAAACTGAAATAAAATAAAAAGAGCTGCGCGCGCGTTATTGAAAAACTCGCACAAATTTTATTTTTATGCGACCGCCAAAGAAGCCAAAAGAAATGAATAAAAACATTTTCAAAGTATTTAATTTGTTTGCTTCACTAATTAGTGGCAGTGTGTGTGTGTGTGTGTGTGTGTGTAAGAGTGGGCGACCGACAAACATACAAAACAATACATTTCTTAATTGCTTTTAATTAAACGTAATTATAAGACTAATTTACATTTGTACTCTCAAATGTGTCTGTCTCCTCTCTGAAAAAAGAAATTATAAGTGATATCTGGAATTTTAATGGATCTATTCAAGTAAATGATACAAATCACAAGTTGGGTGCACTCAAATGAGAAAAATAATAATCGTTTTGTACGCCAACCGTACACTCAGCAGCCACTAATGCTGGTGTGAAATACAAACGTATATTTAGATTCGAAATAAAATAATTACAGTAGGGCTTGATGGAAAATAATTACAAAGCAAGAATTATTTCAATTATACATTAGTTAAATTAGGGCAAATGTCTCATAAATTAGTTTTACAATTTGAGTTGCATCATCCAACCAACTAAACACAAAATCAATTGAAATACTGATTGACTAGAGTTGAGCAATCGATGTGAATGCTCATTTTAAATATCATCAAAAAGCAATGTAACATTTTCGGTATCAGTGGCCGCCGAGCAGGGTCTAATGGGTTGGCTGCTAAAGCGACTCAATGGCAAAACTCCTTTCGACCCCAACAAATTGTACTGCAGCGAAATCCTGTCCATTCTCATCCAAACCGAGAATGAGAATCGCCTACTTTTGGGTATTCTAGATGTCACGGATGGTTCTTAAGGTGCTTGACATGCATGGTGGTCCTATGTCTTGTTATATTACCGCTGCTAAAACCACGAAATAAGCAAGATTGCTGTCCGGGATGACATAGGAGCATGTGACCCGTTATTGTCTCCATGTTGAGAAAGCAAGGGCACCCGTCAGCGCATTGGCCAAATTTACGGAAAACGATCACGAGAAGGTGGACCGTCTGCTGGAGTTGCATTTGAAGTATTTGGCGAAGGTGGAGTCCATTGACAAGGAGATCGATCAGCAGGCCAAGGTATTCGTATGGGATAAAGTAAGGATACCATGAACCGGGTCTTACTTTTTCCTTCGTTGGGCATGTAAACAAAAGAAACGAAGTCAGAGCCGATGGCAAATAAGAGGTAGAGAACAAAAAAAAAAACTTTCCATTCAGTTCATTTTCGATCCACTAAAGGAATGGTAAAGATCGGATGAACGGTTGTCGAATTATAAGGAAATCAAACAATTATGGGCAGCACCGGTCGCAATGATAATGGGCAGCACTTTACAGGAGCCTGTGCCTTGGATGCCATACTATTCAACAAGGCTGTCGATTGGGGATAAATAGTGTTCAGTTGATTCGTAGACTTCAAACCAGAGCTAACCAAAATACATTCCGAGAGCTACTGTAATCTGAAAGTATTGTGTAAAAGTAAAGTTAATACAATTTGTGAATGACGAAACTTATACTTAGCCATGTCCATCTGACCGTCCGTCCGTATGAAAAACAGATTGTAACGCTCTGTTTTTACAACACGGATGTAGCTCGCCGTTTCCAGGGTCTGTCACAGATATTATTTTTGTCTTGGACGCTTGGTTCCTTGTTTGCTGAAATCGTTTGCCCCTCCATAGTAAAAAGTCAGATTTGCATAAGATAACGATTTCATTTATTTGTTTCTTGTATTAGATAGTCTCTCTGGTCTTAGTTTTGCTTCGTGTGGACCACCCCAGTGACCGGGGGCCGATCCAAGCCCTGTCTGTTGGAACGCGCGCCACCTGGTGTGCCGTGGTCGACTTTGGTCGGGTGCAGTAAGTCCAACCTTCAATTTTGGTCAGGGAGCCGATTAGAAAATCGCACAACCTGAGACACACCCGCTGCCGATTCGGAGATCGGACGAAGGGAGCTGGAGTGGGCAAGCAACGCTGCTATTCAACCGGGCGTCCCGTCCAGACACAGATGCCGATTGGAAAATCTCGCACACATGGAGCCGATCGAGCCGATTAGAGAATCGCACAAAATTCTCTGCTGGCTGTTGCTCCAAGATGTTGACTCGACTGAACCGGCGACGAACGGGACAATTTCTGAAAACGCAGACTTGCTTAGCTCACAAAATCATCTAAAATCACTACCAACCCGACTTTTCCAGTATCGTGAAGGGTTGGTAGTGATTCTAGATGATTTTTTGAGCTAAGCAAGACTGCGTTTTCAGAAATTGTCCATCACGTCGAGATTTTTAGTAATTATACCCTGTTCCCATTGAAAATGGGAAAAGGGGGTTCATGAAGTTGTGCAAAAGTATGAAACAGGTAGAAGGAAACATTTGCGATCCTATAAAGTGTATATACAATTTTTAGGATTCCAAACTTTATATATCGCAAGTAAGGCCCAATGTCTATCTATTCTAAAAGGTCAATAAAATCGACGAAAACACCGGTCATAATTTTGGAGGGGGCCTGTCATTACGGAACGCCTTACTTACTCCACCCACTAAAATACCCCCCACCAAAATCCGGGTGGACCTCACTTACTTTTCTTCCCCTTCAAAACAACGTTTTCGTGTAATACCCTGATTGGGTCTCCCCTCTAATTCTCTTCCCGCAAGCAACACGAGATCAGTCTTCTGGGATCCCCAGTTAAGATCCCAATTTAACTGGATTCGTTCTTCGTTTCGATGTCGCGACCCGGTCTAGTCCGATATCCGTCTTGTCCATTACGTTTGTGCAGTTCTCCATTCTCTCCATGTGCCCCAGCCCCCCTATCACGTCTAAACCACGTCCTCAGACGGTGCCCAAAAGCAACTTTCGGCTTACTACCTCCACTAACACCCACTCACATCCACCGACGGTCCATATGACATCATTCCCGTAGCTTACGTCTCTCTCCAACTAGTGCTTGAGTACCTTGGCCAATATGCAGTGTGCAGGTTTCGTCTTATCAGCACTTCCAACTTCGGTGGCGGACTCCACTCTTACGACCACACCGTTTCCCTTGTGGGCGCCAACACCCCCCATGATACCGTAATTCACTCCCCTAACAACAACATCAGCACACTTGTACACCATAGGTACGAGCCACCGGTCTCTCTACCAACCTAACCAAGAAATTGCCACTAGCCGTATTAAGGCATCTGACATCAAGTGTGGTACTCGCGTCGCCCGAGGTGCCTTCGTAGCTTCCGCGCTATGCCTACGACTGTCGAACGTCATATCTCCTTCTTTCTGACAGGTCAAAGGCCCCCGTAACTAGAGTGTATGTGTGAGTGTGTGTATGTGTATGAAAACACAAGAATGCAAAGGGAACAGGGTATTTTGTTGTCGGGGCACTCGACTACAGCTCCCTTACTTGTTTGAACTTAAAGTTGCTACACCCAGAAAAAAATGGCGTTCTGAAAGGCAGCCTTACCACTCTTACCCTTACCACCCTAATGTCTTTATAATCATTTAAAATCAATGGAAAATATAGCGAATTTCGCGACTTTTTCAACCATTGAATCTGCTTATTGCTTATTTGGCCAGTTATTTCAATCACAACCCCCTTCCTCTGTCTTGTGCGAGCTGGCACCAGTTGGTTACATCAAGCGCCCCAATATCATCCAGCATTTGGTCTTTCCATCTTAGTTTCGGTGGTCCCTTGGCTCGTTTCCAAAGTTTGTTGCTTCTTCATATCCATATGAGTAACATGTCCATTCCAGCCAATCCGCTGTTGTGCTGAAAATCATTCATATAGTTTTGAATCACGCAGTATTGAGAGGTTTCTATTAGTCTTCATCTGTGGTGCATCTATTACATTACCACTGCGCCTGCGCCGCTCTTTTTGGAGTGATTCTTCATTCCATTTCTTCTTACATTCTTAAATGAATGTCTTTATTAAGGTTATACATTCTCCCAAAGAACAAGAATATCTCGTGGATTCCTCGAGAACGTCTTATGAAAAATAAATTTGGCCAGGTAACCAAGGTATAGGTCTTTGTATATACTTTAGTGTGGGCGCGTGCAAAATTTTTTTATTTTCATAAAATACAATATTAATTTACAGGTGCAGGATGTCCATGAGGAATACGAATGTGGAGTAGTCCCGTCTTTTGGGGCACCACTTGAAAAAAGTCCTTCTTGGGCTTACGTTGGGTAGGCCTCCTGGGGAAACCACGTTAAAATTCGCACCTTAAACTTTAGCTCAAAAAAGGGGCCAGGCAAAGAGTTCATTACAGATCCAAAAGGTGTTAAGTTTTCCTCAATTTCGACCCCAAATTCAAATGCCAAAAGCTTTCGTCTTACGCATATGCTAAAAATATTTTCTAAATATTTATTTGCAAAAGCTAGCAGAATTTAAAAAGCATTTGTGATCGAGAATATTTTGTATGGGCAAAAACGCAAATTTCAAAATTCATTAACAAGAAGACGCGGTCCATCGAGGACTTTTTTTTCAAATTTTTTTTAGTATATGGATGGATATCAGCGGCAAGTGTGCGCGACCGCTGTGCATGAAGTCGTGGTTTCGATCACGCCTCGGAACATCTAATGAAAAGTTTTTTTCTTTGAATAAACTTTATTCAATATTCAATTTACCCATGAAAAGCTTCTCAAACTGCCGTTCGGATTCGGCGTTAAACTGTAGGTCCCTTTCTCTTGTGCTAAAAATTAGAAGCGCACAAGCCAAAAGATTAAGAGAGACTCGGCTTCGGCCCTTTGGGGCTGTATCATCTTGACAAGCTAATTTTACTATATGGATGGATAGTAAACATTTACCATCTTTTTAAAGAGGCCTTGGCAGTGGGCCTTGCGATAGGCACATCTGATAGAGAATTAAAAAATTATCATCTGTAGGTAGTTCTTTCGGACTGTTTTGCTGCCAATTTTGGTTGGTGAGAACTTTGCAAAGTCCTTTTGCCCTAGGTACAATGATAACACACATTTTACCGTGGTAATGAATTGCATTTATAGCTAAGACGATCAATATCGATAGCCTTTCATTTGTGACTTTTTTTGTTCGGTTGCCAAGTTGCAAGTTTGTGTGACACATAACGACACCAAGTAAATAAAGGAAACATTTCTCAAAGAGTATTGTAAAATATTGATTTCTTTTTTTTGTGATCAATTGTGTGCATTTCCCCCACATTCCATTGGTTATCTCATCTCTGAAAATTGTCTCATATAAATTGTTTATATTATAAATTGTTTACCAGAAATGTTGGTCATTTTTCTGGCTTAGAATGCTTTTGTTGTGGTGTCGCACAGTAAATATTCTGAATGGCTGGTATTGTGTTGGAAGCTTGACAATGCAGTTTATTTTTAGCTTAAAAGGGTTAGCAAACAGTTGACGTTAATATGTAACTTTTATTTAATGGCCAACGTCAGTTCATGTTTATATTTAAGAAAAATAGTTTCCAATCCGCCCCGATTTGTTTGCTGTGCTTTCACACTTAAAATGTCAAATTGAAAATTTTTCAAAAATTGATTTATTTGCCCATAATTTTTTGTCATAACTCAAAAGGCCATCGAGCCCAAATACTGCCAAGTTGTGTAAATTGTGGACACAATTTGCACAAATCTTTGGGCGGATTGCGCTGGTCCACTGGTCGCGAATTAATTTAATTTTATGGCAAATCAGGTTTTGTCTTGCACATTGCAAAAATTTTTCATTTCGACTTACACACGCACTCGCACACGTTCTGGGTGGAAATTGTGTGTGTATAAATTGTTTTGGCGAATTGTTTGTTTATTTCTTTTGCTTAATTACCTGTTTGTTCTTTTGCTTAGTTTTTGGCCAACTTTTATATATAGATTTGGATTTTTTGATGTTGAGCGTGGGGCTAATAAAAACGCTTAGCACATGTTTGGAACATTTTCCACCAGAGCTATAAATATGCAATTAAAATTACCAAATTAAATGCAAGGCTGGACAAGGTCATCAACGTTTTTGGTAGGGAATTCAATTAAAAAGCATTTTATGAGGTCATGCATCAAATGTGCTGACCAGTGTACATATGTGTGAATGGGTGGTCCGGATCCCATGTGGAACTTTCTTAAAGCTTTCTTGGTAAATTTTGTAATTTGACTTAACTTCTATCAAAACTCTGCCTTTGATTAATGTCTGAGTGTATTTTATACCAAACATATATGTAAATCATTTGGCAAGTTTACGCAGTTCACAAAAGTTGTCTCAAAAGACAAATCTCCAAAAACGACAGTGACAAGTGTCAGCTGTTGTTGATGTTTTAACAGTTCTGTAACAGTTGGTAGGACCACTTATTGTTTGCATGCAGCATGTTCATATATATATGTGGGTATGACTAAAGATATATGTCTTTGTTTGTATCAATGTATATTCGCCTTTGTGGACTACACTTGAAAGTGCCTTTTCAAGCAATTAGAAAAGTTTCGCTCCAACACATTTGAGCATACCCAGCCAGGCGTAACGTAGTTGAACAAAAATTTCAAAAGCATTTTTGATGGAGAAAACATCATACACTAAACTAAAATTTGGCAAGTAAATGGCAATCTAATGAAAAAGTTAGACCTACCTCAGGGAATTCAAACCCGGTAGAAGGGGTAGTCAGCTAAAACAAAATCTGCTATTTTGAGCTGGCATTACCGATTGAAAACCGAAAATGATTTTAATTATTTAAAGACCAATTCTGATGTATAGCTAAATTTTTGTAGAAGTAAAAGTTGAGAACAAGGCTGCAAACTGGTCCAGAGCCGAACCCCGCAAAACCGGTGGGGTTCGGGTTTTCTGTAGCCTTCTAAACGTAAGACCTCCTGAACTTGAACCCGAAGTGGGAAAAAGGGTTTGGGTTATTAAAGCTGTATTTTCACATGTCGAGATCTCATATGAAATGGGTGAAAAATACATCAGTTTACTGTGAGCTAGCTGTCAAAAACTCATTTGAGAAATCGAAATTTGAAAATAGCCTACTTCTCACTCATCTTTTCCATGCATATCATATTTTTTTGTCTATTACACTAGTCTGATATCTCAAAATGGAAACTTTTATGACAATTCATACAAGTGAAAATACTGCTTTATCCAAATTATAGCCGACTGTTTTTACACAGAGAAAAAAATATTTAAAAAAAATATAAAAAATATTTGTTTTTTTTTTGTTTTTTTTCCCCCCCCCTTTGTACCAAACACAATATAAAAACGAAGTGAAAGCAAAGCTTATTTTGTCTGTGCCGATATTTGTACATTGAAACTTTTTGTGACCAATAACTTAACCTTTGCTCCGAGTTACGACAGCGGCCGTTTTAGACTGTTAGGCTATTGCCCAGTGCTGAAGCCGCACGTCTGAATGGCAACTTATAGTTTTCGGTGCGGTGGTTGAGGTGAACATTCGGAACATTTGTTCTCAAAAATTTGTTCATATTTTGAGATGAAACGAGAGCGTAAGTTAAAATTCGGTCCTGCCCAACTTCGATATACCCTTTACTCAAGGGAATTAGTGTTGAATAGGCTTCCCTCATGTTAGTTAACATAGCATTAACATTAAGGTGAACATTTTAACAATATGTGAGCAAACAGCACATACGGCGCCAAAAAGTATGCAACGTTATTAATATCTTTAACTCTTTAATTTTTTATATGATCTTTATGAAAAGAAGAGATTTTATATATTGGACACATACACTACACTGCAAAATATGACTTTGACATCATTAAAATTGTTGGAGTTATGCTAGGTTTATACTGCGTCACAGACGATTATTAACCACTCGGCAAGTGATGCCGAGAAACACGTTTTGTGTTGATTTTCAGCATTTGTTTTCTTTAACGTTTATTTAGAAATCCTACTTGTCACGTGTGGAAAACAGATTACTAAATGAAAAATATAACTTTTGTGTACTAATTTTGAGATTTATTTTTTGTTTAGAATTTCCACACGTGCATGTAGGTTTTTAATATCTGAATGAAAATGTACAAAACCTAAATTTCCGTGTGGTATTCAGATTGTTCCATCAAAAATGTAGAAATACTTAAAAAAAAACGCTGAATTTCTCTTGTCATGTACTTTTTGCATTTGTTAAAGCAGCATTTAGCTTTTCTGCATTCCTCTTTTACTTTTTTTACATGCCACGTGTAACTTTCTGTCTTCTTCATTTTTCTTGTGAAGTTTAGCAGGGTGAACTAATTTTCGCTTAGGATTGTCGTTCCTACACGTGGCGTGTAGCTATTTTTGTTTTCTCTGTGAATATATTCTCAATATTTAAATTATTCACCGAAAATAAAAGAATAGTTATTAAGAAACCAAACCAATGTATCTTAGATTAACGGTAACGATAACAGTATCGATAACGATAACAAAATCAATAAGCGATTTATTCTACATAGAACTATCTGGCACATAAACTAGCATATTGTAGGATAAAGATAACTTTTGAATTAACGATAACGATAACGGTATCGATAACGATAACGAAATCAATAACGGTAGCGATAACGATAACGGTAGTGATAACGATAACGGTATCGAAAACGATAACGATAGTGATAACGGTATCAATAACGATAACGGTATCGATAACGATACGATAAAGGTTACGATATCGATAGCGGTAACAATAACGGTATCGATAACGATATCGATAATGATAATGATAACGGTATCGATAACGGTAACAATAACGGCAATCATAACGATAAAGGTATCTATAACGATAGTGAAATCAATAGCGATAGCGATAACGGTATCGATAACGGCATCGATAACGATAACACGAAATCAATAACGATAGCGATAACGATAACAATAGTGATAACGATGACGAAAACGGTAATTTTACCCAAACCCGGTCGGAAAAAAAACTATATCAGTCTTACGTGATGATTTTCAATAGCTTTTCTGATTCAGTATAGACTGACGGCGGCGTAGCAAAGCGCGCCGGGATAGTTACATATATTTTAAACTGCGTTTGTCTCTGATGTTTTTGGGGGAGCCTTTTTAAAGAACTGAAACTTCTGATTAAAAGTTCTCCTGCTCGAACCATTATCGACGGTAACAGTATAAATGGTTTCTTTCCGTATAATCTAGTAATTATACTTTTTCTGGTCACTTTACATAGAAAGAATCAATGCTTAGTTCGATATGCAATCTTTCCAGAGATTTAAAACATTTCCCTGGTGTTGTAATTTTTCGAAAAAGTGGGCCTGTTCGGGTTTAGGTTCGAGGAGTCAAAAATAAAAGGCACCTAGTTCATGGTCCAGTTCGAGAGCCCCAAAAAACCCTGCATGCATCCGAAACGATTGATCAGACTGTCTATCTCAGGCAATAGTTATATTTCGGTTGCGGTTACATTATGGGAAAAGGACATTGGTTGCTATTTTGACTTAAAAAACTTGGGAAATTTTGAAAATGATATAGGTAGTTCTGGTCAGTTTCTTGTAATGATCATAAAAGTACTTTAACAATCAGTGGTTAAAGTCTCAAATTTCCATAACGCCAACTGAAACCGAAATTAAGTATTTGCGGCCTTAATCACTGTTAAACTATTGTTACCAACTCTTTAGCTAAATAAATCCTGCAAATCCATTTACAGTTATCTCTTTCACAGTGTAAGGAATCTGCCCTCGTCTGCAGTCAGATACAAATGTCAGTATGTCAACTAGCTTTTGGTAAAGTTCTCGCATATCCTCCAGGCATGCGACACTGAGAGTAAAACTTTTCCATTGCCAGCTGGCTTTTTGTCAGGCCACCAACTACAAAGGCGCTCGTACACTTATATTTTGTTTTCGCCAGAAAAGTTGCTTTTGAAAAGTTTTTATTCCTTTATGTTGACAAGTTGCATCTTTTACTGTTTCAACTTAAAGTGTGTCAGTTTAATTTGAACTGGTCAAAAACTTTACTTTGCCCTGGAATTGAAGCGTGCCTTATAATAAATAATATTTATTTATGGATGGTGGGCGTATGTGTTTTTTAACAAACAACAAAACAAACAAAAACCCGTAATTGAAACACACGCTGCAAGCTATTAAAAAAGCAAATAAGGTTACAGCAAATCGGTTAATTATATATACGAGTATTTGTAAACACTTTCTAGGAAAATGGCACACAGATTTGCTAAAACACTTGAAAGATTAACGGATAAAACTATTGAAAACTTTTAAAAATTAAGCCATAAATCGATTCACCCATCAGCCTGTGGCAGTAAAAGTTTCCTTCACGATAGTTATTAAGCCCTTACGTTGAAAGTATGCTATTTTTGCTCGTTCAAGTGTCGTTTTTTGAGCCTAATTGGTGATTGTTTTTTCATTGCTCAATGGTTGGCTCGTTGTTAGTTTAAGTATGATACTTTGTCTTTCGAAACTTCGAAAAAACTAAATGTTAACGAAGTTATACAGGAAATTTTTTAAAGGATTTTGTTGTTAACAGAAGAACCCTCTCATCACTAATGACGCTTCAGAAATTCATGTTGGAAAGGTGGAAAATGAAAATACACCAATGTGGCAGTAAAGATTTCATTGCACTCTCAACCAGTGACGCAAACCGGTTTTGAACTGAATCGGTTCGAACCCCTAATTCCGATTTTTATTTTCCTGTGAAACGGACCTTGAAACGAAGGTCTTTAGAAAAAAAAGCTAAACCTGAACCTGTTCCGAGCCTAAAATTTCAGTTCGGTTCAACAAAAACTAAAGACATGAACAAATTTGACCCACTGCCTACCGACTTCTTCTGTTATCTGTTCGGCTTTGGGCGACTAAGTGTTACAATCGACAGGAAAGTTCAATGAAACATCCAGAAAAACTTACAGAGTTACTTAAACAAATCCACACCCATAATAGCCTCTGTAAGATCCTCGACTCCGAAGCTTATCAAAAGATTCACAAAACAAGAGCTTAACATTACATTGATAATAGTTTTCATATGTAGGCTACGAAATGGAATTTTTCGGAACAGTAAATTATATTGTGGATAATTCACTTCAAAAATCGACTCAATTTCTAAACGATTTGAGCAGTTTTAAGGCCGACTTGAAGATCACGTGGGATTAAATTGGTTACTAAATAAATTTATTGTTTTTGTTTTTATACCCTGTTCCCATTGAAAATGGGAAAAGGGGGATCATGAAGTTGTGCAAAAGTATGTAACAGGTAGAAGGAAGCATTTGCGACCCTATAAAGTATATATATTCTTGATCAGCATCAACAGCCGAGTCGATTTAGCCCTGTCCCGGTGCTCAAAATTAGTACAAAATATTTATACCTGTTCTCAAATATTATTTGCAGGGGAGGGAAAAATTTTCCAAATCTGAAACAAACTCGTTTTGAATCGGGTATACACCTATCAACATGCAAAAATTTGTGGCTCTAGCTCTTATAGTCTCTGAGAAACACGCGTTCATACGGACAGACGGACAGGGCTAAATCGACTCGGCTGTTGATGCTGATCAAGAATATATATACTGTATAGGGTAGCAAATGCTGCCTTCTACCTGTTACAAACTTTTGCACAACTTCATGATCCCCCTTTTCCAATTTTCAATGGGAACAGGGTATAAAAAGTAACTTTTCTGTACTAATTTTGAGCTACATTTTCGTTTAGAATTTCTACACGCGCGTGTAGGTTTTCAATATCTAAACGTTAATGTAGAAAACCTACATTTCCGTGTGAAAATCAGAAAGTTTAATGATTTTCTCTTGTCATTTAGCCTTTGCATTCCCTCGTTTCCTTTTTTATTTCTAAACGTTCGTGTAGTTTTTTCTAAGCGCCACGTGTAGCTTTCTATTTTCTACATTTTAGAGTGAGACTTTTGCAGGGTGGACTACGTTTCGTTTATTTCTACACGTGGCGTGTAGTTTATTTTGTTTTCTCTGTGTAGACATGTATAATAATCCTCATTATTAATCGATCCTCAAAGTATAGGAATGATCAGATGATCGACAGTCTATCAATAATCAGCACCATATGAACAACGGCAGCAACCGTGACGTGCAGTACTTCAGTTCAATTACAGTTCGTGTGACGCCTCTCTTAAAGGAGTCCTGGTAGCCTCTTAGAGTAAGGAAAAAACTGGGGTTTCCCAAGAAATAACCATCGTTAAAGAGAAGAAAATGTGCTGTAATATACCATTTCGCAAAAATATATATTTTAATATTGCCTTGGTTATATTAAAAAGAATTTTGTCAACGGTCATGCTACCTTTTTTGTCAAACGGTGTGACTTCAAACCAAGTATACGCCAACTACTTTAAATTTTAAAATTGTAAACAAGGGCAACAGTACGTATGAGTGATAAACTTTAAGTATATTGCGCAGACACTAGCACCCACTTTTTCTGTTTTTCGTTATGCCCTTTTTACACCAAAACGCACAGTATGAGTGACGTTAAGTATGACCTTACATTTTTCCATACATCAAATGTCCGCCCTAATGTAAACCCAAAAAAAAATTGCCTAAAAAGGAAAAAAAATTACCAAGGCCTTTGGGCCATGGGTCCCAAATTTTGGGGCATTCTATTTCTAAAGGCTTTATGCCCTTTATGGACTAAAATTTAGGTAAAAATTACCTAAATTTTAAGGTAAGAACTACCTGGCCAAATTTTATGACTCATCATTTTTGAAAGTCGGAATTTCGGTCTCGATTCGTTTTGCAGGACTGATATAACTACTCGGAAAACCTTCGAAGACTGCATACTTTTCGGCTTTTCTTAAGGAATATATAAGTACGCAGTGCTCTTTAAAACAATTAGATTTCCATGAACTGTCGATGCAAAAAGAACATTGAAAGTATCTGTTGATGATGGGACCGAGACTTCCATATAATGTTCAAAAATTTTTGTTGACTTGTATTGATTATTGAATTGTGGTTTAGCCTTGAACCGGATAAATAACCACCTTGTTATCAGCTATATACAATCTTCAGACTAGCTGTATTATTTTATTCGGACTTGACCTACATTCTACCTTGCTGTCTATGTGGCTTCTGTCGACGCTGTTATTGTAAAGGGTATTTAGCAGTCGGGGCACTCGTATAAGGACCTCCTTATGATTTTTAAAAATTTGTTTTTGTTATTTTTGGAGCTTATGGTATTTAAATAAAATGATTTTAAGCTTAATTGCTTTCTGTAATGTTTTTGAATTTTTTTTTAGTTTCGGTTTCCATTTTTATCAAAAAAGTAAAAATTTGAATGTTGTATTTTTAAGTTTTTCGCTTTTCATATAATTTTCACAATCCCCCTAAGCTCAACTAAGCTTATTTGCAGCCTTAGGCACTTAAGTCTGTTTCCACAGCTGACCACCACTTGTAGATTTTTCGCATTTTTAAACAACAAACGAGCGAAAGGCGGCCACGCGTTTGACCCAAAGCAAATACAAAACAACAGCAACAAAAATTCACTAAAAACTACTCATAAATAAATATGCAGGGGAGGGAGCAGAGAGACAGTGGCAGCGGCAGAGGCATTGTTATTCAGCCTCTTTTTGCTCGCTTCTGTTTTGGTATTATTTTTGTTTGGCTTTGCTCGTTTTGTGTTTTTTGCTTTTTGTTTACACCGCACAATGGCCGGGGGCAGCGCGGCATTTACCTTAGTTTAGAGTGCAGCAGCAGGAATACAATTTAATGAAAATAAGTAAACAAAAGCAGCTGCTGTAAACGCTTGCAGGTAATTTAAATTGTATGCTAATTTGGTTAAAAATAACAAGAACGTTGCATAGATTTGAAAAATACAAGTATTGTATGTAGACTATAGCTACAGTTGGTCTAGTGAAAGGAAACCTTTTAATATATAAAATCTTTTGATACAATTTCAAATTCTATGGTCAAATTAAATTTTCAGTTCAAGCTTCCCAACTCTAAGGCACGCAGCTGAGCTGCATCTGAAAACCATTATGCTTCTGGCTGATGTCTTAAATCAAATTAAACGCCTTTAAGTATAACTCGAAAGTCACGCTCGGGGGCCACAGTCAAGTACGTGTCGGGATATCCAACCACAGGCCAAATTAGATACTCCCTCAAACTGACACGCACACTCGAGCATATACGCCCACAGTCCCACCCATAGCCGTTAGGTGGTTACAATAATTCGCATTTAAAATGCTCTTGTTGCGGAAGGTATTATCGTTATGGAATCGTTATTAATGGAGCTTCAAAATGAGAAACATAACACAATAGTTGCATCTCCAGACACGAAAATCTTGGGCTGCAAGTATAAGTAGATCACAATCAGGTTTTTTGGATTTGAAAATACTACTTACCCTTGAACGATATGTTATTCCGAACCTGTTCCGAATTCGGAGTCCATTTCCGTAAGTTTTATGCATGTATCTCTAAGAGCACTTAAGCTAAACAATTAACTGCAGCTAAAAGTTGACGCTGATCCTGCTGATCAAGAATATATATACTTTATGCGGTCGGAGATGATTCCTTCTATGCGTTCCAAACTTATGGGCATAATTATAGTACACTTTTCAAATGTATAAAAACCATTGCTACAATCGTGCCCGATTCGAGATTTTATCCCTTTTTTAATTTAAATTCTAGCTTGCTAACAACTAATTAACAAAATAAGTAGATATAAATGTTATGTTTAACAGCTAAGCCACTCCTCCTTGCTTAATCTGACTACTTGTAAAAACTAAATATGTATATATTAGAGTGGGTCAAATTGTATGGAGCCGAAAAAACCTCCATGGTACCATGGGCCATAACAAGTATTTTTGCCCAAGAAACTATACCTCAAAAATCAATTTCGAGCCTGAAGATATTTGCATATTTCTACGCGAACTATTCCCTCTGTTTGGAAGCTATTGAGCTGAAATTTTGCACAGATTAATATATTAGCTGCACACTGCACTTATAACGGAACCGCTCGGATCGGATAGTTACTTCTTGTAGTTACCAAAGGAATTTTCTGTAAACTATATATCACAGGGGAGTAAAATGACTACTTTTTGTATATTGCAGCCTCTTCGATGAAAAACTCTGATCCAGTTTTGTACAATGAATACAAAACTGGTCCTGGTTTGGCTCTATCAGCTTTTGTTTTAAAGATATGGCGGAAAATGTGTTTTGCATGATCCACCGCTGCCAGATTCGAAAATTCCGTTACACAAGGAACGGAAAGAAACGTTCAATTGCTGGCTAGCGTGTCCAAACGAATTTTAGAACAGAATCGAGAAGGAGTTATGTCTGTGACAATAGAAAGTCGTAAAAAATACCATAGACTTGACAGCAAGAAAGACTTTCGAAAATTATCATAAAAAAAAATTTAATTTTTTGACTTAAATTGAATGAAATCGATATAGGTCGCGTATGCGAACCTCACATTATTTTCAGCGCTGAATATTTAATGCTATTTTA